>CM076584.1:1540830105-1541017975 GCA_034641835.2 Pinus albicaulis
TTGGTCATCTCACCTTTTATTATTAGATGGACCCAAGTACACCATGTAAGACCAGTTTTACCCCAAGTAAAACTGCTTTCACTATGTTAATTAAGGAAACCCCAAAAGGAATAATTAATTAAACCACAATTTAATTATTCTTCCCAGTCATGTTTAACCCAAAAACAAAGAAATTAATGAGATACACCCATAGTTATCTTATTATTTTCTAGGAATAATTATTTAAATAATATTCCTTGTTAAATATGACCAAATCAACCATTATTAATTAAATAAATCATTATTTATTTGATTATATCTCAACCACTTCCTTAAAAGGATAAATAAATCATTTATTTATTTATTCTTCACTAATCAAGGGATTTTGACCCAAGTCAAAGTCCCTTTCCCTCCAACAAATAATAATAAAATATTCCATAGAGGTGGATCTAGATTTGGTTAACATTATTTTAACCATGCACCAAGATCTAGAATGACCCAATATTTTGTTATAAATAGGAGGGTTTTCCCCTTCATTCTTCACCTTTTGTTGCATACTAGATCACTCTGGATCTATACACTCGGTCTCATTTTCTACCATTGTTGCTCCCATTGAGCTTTACCTTCTACATTGGGTTTTCTACATCTACAAGAGAGAAAGCTTAGATCTGAAGTGCTGAGGACTACAAAGAACCCATCCCATTGAGGAGATCTGGATACACCTTCTTGTTTCCTCCCAGGTGCCCTGTAATATAAAAATTCATTCAAAATCGTGTTCTTGTCTTGTCTGTTGGATGCATGGAGCAAAATATTTACTTTACTGCTTAATGTCTTTCCATTTATAGATCTGTTTGTTGCAGCACTTTAACTACTAATTGCAGATCTGAAGATGTTTTGCAGCCATTATTGTTGTTAGGGCTATTAGTTATGCATAGCTAAAGTGGTTCTTTTTCGTACACTTCGACGAAGAATTCATACTAACAAATGGCGACTCCACACGGGTTTTAAATTACGACCGTTGTCGTTTTTCATATTCCTGCATATCCAGCTACTTCAGGCCCTAGGGCTTCTTTTCAGCTGCTTAGTTTTCCTCTTTTTATGTCATTTTTCTCACATAAAACCCTAAAACTTAAAATTTCTAACTTCCGTGTGTTTCGGGCCCTATTGCGCAGGTAAGCGACACCAGCCGCACCTGAGACGGCAATTTTTCAGAAAATCTGCCGCCGAAACAGCCGGAACGGGGGGGTCGCACCTTTGGCCCAAAACCTGCGACCTGGACGCACTTTTTAGCCTGTAACCTGCGACCTCAACCAAAATCAGGTCAGAACCTGCGACCTGCCTTTTTTTCCAAAGATTTTCCGCGTAATTTTTTCTCGGGTTCTCGCCGTTGTGCCTGCCAGGGTTTTCCACCTCCGCCTCGCCGCCGACCAAGATCCGATCTCGTTTACCCATCGAGTGGGAACCCACCCTCTTAGGCTTTAGTACCCTCCACTTTTTGTGGAAGAGTTTCACTGCTTTCCAGCCGTCTAAGCCGTAGCTTCAGCCCCCTCTTTTTCCGTATCTCGTTACCTCACTTCGATCCCTTAGCCTCTTTTCCTTCAACGACCTCTTTTTGTTTGGACCTCCGTTAAAGGCCTCGCCTTGCCCTCCCCCGTTTGTCGATATTTCTGCCCACCTTGCCTCTCGTTCGTCGCATCATCACCCTTGTTCTAGGGCCTCAGCCTCCAGATCTCCGTCCCCTTTGACCCTAGATCTGTCGAGCTTCCTTTGTGTGTGTTTCCATAGTTTTTCCCTTTCTTTTCAGCATAGTTGTGAGAGACCCACCTTCTTGGTTTAGATAGATGCATACGTAGCTGTTATTTTTCTGTTATTTCAGCATTTTATTCTGTTCTCTCTAGGTTTATTTTCAGCTACGTCGCACACTTTTTCTTGCTCTCAAACAACGGAAAGGGTTTAAAAATTAAAATTAACGCACACCATACACTCGAATCTCTATGAAGCAATCTGGTTTACACCATCAGTAAAGACTCTAAAATCAATTGTCACCGCACCTTATCCGCCCTTGACCTGAATTGATTCTGTCTCTTTCTGCCCCTGTTGGTTTCCTTCTTCCTGTCATCATTGCGCCCCCAAGGCACCTTTCCCGGAGCCTCCTTGGCCTTCACCCTCAGTCTCCGGTCGATCGACCTGCTCCGTCCCACCATCGTCGAGCCAGTCCTTCTCTGATTCTTTGGGTTCTCCTTTTCCTTCTGGTTCTCCCCCCTGTCACCTCCACTATGTCCGGTCCAGGGCCTAACACTAGCGGGAATCCCGGCCCTAATGCCGGGACTACTACTAGCAGAACCACCACAGGAACTACCTCGGCTTCACCCGTGCTCCCCTTCTTGGCAGGCCTCAGCCTCCCCGATTTGGACCGGTTGATAAACGACCCTATACATCATGACGCTAGTTGGCCTGCTATGCCGACAAAGCTCCCTTCCGACATCCCAAAGTTTGAAGGTCGTGCTGGAGAAGATCCTTCAAATCATGTTCGATCTTTCCACATGTGGTGTTCATCTACCTCCATTACTGATGACTCTATTCGTCTTAGATTGTTCCAACACACGCTTATAGGTGCAGCTTCTAAGTGGTATGTTGATCAGCCCACTTCCTCCCATACCACCTTTGCAACTCTTGCCCCGGCTTTTTTATCTTACTTCCAGCTTCCCCTTCGTTATGACACTGGTATCGAACTCTTGACTTCCTTCAAGCAAACCTCTTCGACCCGCCTTTCTACCCATGTCGAGGAATGGCGAAGACGACGGAGCTTATGCCAATCTCCTCCCTTCGAAGACCGTGTATACATGGACTGGTTCCTTAGATCTCTTTTGTCCCCTATCGGGAAAGATGTCGCATCCCATTTTCCTCAAACCGAAGAAGATGCCCTCCAAATGGCGTTAAAGTATGACCTGATCTACGCTCAGACAGGTTATGATCCTACTGTCCTACCTGATCTTCCCACACCCGATGATGCCCATACACCGGGGGCACCTCATGTCGCCAACAGTATCATTGGACCCATCTCTCATCCATCCGTTCAACCTCACATGAGCTATGGTTTTCCTGGGGGAGGGGGCACTACTTCCTGCACCTCTCCCCCTCCCGGTAGCATGCATCCAGGATACGACATGCCTCATCCTTTTTCCCAACCTCCTGCTTACCTCAATGTTGCCCAACCTAACCATTACCCTTATCCACAGCCTAGCGCGCCAACTCCTCCAGCATATGCCCTTTCGCCTCCCTTGCCTTCTCAACCCCTACAACAGCGCTCC
This sequence comes from Pinus albicaulis, assembly GCA_034641835.2. Lineage (NCBI taxonomy): Eukaryota > Viridiplantae > Streptophyta > Pinopsida > Pinales > Pinaceae > Pinus > Pinus albicaulis. The sequence goes on from CM076584.1 coordinate 1,540,833,396, forward strand.
CCGCCCCCTCAAGCGCAGGTGGATGCACAGCAGGGATTCATGGCTACCCAACCACCTGACGGACAGGTGGCCACTCCACCTTCCCCTTCTGGTTCCTCCAATTACCAGATCCTCATGATGAACTCTGATCCGCCTATCACCGTCGACCTTAACCTTCAAACTCGGTCTCGCCAGTACCCCAAGCCTCCTGCTCAGTCTGCTCCCGAGCTCCCCTCTTCGTGTTCTCGTTAGCCTCTTCTGAGCATCCAGTGGCCCCTTACACATTCCTCAACCCAAAGTTGAGGTTCACCCAAAGATTCCAAAGGGTCCATTACGCCGAAATGCTGCTTCTGGTCGAGCCGCTCAATCGTACAGTATAGTAGATGATTTGGCACAATCCCCTGCTGCCATTTCCACACTGGAACTCCTCCAGTCGTGCCCTTCTCAAAAGAAGGCTCTACTATCTGCCGTGGGCGCTGTAGATCCTGCTGACGACCAAATGATTGTTTTCGACGCCACTCAATCGGACCACCCTCCCCTTCCTCCTTCCGTCGCCTTCCAAATCTCAGTCAAAATACGAAACGCCATCGTTTCCCGGTGTATCATTGACGAGGGGGCATCCACCTGCGTGATGTCCGCTTCGGTTTGGAAGCAACTCGGATCCCCGGAGCTGGCCCCTTCCACGATCACCCTTAGAGCGTGGGACGGTCATGCCTCCCAGCCCATTGGCCTGTTTCGTAACTGTCCCATCACCCTCGCCGGTAAGACTGTTTGCATTGACGTCGAAGTCATTGACGCCCCTCTAGACTACAACATTCTATTGGGGCGAAGTTACACCTATGCCATGTCTGCTGTCCCATCCGCGGTTTTCCGCAAGATGTCTTTTCCACATAATGGGAAGATAGTCACCATTGACCAGCTATCTTATCATGAGTCGCCGTCTCAGACCTCCTCCGAGACGACCATCTCTTCTGTAGCCAACAAGCAAACCGTCAATTCTTTGACCAGTGTCTCCCCCGGCGTCTATAAAGATTCCACCCTGCTTGGTACTTTCACTCATCTTCCCCCCCCTCTTGTTACTGATCCCAGCTTGTCGAATGTTTGCATGATGCAATCGTCTCAGGCCACCCGTGAGCGGCCTGCCTCGGCTAGTCCGCAACCTCCCCGCCGCCCTCCGCAACCTGCTCCTAGCCATTCCTCTCAGCCAGCCAGACCTCCTCCTTCTGGCCCTCCCCCTACAGCTGGTATCCCCGAACCTCTTTATCCTCCCGGCTCGGTTCCCCCTGGCCTTAACCATCTCGGAGCTGTACCTCCTGGTCATTACCCTGCTGGACAGATCCCCTTCTTGGCTCCCCCTCCTGGAGTATATTCTGTTCCCGTCATGGCCACCCTCTCTCTCCCTAACTTGACCTTGGGCATTCCGGTCTGGTACCTTGACCCCCCAGCCGCCACCCCCCCTGGTCACCCCAAACCTTATATGGCTTTGACACCGGGTCAACCGGTCCCCCTTGCTTCCTCCATAGCCACTGTGCCCCGAGCACCTCCACAGGACCCTTCTCCTGTTGCGACGGCTCCCGGGAAGAAAGGCAAAGCCCGAAAGGGGGCAACCCATCAAGATCCGGCCCCCCCGACATCCCTTACCCTCCCACGACCACCAAAGCCCGCCATTCGATGCGCTTTGTGTGATGTCATCGGTCATGCCACTCACATGTGTCCTGAATTGCCCCACCTCAAGCTTCTGGTCAACGAGACATTCCCCGACTCTGATCTCCCAGAAGTCCATGTCACTATCCCCGACTCCCTCCCAAAACTCAAACACTTGCGCACAAACCACCCTTGTGCCTTGTGCGATTTTCACGGCCATTACACCCACCTCTGTCCCCGCCTTGACGAGTACCGTTCCTCCTTGGACTTGTACCGCCAATTCAAGGCCGCTTCGATCGGACCAGAGGACATTCACATTCTGCCTCCAGCTTTTAAGCCAACGGAGCCCTCAGTCACCATTTTGTACCTGTCATCATCCATGAGACCATTGGGGAACGTTCCATCTGAATCCTCCCCTGTTGTTTCGCTTGACCTTCCTTCAGCGGTCATCTTGGGCTCAACATCAGTAGATCCGTTATCTACTTACTCTTCGGTCACCCATTGTGACGATGCGCATGTGAACCTCTCTTCTCATGATGATGATTCATGCCACTTCACCATGTCAGGTGGTTCTTCTTCCACCAGTCACCCCATCTTCTATCATGATGACGACATTATGGAAGAAATTCCCACCCCTGACTTTATCTATTCCCCCTTACATCGAACCCATGCGTTGACACCACATCCACCTTGTGGCCATTACATCAAAACCCGATGTTTGGGTAAGGGGGCACCCACATTTGAGAGACCACGAGACGCCATTCTCCACCACTCTCCTAGTGTATCTGGTCGTGTTGACTCTAGACCCAGTATTCTTCCACATTTAGATGAACCTCTAGAGTCCCATATCACTTCAGATCACTCTCGGGACGATACCCCTTATCGTTCCCTCATCTTACATCAGCAACCCAGTCTCTTAGACATTATTGTTGACCAACCTATAGCTTTTCTACGAGAGCATCAGGTCATTATCTCCAAATCCTCCTTTTGGGATAGTGACACCAGGTATGCCAATTCGGAAACTTAAAGTCCATTTGATCCCTATATGCAGTACCAAAAGAGATTGGTAATCCTCCATTTCCTTTCTCAAACTGCATAACCATAACCAGAACAAATGGCACACCACATCATTAAAATGTGTTTAGATTCACATTTTTCTAGATACATTTTGGCATGACCACACCATGCTTGGGGGCACCTCTGCCCCCCAACCATAACCCTCCTCACCTCATTTTTGGAGAGGAGGTTGTCTTACCAATCAAGTGTAAAATTCCTTCTCTACAACTAGCCGTTGAACTTCTCCCTGACACCCCACCGCTAGAACAATGACTTATCATGCTTGAGCGTGCCTCCAAAGACCGCCGTGTTGCCTTGCAAACCATGGAAGCGGCCAAAAAACGCACCAAAGCTCAGTATGACCGAAAAGTCCAACCTCGCACTTTTCGCGTAGGCGACCTTGTTCTAGTATATGACTAGGCCCATGATGTCCTAGGTCATGGGAAGTTTGACTCATTATGGCTAGGCCCTTACATCATTTGTAAGGATTTGTAAGGATAGCCAGCATCTGTTTTTTCATTTTTTTTTTTAATTTATTTTTTTTACTTCACCAAAATCCAACTCCCAGCCATAAAACATCACCAAACCCCCCTCATCTCCCAGGTCGCAGTTTTCTGCCATTTTCTGGACCAGGTCGCACTTGTTGCCCTAATACCTGCGTCCTGGGTCGTACTTTTTGCCCCAAAAAGTGCGACCCGGCCATAGAGATGAAGGAGGGGCTGTTTCTGGGGGTTTTGGGCCCTCAACCGCAAATGTAATCCATCAAAATGCAAGAGCAAGGTTAGGCCTCTCGCCTCCAACTGACAGATCTCGAATCCAATGGTCGGTTTGTCCGCTACGTTCGCCGCAAGATTTAGGGCCTTCTCTCCTCTCGACATTCACCACAGCAACAATAGCAAATGAATGCTTTTGGAGGGAAAACTGCCTCATTAAAAGAGAACCCCTATTTCTTCTTTCGACTGCTGCGACCACACCGTAGCCCCGTTCGACGAACCGTCAGCACCGCTGGATAGATCTCACCGAGCTCTCAAATGGGTTTTACTTAGTTTTTGGTGATTTGATACTTCACCCGGACACATTTTTCCACGAAGGGTCACTTTACCACTCCTTAAAATCGAATTTCCTCACTTACGACACTTGTACTTGGGGCACCACATCACCCCCTTACTTGTCCATGTTCGTGTTGATTTTCGTCATGAGTGCCCACTTTGTACTCATGTTTCTATGACCCCCCGTTGGGGCCTTTACTGTGTGGCAGCACTCTACAGTCGCCCTTGTTTAGAGCATCCAAGTCGAGTCATCATTGCATTCATGGAGTCTATCCTGCGTCCTTTTGCACCCCACTATAGCCCTCCATCCTTCTTTGCTTGGTTCCTCCCTTGTGTCGCATATCATGACCTTCAGTCCCACTGTCCCCTATCCCTTTCGATATTGTGTCAGTCGCTGCCATGACATTCATGCCCTTTATGCTCTAACAAGGGAAGTCGTCCATTCGCCACTCCATCCTCCCCCTTTCCACTATCATCATTGGTGTCAGTCTGTCTGTCGCTCTATTGTTCTTCTCTCGTGCCTTAGTTGAGGGTCTCTTATTGCCTCACCTACGGCGGAACTCCTTCTGTCGACATCAGCGCATTTATTCCAGAAGCAAGGTCTAGAGGGCGGTGTACCTTGGTTCCAGCTTCCACTCTTGTTCGGTGCCTCGGATCAGGCAGGGGGATCTCTCACTTCCCTTTGACTTGATTACTTCTCCAGCTCCTTTCAACATGATCGAGATGAGTATACTGGACAGTCCAGTGACCCAGCAGCAGCTCTTGATGATTCCCGGGCGTGTGTGAGATGTCTCAGCCCTCATGAGGGGGTGGCCCTGCCGGTAGCCCCCCACATGCTCGGATGACCTCTTCATTGCAGCCTTTGATGCCGCTCCAGATTTTGATGATGTTGGCCTTAGCCACCTGCAGCGCCTCCATGATTTGCATGTATCAGTCGGATTTTGTGAGCCCTTCCCCATTTACAGGGGGCATTTGGGTTGTATTTATCTCATGTACTCAGATATTATTGTACTAGTCCTGGCTGTTATCCCAGGCACAGCATGTATGTGAGACTCTTCATTGTATTTTTATCTGGCCTTTGTTTATGCCAGCTGTACTCTATAGTTCGGTTCCTTGTTTACTAGACACACTATGCCTCCCCCGCCGCCTTCAGCACAGGTACCCTCTCATAAAAAGAGACTTGTTGCACCTGCGAGTCTCGTTTCCTTAGGGTCTAGTCCTTCAGCACCCTATCTACCTCACACTTCTCTCTCTGACATCCCCTTTCGTTGTCTGGTGATTGTATTCTTACAACGTACTTCGGTCATACGATTTGCTCCTGACACTCGCACGCTGGGGGGCAATCTGTTACACCATTTTTTGGTCATCTCACCTTTTATTCTTAGATGGACCCAAGTACACCATGTAAGACCAGTTTTACCCCAAGTAAAACTGCTTTCACTATGTTAATTAAGGAAACCCCAAAAGGAATAATTAATTAAACCACAATTTAATTATTATTCCCAGTCATGTTTAACCCAAAAACAAAGAAATTAATGAGATAAACCCATAGTTATCTTATTATTTTCTAGGAATAATTATTTAAATAATATTCCTTGTTAAATATGACCAAATCAACCACCATTAATCAAATAAATTATTATTTATTTGATTATATCCCAACCACTTCCTTAAAAAGATAAATAAATCATTTATTTATTTATTTTTCACTAATCAAGGGATTTGACCCAAGTCAAACACCCTTTTCCTCCAACAAATAATAATAAAATATTCCATAGAGGTGGATCTAGATTTGGTTAACATTATTTTAATCATGCACCAAGATCTAGAATGACCCAATATTTTGTTATAAATAGGAGGGTTTTCCCCTTCATTCTTCACCTTTTGTTGCATATTAGATCACTCGGGATCTATACACTTGGTCTCATTTCTGCCATTTTGCTCCCATTGAGCTCTACCTTCTACATTGGGTTTTCTACATCTACAAGAGAGAGAAAGCTTAGATCTGAAGTGCTGAGGACTACAAAGAACCCATCCCATTGAGGAGATCTGGATACACCTTCTCGTTTCCTCCCAGGTGCCCTGTAATATAAAAATTCATTCAAAATTGTGTTCTTGTCTTGTCTGTTGGATGCATGGAGCAAACTCTTTACTTTACTGCTTAATGTCTTTCCATTTATAGATCTGTTTGTTGCAGCACTTTAACTACTAATTGCAGATCTGAAGATGTTTTGCAGCCATTATTGTTGTTAGGGCTATTAGTTATGCGTAGCTAAAGTGGTTATTTTTCGTACACTTCGTAGGGGATATCACTTCCTTGAACAAATATAACCAAGCTTGCTTTTCACTTTAGAATTTCCATTTCACCTTAGAAAGACCATAAACGACAAAAGTTAAGAAAGAGGTTATCTTGCACATATAGTGCACCGCACTTCATCAGCTTACGATTCCCGGATTGACAATTAAATGCAGCAATTTAGGACACACTAAATTGACCAAACAATACATTCAACAATACTGAATCTGACACACACAACCGTATTGTGCTCTTAGCCTTCCGATCCAGTTTCTTCCAGTCTTCATCTGACATTGCCGTTGGTTTAGTACCTGGATCTACCACGATCCACTGATCTTTATCCACCAGCAGATCCTCCATCTTCAGCTTCCACAACTCAAAACTCTGACCATTAAATTTCTCGATCTCTATCTTTCCACCGCTCGCCATCTTCTTTCACCGCAAGAATCGATCCCGCAGATATCCCACTGAACAGGGTCTACCTCAGCCCAAACCTCAAAGGCAGGGGCATCCCTTGAAGCCGAAACAACTCGATACTAAATGTAGGTTTTAACCCCGAATGTAAATTATCTACACACGAATCTTATAACAGAAAAATAAACAATAGCTTTAGAGCATAAAACATAAAAACGATAAACAGAGATTGATCCCAAATCTAGACGACCCAAATTCTTGATTTTTCATTATATTCCTTTTAGTGTTACAACACATATATATACATGCCGAAGCATACATAAACCCCAATCTATAAACCCTGGATTAGAACATAACCATAGTTCCCTTGACCAGATCTACAAAAATACCAGGGGCCGAAAACCATCATGCCCCAATACCATCTGCAAAACCATGCACAAAACCATGGACGCAGACTACCCACTGGAAATTAAGGACCAAACAATTTCGTCGGGGCGCTGCCCCGGACCCCGATAGGGGGGGCTACTGCCCCCCTTGTGACCCCCCCGTCGCGCATGCTTAGTCGTGGAAAGAATATAGCACATACCCAACAATAAGGTCTTGACCGAGTGGTTATCCCCTAATGTTTGAAGCAGCGATTTTCGAGGCTTCAACATTTTTTGCGCTAGAAGGAGGGCCAAAGCTATGAATGGCAGATAAATCCAAATCCAAAAGCCATTCTAAGAGCACATCACCCTCATCACCTTCAATTTCTTCCACATCTCAAATCACAAGAGAAGAAATTGATAAAACTATTCAAACACCCACTACCAAAGTGTCAGATCAATCAGATAATCCAACTCTTGAATCCCCTGAAGTCGAAGCTTTAGTTCATAAACTTCAAGGATTTTCGTTATCTTAGAAGAATCAGAATTATCTGAAGGTAGTGTCACCTCGCAGTTTGTTTCTTCCAGACCTCTCACTAGGTCATAGAGTGAAAAACTTGGAATTTCCCCAAAAGAATTTCCTATACCTAGTAGGGTAAAAACAAGAAAAACTCCATCGGAAACAGAAAGTGGTACTAGTTCTTCATCACATATTCAATCATCTATTTCCCAAGCTCCAAATCAGAAAATTACAGTAGTCTCATCTTCATTTGCTCAAACTACTTCTGTTCAAACATCTATTGTCTCTTCCAGTACTTCAACGGTTACTACTCATACACCAGTTATCACATCTAGTTATTCTACCATCATCACAACAATGGCACAAAGACCATGGACTAGACCGGGAGCTATAAATATGGCTGCATATTTACATGATCTACCTGATCATCTTGAAAAATGGCTCCCAAAGTTTAGTCCAGATACTGGTATACAAGCGGAAGAACATATCAATAACTTTATGCTTGCTATAAATTTAAATCAAGTAGTGCGTGAAGATGTTGTAGTCAGGTTATTTCCCTATACCTTGCAAGGAACAACAAGATCTTGGTACTTTTCCTTACCTTCTGATTCCATCACAAATTGGGATATGTTTGAAGAGCAATTTTTAACTAAATATGGAGATGATAGATCAATCGCTACCTTAATCAACGATATCTCCAATTTAAAGACTCAACCCAAGGAACCCATTAAAGATTTTAATTATTGATTCAATAAACTCTTGAATAAGATCCCTACAACCTCTAAAACTAGTGAGCAAGTTAGAAATGAATGGTATATCAATGCTCTGCCCTCAAACATAGCAATTTTCGTAGATAGAGCTGCAAAAGCAACTTTAGCTGAGAATATGAAAGAAGCTATTTCAGTTGAAAAACGATTGATTGCTCTAGATAAGAAAAATGCTATTGAGGAAAGAAAATCAAAGAAAGTCACTTTTAAAGATGATTCCAAGAAAAAGACACCAAGAGATCCATATGACATGGAAGGTTTACAGAAAGTCCTTAAAACCATGTCTAATGAGATGGTTGAGATCAAAAAGAAAGTAGCAGAGACTTCTACAAAGAGACCATTTAGAAATTTCAAGAGAAATCAAGCTGAATCAAAACCTCCCAATGCAATCTCCAATGCAGAATCAGAAGATGAAGAAGAAGAAGAAACTCCTCTAATGTTAGATGAAGAAGATGAAAGGGAAGAAATAGCTGAAATAAATGGAATGTGGGATTTCATTCTCCCTAATTCAGATAGTGAAATGGAACAAGAAGCTATGCCTGTGAGCACAAGGAGAAAATCTACATCAGAACCTGTTCAAACTGTTCCAAAGAAGAAAAATACAACTCCAAGTACTAAAGACAAAATCCTTGCAAAGAGAGCTTCTCCCTTACCCACTCAGAATCAACCATCATCTCCCAATCCTCCCACATCATCATCCAAAACTTTGGTGGTATCTGATACGATGGATTATAATATTGTTGAGGACATGAAAAAGACTAGAGCAAACATCTCATTACATGAACTCAACAAACTTAAACATCAACAAAAGCTGCTATTAAAATAGTTAAATGATACACCTATTGCTCCTCTACCAAGTGGTGTAGTAGCTAAAGCAGCTAAAGGGACTGGTAAGCCACCAGACAAAGTAGATGCAACAGACACTGTTCTTATTGGAGAAAGATCAAATTCTCAGACACCTCCATTTTTGTTGACTTAAGAAATCTACAATAAGAATTTACATAATTGTTTTATTGATTCTGGAGCATCATATAATATAATTCCTTCTTCAGTCTGTGCTAAATTGAATATTGAACAAAAGAAGTCTGTTGTTCATATTGTACAATTGGATCGCCCTAAAGTTCAAGTTGTTGGAGAAATAAATTCAGTTACCATCAGACTAGCTTCCAATCCTAGGATTGTCCAAAGAATTGATATTTTAATTGCAGATATTCCGGAATTCTATGGGTTAGTCTTAAGCAGAGACTGGTCTGCGAAACTTAATGGCTATATCTCAACCGATTTTTCACATATGTGGCTTCCCTACAAAGGGTTACCAAATCAAATCAAAATCGAGCGAGAAAAACATATGACACACACTATAACTGAATTTGAACAACCAAACGAACCTGTAGCTTTCAACAATAATATTCTTCGAGGTTACTCTGCTGAGTCATTTCTTGGAAATTTTACTGCACCACAATCATCGTTTTTCGTAAATACTTTTGTTTCTCAAATTGAAATTTTTTCGCAATCTGATTCTTCTAGAATTATTAATATTTCTGATTCATTTGTAGATAAACCTATAGATAGAAATTTATTTTGGTCATTATATTTTGATGGATCAAAATCTAGTGATGGAGCAGGAGCAGGATGCATCCTAATTGATCCAAAAGGAGAGAAAACCATGCTATCATGTAGATTAGAATTTGAGTGCAGTAATAACACTGCTGAATATGAAGCCTTGATTCAAGGGCTTTATAAGGCCATAGGGTTAAATGTAAAATACTTGAAAGTGTACGGAGATTCCGAAGTTGTCATAAGACAACTAAGGAATACCATCCATTGTCTTTTAGGACATCTCAAACATTATCAAACCCTAGTACAGGACCTTACCACTCAATTTCTAGCATTTAATATCTCTTCTATTCCCAGAAATCAAAACACATCAAATGACTTGTTAGCTAATGTTGCATCCAAACTCCTTCCTGCTGAAGATTGCAGTCCTGATAGATTTTCAGTAGAGTTGATTTTTCGCCCATCTGTCCCAGACAATATTACTAACTGGAGAGTATTCTACCATGATCAAGATATTTTGAATTTCTTAACTTCTGAGAAATCATATGATGAACAAATTATTGATGAAAATGATCATGATCTGCAAATTACTTCAAGAAATAATGAAAATCCGATTCTTAAGTCTGTTGTTAAACTTGAAGATCTTTATGATATTAAAGACAGATTCAAGAAAGTTACTAATGCTAAACTTCAAAGTTAAACTTTGAAGTTTGAATTAGTTAATCTTGGTTCTGATTCTAAACCTCAGAATGTTAATCTAGGTCTCAATTTAACTCCAGAAGAAAGATCTGCTTTTATTAAACTTCTGAGTAAATATAAAAATTTCTTCGCTTGGAGTTATGAGGATTTAAAGACTTATGATACTTCTGTAATTCAACACACAATTCCAATGCTATCTGATGTTAAGCCTGGTCAACAGAAGTTAAGAAAGATTCATCCAAATCTTGAGGATCAAATCAAAATAGAACTCAACAAACTTTTGAAAGCCAAAATCATTTTTCCTGTAAGGCATTCCAATTGGGTTTCCAACATGGTACCTGTCAGGAAGAAAAATGGCGATATTAGAATCTGTATTGATTTCAGGAATCTAAACAAGGCATGTCAAAAGGACAATTTCCCATTGCCAACCATGGAGCGAATTCTCCAAAAGGTAGCTGGTTATGAACTCATGTCCTTCCTTGATGGATTTTCAGTGTATAATCAAATTCTAGTACATCCAGATGATAGGTTGAAAACCACTTTCAGAACCAAATGGGGAACCTATGCTTATCAGAAAATTCCTTTTAGTTTATTAAATGTAGGAGCTACTTTCCAGAGAGCCATGGACATAGCATTTAAGGGTCCGATTAATAGATCAGTTGTTATTTATCTTGATGACATAACAATTTATTCAAAGAAGAGATCCAATCATCTACACAATCTGAAAAAAATATTTGAAAGATGTAGGAGATTTGGTATTTCCTTAAACCCAAAGAAATCCTTCTTTGCTCTCGATCAAGGAAAACTCTTAGGGTTTGTTGTGTCAAAAGATGGTATATATATCGATCCTGACAGAGTTAAAGAAATTTCTGATATTTCTTTACCTCATAATAAAAAGTCCATGCAATCATTTTTAGGTCAGATTAATTTTGTAAAAATATTCATTCCAGATTTTTCTCAAATTTTTTTACCTATGCAGAATATGATTAGGAAAATTTCAGTATTCAAATGGGGATATAAAGAAAAAGAAGCTTTGATGCAATCAAGAAGGCAATCATTGATGCACCTGCATTGAATACTCCCAATTTTTCCTATGATTTTATTATGTATACTTTGGCAACCGAAACATCCTATGCTACTGTTTTAACACAACTCAATGATCAGCAAATTGAAGCACCGATTTCTTTCTTCAGCTCAAATCTGCAAGGAGATGAGCTGAATTATTCCGATGTTGAAAAACAAGCCTTCGCTGTATTTAAGTCAATAAAACATTTTAGGCCTTTTATCTTAAAAACACACACAAAGTTTATTGTTCCATTCTCTGCAGTAAGACAATTACTAATTCAAAGAGAAGCAGGAGAAAAAAGGGCTAATTGGGTGACAACTTCGCAAGAATATGATATTGATATTAAACCAGCAAATATTGTTAGAGGACAAGGTTTTTGTAGATTATTAGCAGGAGCTCATAACATACCAGAAAATCAAGATCCAGAAAATACTATTCAAGTAAGTCAGATAAGTGTTACAGATTCTGAATCTCAGTATGCTGATCTGATATTTTACTTGAAAAATTGGTATGCTCCTTCTAATCTCAGCTATAAGAATAAACATGCTTTAAGATTTAAGGCTACTAAATATGAAATCATTGATGATGTGTTATTTAGAAAGAATTATGATTCAATCCTATTAAGATGTCTTGAAAATACTGAAGCCAAAAAGGTATTGCAGGAATTACATGATGGACCAGCAGGAGGTCATTTTGGAGGTGATACCACAACCCACAAAATTATCCATGCTGGGTATTATTGGCCTACCCTTTTTAAAGATACACATGATTATGTGAGAAAATGAAAAATTTTCCAAACTACTAGTGGAAGACAGAGGAAGCCAGCTTTTCCTTTGTAGCCAGTAAACATTGAACAACCATTTGAGCAATGGGGGCTTGATATTATTGGTGAGTTAGTTCCTCATTTTTCCAAACAGCACAAGTACATCCTCATAGCAATATATTACTTCACAAAGTGGGTAGAAGCAATTCCTCTAAAGGTAGCCAACTCTGATGCAATTATTGATTTCATTGATCAATTCATCATTACCAGGTTTGGTGTACCTAACGCTCTGGTCTTTGACAATGCATCTTATTTTTCTGGTAATAGTATAATGGAATTTTCAATTAAGAGAGGTTTTAAATTGAAATATTCAGCAAATTATTATCCACAAGGTAATGGTTCAGCTGAATCAACTAACTTAAATCTCATCAAAATCATTAAAAGTACTATTGATCAAAATCAAAATAATTGGCACAAGTCTTTAATCTTTGCATTATGGGATGATCGTATTACTCTTAAAGCTTCTATAGGAACTTCACCTTTCAATTTAGTTTATGGTAAAAAGTTGTGATACCATCAAATCTAGCTCTTCCATCATTAGCTTTAGTGCAATTCATTGAAGAAAATCCTTCTTCATCCATTCAGTTGAGATTTGATCAAATCCTTAAATTAGAAGAAGATAGAGAAAAAGCAAAAGATATTCATGAAAAACATCAACAACTTGTAAAATATTCTTTTGATTCAAGTTCCACCGGCTCAAAAAATTTGTCAATTGGTGATCTTGTTCTGAAATGGGATAAAGCACATGAAGAAAAAGGTAAGCATACCAAATTTCAGAAAATGTGGCTTGGACCATTTCAGATTGCTGAAAAGATAGGCTCATATACATTCATACTTCAAGATTTAATAGGAAAGAGAGAATCTCTTCCTGTAAATGGGCTTATCTTAAAGAAATTATTTTCATAAGGAGGTAACCCCTTCTTACTTGTACATATTCCTTTCTGCAATTTTTATTTATTTTTGTAAATAAAGGTTGTTAATAGTCTTTAATATACTTTTTACTATTAGAAAATTTTCTTGGAAGGAATGTTATAAATACTTATTTTATGTAAATAAGAATTTTCAAGGAAATGATTACAATTTTGGATAGTTTAAAATAAAATGTTAAACTTTGAAAATTTGTTCAAAACATTTGCATGATTTTTTGAAACCTTAAAGAAAATGTAAATCATTATAAGTTTATTAAGCAGAGAAAAGTTATCTCTAAAAAGTAAAGACTTTTTCAAGCTTTAGCAAACAAAAACTCTGAAAATTTTCATCCATTTATTCTTAAGGATACAACTATTTCACCCCATCCATTTTGGTTGTGATTTTTTAGAATGTAATTCTAAGAAATTATATGAAAAAATTTAGGAGATAAGAGGTCTCATCACGAGCCTACTTACCATGATCATAAGAAGTAATAAAACTGACATTACCAATACTGCATACCAAAACAGGGTAATGGCTTATAAAAGTAAGACAAGGGGTCTCATCACGAGCCAGCTTGTTCAGTTTAATTACAACTAGTGAATGGCACTGTTACTAACTGGCTACCAAACCAGAACAATGGCTTTTAAATTTAAAAAATAAATAAAAGAAAAAAACATGAGATAATATGTCTTATGAATTTATTTTTAAAGAGTCATAATCTTAGTTGGATGGGATAATGGATAGTTAATGGTTAAAAGGTAACCCTGTCGAGACTATGAACGTTTGCTGGCAGCAGAGGCAATGCCTGTGACAATAGAGTATATTACAAAAGCTAAACTTGAAGAAATCCACTTACTTTATTATTATCAACTAATCAAAGCTTGAGATAACCCAAAAATGTTTTTATCTTTAAGGAATTAGAAAGAAATTGTAAGTGATTTGTATTCTTTTTTCACAGTTAGATTTTATTTGAATTATCCTAAGATAAGTTTTCATTATCTTTAGAAATTATTACTTACTAGAAATATAGTGTTCATTTCATTTTTTTAGAGATAAATAATTCTTCCACTGGAATCACCAATTGTTGTACTGTACAACAACCCTCCCCATTTTTATTTTTAGAATAATTCCATTTAAAAATAGGTCCCCTTTTTTATATTTCTTTCTAGATAGAAATAAAAGATTTAGGAAAAATACCAATCATTTTTATTAGAAATAAAAGATTCATTGATAAAAGGATACATTGCATATTTTTATTTACAAAGTGTACAAACCTTTAATAACTTTCCGATCCGATGAGAAACAAAGCCTTAAATCATATCGAAAATATTATATGAAGTCTTTATATTTAACAATGTTCGATATGAACAGTAATCGCAAATCAGAAAATCGGGGAATTGTTTAAAGTTTGTTTTCACTTTGTAAAATTCCGATGCGATCACGCTCAATCACAATCGAATTTCGATAAAATTTAAAATGTATGTTTCTTTTACATACTCCTGATGCGATGCGACTCATCGCAATCGCATTTCGGAAGAATTAAAATATTATATTCATTTGGTTTAAAAACTCCGATGCTGCAGACCCCACCTCATCACAATTGCATTATCGGAGAAGCTCTTAAACGGTTCCTTTCATTTTAAAATCTCCGATGCGATCTTCGCAATCGGAATTTGGCATTAATCTTATTTGATTTTAATTTTAAACAAATCGTGATGCAAATACAATTTAATTACTCATATATTATTATTCATCGTGTTTCAAAGATTTAAAAGGTAATATACCTACACTTATTTCGAAATATGCCAAATATCTGATTGTACGTTAACATTAATTCACAAATCAAATGAATAACAACGATTTGTTTTGTTATTGAATGCATGAGTGTGACTCCCTAGAGGGCATTTAAGTTTTAAACCACGGATATAATAAATACAAATCAACGAATAATCCTTTTGTATAGTTGTTTTCATTATTACGTCTTCACCTTTGCTGAAAGTTTTTCTCTATTGCAGAACAATAGAACATCCAATTTTTCCATTCGCAGAACAAGAGAAACATTGCTCGATACTGAAATTTCGAAGAGATTCAGGAAATCGAAAGCCGTCATTGCTGCAAAAGCTCCTATGATCACTATGCCGCCTAAAGAGAAACCACAAAGCTTAAGTTGTTTACAGATACCTCATGCCAGGGACTTGGTAAAATGACGTGGGAAAATGTATACAACTTACTAGAAAATAAAAACCCTAGATTTGTTGAAGCTAAAGCCACAGTTCCTGACGAAGCCAACTCAGACTCTGATTCTGAAAATCCTCTTGGTGCATTAGGAAACTCATTTCTGCACCGAGTTGCAGCTCGGGCAAACATTTTCCCATATTATGATGTTATTAGATGGGTGATTGATAATGTGGCTATCAAAGACAGAACTTTTGTTTCTGCATCTGGAGCAATCTTCGGGTCATTCAGACTAGAAGACATCAAAGCGATGTACCACCTTCCAGACCCACAGAAGATTTATAACAAAGATTTTATCAAATAATTTGCTGCGAATAATGAAAGTCAGTCATAACCAATTAGATAATGGAGAAGGGCTCCCGAAAAGCACAGACACGAGGCATCAGGTATGTACTCTATGGAGTCTCTTTTGTCTCCATATTGTTATGCCGCAGCAATGATGTGTAGATTGTTTGGAAATGATAACTCGACTAGGTTTTCCATTCAAATGGTCGCATTAATACATTCTGCTATTAATTCTGAGATAATGGATTGGGTTGTCATTCTGTCTGATAAGATAGCCAACATAATTCTTGAGTACAGGAAAGACAAAAATTCAGGAAATTCCACTCCTTTTTAATTTTTTGCTTATATCCTAGATGCCCTTTGTTTCAATTCTGAATTCCCCTTATTAAGATGGAAATGGAATCCTAAAGAACCTGTTCCAATTCATATATGTCACAAGTTCTTATGGAAGGGGCATTTCAGAAGTCATGTTTACAGAGTCTGTCATGGTTTTCTTATTCCGATTTACCAAATCATTTTTGGCCGATTCCCTCCTAGTTACTTTCCGACAAAGCTAGAGTTGATTTATCCTCTATTGGAGATTGGTTCGGGGAAGAAAAGTTCACATATGTTAGAGTTTTTGGAAGTATTTTAGAACCACACATCCTTCCTTTGTATGTTCCATATAAACTGTTAGCACAGGAAATTTCTTATCAGCTGACAGTAGAAGGCATGTCTAGAACTTTGAAGAACAACAAGGAGCTTATGTGGCCTACTTTTCCTTTTAAATGTGGTGAATATACTCTCATCAATTTTGTCCATACTGAAAAAGAAGTTTTTAAGATAACCGATCTCAAGATTTAAACAATCCCAGGAAGGCAATATGATCCTAGGAAGGTGGCATATGATTTTACTACTTCTGTTTCAATTGCTCAGTTCGAAAATGAACCAGATATGTTTGATGATTTATTTGTTTCTGTAGATAAAATATCTCAAGTTTTTGATTTGGCCAAGTCCACTCTTAGGCTGAAGAAATGAATAAATTTTTGTTATTTAGAAGTTAGAGGTTACTCAAAGTTCCTCTGGATCAGTTGAGAGTTTTTACACAGGGATATGAATCACAACAGAAGGATACAGGAAGTACATCTGGCAAAGAAGTAACAAGAACTAATCCTGTTTTAGAAAAAAAAGATATTAGCAGCAAAGTAGATACTAAAAAGACAGAAACAACTGCTAAGATTGATGTACAGTAGACTTCGGCCCAGGAAAGAAAAGAAAGCACAGGTACTGATGCCAATGTGTGTACTGAAAAGGGAGGCACATACAATAAGAATACTGAACAAGCACCTAAAAGCGATATAAACAATAGTGAAAATTCTCAACTTGGAGGAGAAGAAGCTACTAAACTTATTGTTTCTCCTCATTTGCTGAGCCAATATGAACAATTTTCCCAGCAAATAGGACAACAAAACACTCCCCAATTTGATGATCCGAAAGGCTAGGATATAGAAATCATCCCTAAAAATCCCACAGGTGAGATCATGTTGAAGATAGAAGAAATCCCTCCTTTGGATATATTTTACAATCCTAGACATAGGGATGTTGTGAGAAAACAGAGGAAAAGGAGGAAAAATGATCAAGATGCACTTTTGACATCACAAGTGGAATTCATGAATATTGTTTATAAGAATGCTGAGGTGAATCCATCTGAGGATCTCACCAAATTATCACAGTATGCAGGTGCCTATAGTGCTGCTACTATGGATAAAGCCTCTGAAGTTATACAATTAATGAAGCAAAAGTATGTGCAAATAGCCATGTTAGAAGAACAGGTTGTAGAGAACCAACAGAAAATCATTCAGTTGGAACAACGATTACAGGATGGAGAGCTCAAATCTAAACAATTAGAAGAGCAGCTGGTTGTTGAAAAGGAGAAAATTGATCAGCAGACTTTAGAAAAGCAACATCAGCTAAATCAAGAAATAGCAAAATTACAGGCTCTTCTACAAAATGAACAGACTTCAAAGATTGAGCAAGAGAATATGTTTCAATCTAAATTAGACAAGTTTAAGAATTATCCTAGTCTGGATCAATTCAAAAATGAAGCCCTGGAGACAAACAAGTTATTGTCTCAACAATGAAATGAATTTTGTCTAAAATTTGAAGAAGCAGAATCCCTATGTGAATTAACATCTTCCTTGGTAGATGAAGGAGTCACTCTTAAAATTGAATTTGATGAAGTTGATGAAAATATCTCTGAATTTATTTTATGGAAAGACTCAGAATCAGGAAGAAAAACAAATCTTCCCAAGATTATGGAGAGACGTAAAGAAATTATTTTTGCAGAATGGGAACAACGTTTGATCAAAGCAGAAAGAGCCACATCCAAAGCTAAAGGCATAATGAACAATGTAACATAGGTGGTGAATGATAACTTATATGCAATCAATTTAATTGCAGATTGTACTCCCGGCCAATTACCTAAGATAAAAGAAACTGATCACAGATGGAAACAAGAGATAACTAATAAAAATCAGCAAATTGTCCAACTACAAGGAATATCATGGGATACAATGTGGACCTATCTTATCAAGCCACATAGTCAACAGAAAACAATAAAATTTCTTTCAAAAGCCATCGATTGCATCATTCCCGAATTCTCCGATGCCACATATACAGGGCGGTTGCATTCAAAGCTTAGTCATCCTGAAGAAGTGAAGGAAATACTCAAAATTTTCCATCTGGGCACATCAAACACAACATATAATCAATGAGTCAGTTTTCCTCAAGGTCGCATTTCTGTTCTAGATATTTTTGATTTAGATAGATTGTAGGAATAGTTTTAGCTATTTTTTGTTAAGTACCTATTTAAACCCCTTTCATGCATTTAGAAATGGGTCCTGAATTTGTAATATTTTGACTTGGAGATTACATTTTTGTACTCCATTGACTCCTATATTTTTATAAAGGATCACATCTGGTGATTCTGTGTGAAATTGCCTTTAAGAATTGCATTTCTGTATCTTGGAGTTGATTTTACATTGAAGTTGTTGGATTTGAATATCAGAAAGCATTGGAAAGCATCGAGATGGATATGGTATTTTAATCTATTCACTGTTAGTTTTCTTATGTTATGTGATATTCTCTTTTAAATTGCTATCGTTTATATGTATTCGCTTTACAATATTTCTTTATACATATCATTTATGAGTGTATAGAAATATTTATCTTTTATAGTATATGCAAACGATATATGATGATGAATGCAATAAGTTATTATAACTCTGTTTAATTTCTTAAATAGAGTTATCTTTATTTGTTACTGTATATTTCAATTAAACTATAATACATTTTTATGGTTATTGTTCAATTGAAACAATTTAAAGTTGTATTCACATTTGATGCCCGGGTTAGTATTAGAATTATCTTATCAGTTTTAAGTTAGTTTAAATAGTTTTATTTCAGTCATTTAGTCCCATTTTCCCTCCATCCAATCATTCCATTACCAACCCATTTAAATTACTAGGAAATTGGTCCTATAAATCCAGTCGGAGCCACCATACCAAATGGAAAAGGAGCTGTCCTAAGGTCCAGACTGGGTGGTTATCCCCCAATGTTTGAAGCAGCGATTTTCGAGGCTTCAACAGTTGGTAACACAAATTCTTCCCAAAACTCAAATAGAAAGCAATTTTTGGCCTATGGGAAGGTTTGCCCCTACTCGAACTCTATTGAGAGAGATGAGAGGGGGGAGACTTGACCACGGTTTTATATTTTTACCTCTATTTCGCTATGCATAAGCAATTGAAACTACAACGGGACAGAAAATAAATAGCAATGAAACTTATCAGAAGCAGATCTAACTTAAATGGTAGAAGAAAAACTAGCTAAATGACAGAAAGGAAAAGATAATAACATTAGAGAATATGAGGCACATGGATTGGGCCCTAACCCACGAGCCTAGCCCTCTGAACTTAAATCAATCAAATGGAACCATTCTGCTCATTTCATAAAATAATAACTACATACATCTCTGAAAGTTTCGATCCCTGAATAAGACAAAAAGCTTCAATAGTTCACAACAACAATTCTGAATGGAATCGAGACTAGGATAGAATAACTCTTCCTAGCCCTAGCTCTGCTCTATTTATTCTACAGGGCAGCTACCAAAAACTCCCTAGAAAATGGTGATTGAGTCCACTCGACTCTAAGTAAACCAAGGCTGAGTGA
The DNA here is from genome assembly GCA_034641835.2 of Pinus albicaulis. NCBI lineage: Eukaryota > Viridiplantae > Streptophyta > Pinopsida > Pinales > Pinaceae > Pinus > Pinus albicaulis. Next base: position 1,540,853,269 of record CM076584.1, read on the forward strand.
TCTCCTCTTTGAGTTGCTCGGCTGCCTCTAGAATTTGAATTTCTAGAGAGAATCTTTGGGATCCTTTGGCTTCCTTTGAGGGTGGAAAATCCTCCTATATTTTCTCCTTGTTGTCTCCTCCAAGTCTTTGTGATAAAATATTTATAAAAGTGCTTGATAAATCATGATTTTCTGCACTCAACCTTATATTAGGCACTCAGAGTATGTTAGCCTTAATCACCACCTATACTAGGATCATAAAACCAAATAATAATAAAAATACAAGAAAAAGAGATCTAAGAAGGAAAAAAGGTGACTATTAACCCCTCCAAATGTGTCTAATGATGGAGCTCATCATCACCCCCCTACTGAATGGTTGCTCATCCTCTGAGCAACAGATCCTCCTCCTCCATTTCCTTCAAAGATTTTACAACCCCCTTGAGTTTCTGAGGAAGAAGTGTGGGAGTTTCCCCAAGGGGGTAAAATCCATCATTCTTTTCTTCATTATCCCATTCTCTATCTTGTGCATCTGTGTCCTCTTAATCAATCATTCCCCATAGCAAAGGTGGGCTGAGATTTAATCCCAACCATCGGATCTTTTTTGCCTTCATGGCCCTCTTGTATAATGGTGGCCTTCCCAATGCACCCCTCAGTATTTCTGGAGTATGATACTCCATGTTCTTGAGGCTATGTGGGAGGCTGTTCCATCTCCTCGGGCTGGCCATAATGCACTCTTTTTCTATCTACCTAAAAACATCATCAAAGTGGCCTATCACTTGGTTTTGAGTCTGAAGGTAGTTTTCAACCAGTGTAGGGTCCTTTTCAATTCCCGATGGTTAAGGATGAATCCTCTTGGACTGAACACTTCTGATATGAGATATAAGGGTTCTCTGTTTCTTCTTCCCATGAAATTCCATATATCTTTGGCTCTATTGTCCTCATTCACCATCCAAGATTCTAGAGCCATTAACTGCATATCACTCATTGTAGGATTAGGGTCCCAAATCTCTAGATTTGTCAGCACCAAGTTATGAATATAAAACTCTACCATATTTTCCTGATCAGCTATGTTGACTTTCTTGTAAAACTTCATGAATTGCCTAAAATCTTGGAAAGGGAGTGATCCATGGGAGGATAGAGTGTTGATTTGAAATATAAGCCATTTTTCTTTGAGGTACAAAACATATGAGTCAAAGGGGAATATGTGCTCAAGGGATTCAATGCATAAGTCCGCCATGGTGGCTCCTTGCTCCTCTTTTTACTGCAATTTCTCCTTTAGCGCTACATTATCTACCCGTGCCCTCTGCAAATTCTCCTTCAGGGATATTTCTTTGATTATTTCCTCCCCCCTTGGTGATTCTTCAATGATGATTAGGCTTAGGGGAGAATTTTCTAGCTTTCTATGATGCTTGTCAGCTCCGGAATACCTAGAGGTATGCCTTTTTCTTTTTGCGCTCCGAGGAGCCATGGTGGCAGTTATATTTTTGTAGTGAGGGGATGTGACGTTGGGTTGTAAGTCTATGTCTCGCCCACTTTCTGCCATCTCTATGAATTATATGGCCATCTCTTCTATTTTTCTTTGGCCCCTTTATCTCTCTCTCTTCTTCTTTTGGTTCTTCTTGGTTCTGCTGGTTCTTCCTCCTCTTTTTCTGGTTCTGCTTGTTTCTTCTGGTTCTTCTTCTTCTTCTTCAAGCGTTGCGTGCTTCCGTCGGTCCTCTCCCTCTAAAAATTGTCAATTCACTGGTTAGGATGAGATGACATCTCCTTTTATTAAATGACCCAGCTAAATTTGGAGTGCCAATATAACTCCGCTCAGCTCCAGTTCTGTTGTAGACAATTAGTTCCTTCCTGTTAATTTAGGATGGACTGTGCACTTTCCTCCCTCGTTCTCCTCTACTCTATTGATTTAAAATTTTTTCTTTTGCATGCCCAGGTGGTGTGTACTCCCAGTTTTATTCCAGCCATACCTCATGGTGGTGGCCGAGTTAACTAACCACCTTTCTGCCCCTCAAAATCGTAAGTCTGCAAATTAATTATTTCTGGCTATTATGAATGCATAGCAAGGGGTGAGAGCTTATGCCTAAGTTTACCTGTCTTTTCTAAGGCGGTTTCAGGAGCTAGAGGTTTAAGACAAGCCTTTTTAGATGATGCGTTCTTCACCATATTCCTGTTCTCTGAGTGAGAAGCTTGCTGAAGGCGCAACTTCCTGAATGGGCCGCTAATATTTTTCTATTGTTTCTCTCTACTGTGGATGTCGTGTGGGCACTTGAGATGCCATGGGTGGAATTCTCATTCTCCTGTAGTCCGTTATGTATTTTCCCTTGTTTTTCTTCTTGGTAGTCCATGAACAACTTTGTTTTTGAAGGAACTTCCTGATGGTTGTAGCAGTCTGTTTGTGTGTTGCTTCTCTTGCTACATTGTGATTAGGAATGGAGGAGTGTGGTGTATGGAGGTGATGGAGGAAGTTATGAATATGAATGGAGTGAATGATGGGATGGATGATAAGATAGAATAAGGGAAAAGAAGATGAATGCTTCCCTGTGTTTTCCAGAAACCATTAACAACCTAAAAAACAACAAACACATAAAAACACAGTCATGCAGATGCATTTTTTTTTTGTATTGTTTTGTTTTGTTTTTTGTTTTTTTTGGGTTTTGTTATTTTTTTTTCTTCGAAAGAAAGTGGGCTGCCTCCATGGAGGTTTTCAACCCACAAACTTGCCTTGGGCACCTCAGAGAGGTTTTCACCCATGGATCTTTATTTTTTTTTAATTTTTTTTAATTTTTTTTGAGCAAGTGAGCCGCCTCCATTGAGGTTTTCAACCCACAAGCTTATTATTTTTTATTCTTTCTGTTAGGAGGTGTGGGAAACTATGGAGTTTCCCATCAAATACACCTCTCTGCTTATTGAATTGATGAATTCTGCCCTCAAAAAAGGCTTCTTGTAAATTTTAATTATGTGACCATTGAAAAGAAAGGGGATCCCTTCCTCATCTATGGTCCTGATTTGAACTGTGCCATTATCAAAGAATTTCTCCACTGTGTAAGGCCCCAACCATCTTGTCATCAAATTTACTTTGAAGTATTTAAACCTTGAATCATAAAGAAATGCCCAATCTCCTTCTTGGAAGGTCTTTTCTCGGATGTTCTTGTCATGCCATACCTTCCTTTGCAGCTGAACTACCTCTGTGTGAATAAGTGCTTGCATTCTGAAATCATCCAATCCATTAAGTTGCAACAACCTTTTTTTGGGAATTTTTTAAATATTGATTTAATTCAGCTGCCATTCTTAAATTATTGAATTCAAACTCAACTGAAAGTAGATATTTCTTACCATAGACTAGTTCATAAGGAGTGAATCCCATTGTTGTCTTCCAAGTGGTGTTGTAGGCCCAAGTAGCTTCTACCAATCTATCTGCCCAATATTTTCTACTGTTGCTCACAACCTTGGTGAGGATGCTCTCTAAGGCTTTGTTAGTTACTTCTACTTGGTCATTCGCTTGAGGGTGATAGGCGGTAGAAGTTATATGCTTAATCTTGTGCTTCCTCAAAATATTCTCAATGAGGTGAGAGGTGAACTGTGATCCCTTATTAGTGACTATATCTCTGGGATATCCAAATTTGTAAAATAAATTCTCCCTCAGAAATTCTACTAATTTTTCTTCGGTTTCTACCTTCACTAATTTTGCTGCAGCCACTTTGTCAGGTAATCAGTGCAGACTATGATATGCTTCTTTTGTCCGGATGGTGGATCGATAAGTCCAACAAAGTCAATGCCCCACTTGTCAAATGGCTCAAGAGCCACCTGAGGGTGTAAAGGAATTTCGTCCCTTTGTGTGGGTTTCCCCATCCTTTGGCACTGGTCACAAATGCTGGTGTATCTTCTGGAATCTTGGTGAAGGGTAGGCCAATAGTAACCCGCCTGCAAAAATTTGTAAGCAATTCTCTTTGCAGCAAAGTGGCCTCCACATGGGCTCTCATGACATTCAGAGAGGTTATAAAAAAATTCTTGCTCCCTCACACATATTCTTAGGATTTGATTAGGGCCTAGCTTGAAGAGATTCCCCCCAATCCATGTGACAGGGGAATTTTTTCTGATGATTCTGCTCCTCTCCCTGAATGAAAGATTAGGAGGGAGTTTTCCAACAACCAAGTAGTTGGCTATATCAGCAAACCATGGTGAGAGAACTAATATGGAAAAGAGGTGCTTATCTGGCAGTTGGTCATCCACCATTCCTTCTTCACCTGCAGGGAGAACTAACCTGGACAAAAAATATGCAACAACATTTTCCTTTCTAGGTTTATAAACAATAGTCAAATCAAATTGCTGCAAAAGTAACAACCATCTAATTATTCTAGCATTAACATCTGGTTTGTTCATTAAATGCTTGATGGCTACATGGTTAGTGTGAACAAAGGTTTGATACCTAGTGACATAATGCCTGAATTTGTTCAATGCATGGACAATGGCCAACATCTCCTTCTCAGTAACGGTATAATTCAGCTCGGCTTTGGACAAATCCTTGCTGATGAAATAAATGGAATAAGGGATTTTTTCCTCTAATTGTCCTAATGCTGCTCCTATAGCTTTATCGAATACATCAGTGTGGATGTGGAAAGGAAAAGTCCAATTTGGACCTCGGAGGATGGGGGAAGTAGTCAACTGCTTCTCAATGAGCTCAAAAGCCTCTTGACAAGGACTAGACTAGATAAACTCAGAATATTTAGCCAATAAACCAAATAATGGCGAAGCCATCTTGCTGAAATCTTCGATGGACCTTCTATAGTAACCATCTAAGCCTAAGAAACTCTTGACATCTTTCTACTTTTGAGGAGAAGGTACCCTTTTTATGATAGTGATTTTGTTCGGGTCTACCTGTATTCCTTCTTGGGATATGGAGTGTCCTAATACAACCCCTACTTTCTTCAGGAATTCAGACTTTTCTAGGCTCAAGGAGAGATGCATCGCAATGCACCTTATTAGTACTTTACCCAAATTGGAGAGAGCTTCCTGGAAGTCATCCCATATTGTGTGAAATGAGCCATGTAAATTTCGACAAAGTCATGGACTAACTCAGAAAATATGCTCAGGGCAGCTCTCTGGAAGGTGGCTGGGGCATTGCATAACCTAAAGGGTAGGACTCTATAAGCAAAGGTACCACAAGGGCAGGTGAAAATAGACTCATCTTGGTCTTCAAGGCTGATTTGAATCTGATTGTACACACTGAACCCATCTAAGAAGTTAAATAACTTCTTCCCTACAAGGCCATCCAGGACTTGTTCTATAAAGGGTACAGAGAAATGGTATTTGGTGGCTTTTTTAAGTTCTCGATAATCAACACAAATTCGCCACTTCCCATTCTTCTTTGGGACTAGGACAAGAGGAGATACACACTCACTGTCAGATATAGGATATATGAACCCCGCATCCAAAAGTTTCTACATCTCTTCTTTGACTATGTCCTTTAGAGTTGGGTTCATTCTTCTTTGGGGTTGTCTTAGAGGCTTACATCCTTATTTGATGTAAATGTGATGTCTACAAACTGAAGGATGCACCCCTTTCATGCCCTTGTAATCCCAAGAAAACACTTCAAGATTTTCTTTCAAAAGCTGGCATAACTGCTTCTCTTCTTCATTTGAGAGGTTTGGGTTGATTTTCAGAGATCTGGATGGGCCAAAATCGACAGCCTCGATGGTTTCAGAAGTTGTCTCAATTGGTTGCACTTCCATCCAAGGTTGTCTTTCAGACTCTTTGACTAGGGTTTTGAGAGGAGTGCTAGTGGAGGACTAGTTTTGAATGGCATGGCCGATGAGTTCATCTTCATCAAGCTACTCCCCTCTAAGGATGGCATCTATGGTACACATAGGGGAAGTGTTATATAACTCATATTATTCATCCTCCAACCATACAGGGAGATCATGATCAATGAAAGGCTAGGTTGGAGGATATAACACTAGCTGTTTAGACAAAGACCCATTTTTGATAATCATGTTTCCGGACCGACAACTAATATAAGCGTCTGCAGTGGCTAACCAAGGTCTCCCTAAGATGAGAGGATAACAATTAAACTTGTTTTTTGGTTGCAGGACCAGGAAATATGTAGGATACTCCCAAGAGTCAATGGTAACCATAAAATCCTCAACAATTCCTTCTGGAGTTACTTTGGACTGATCTGCAAGTTCTAGAACTGTTGTGGTTTTCCTCAAAGTCCCTTAGAGATTAAGTTTCAACATAGTTTTCTTGGTCATGATATTGATGGCAGCCCCTAAATCAATCAGAGTGTTGGGGACTATGACACCATCTATATGTACATCAACAACTGGACTACCAAGGTCCAGGTATTTTGGAAATATCACCTTCCCCAACATCAGGTCAGACAGTTGTCATACCACATTGATGGTGGGCGTATCTCTCTTCCTCCTTCCAGGTTTCTTGAAGAAATTTTCTTTGATGAGCCTATTATAGATAGGGACATCCTTAATGGCCTAGAGAAGTGGTATATTTACGCACAAATTTCCAATTCTCCCAAGAGTTCAGTCTCCTATGGGGTGCGCTAACTAGGGTGGATCAAGCGCTCGGGAAAAGGAGGTTGTTGGATCTTAGTGTTATCTTCTTCCTTTTCCTCCTCAACCTCTATAGGTGGAGATGGGGGATGGTTGAATGGGAGTACTCTTCTCGACTAGAGGTTAACCTCTTGTATCTCCACAACATAAGCTGGATGGGATGTTTCTCCACTGGGAGCCTGTTGTGCCTGTCTCTTGTTCGGGTTTGGATTGGGCTGTGTAGATATAGGTAGCCTAGGTGGAGCAGCATGAGTAAGCTGAGGTTGAGGTTAGGGTGGAGGCATTAGAGCAGGTAGTTGATTTTGTTGAGGCCTCCACCCTTGGGATGGATTCTTCCACTGATTTTGTTGTTGAACATACTGATGAAATGGTTGGTTTACTAGCTGAGGATGATATGAAGGGTTGGAACGAAAAGTAGGAGGTGTAGACCAAGATGAAGGAGTGGGGTTGTACCAAGGTTGCATGGGTGCACTCTGATTGTTGTAATAGTAAAAGTGAGGTTCACCTTTCATACCTTATTGATATGGACGAGGGTCCTGAGGCCTTCTCTGGTTGATGAAACATAGTTGCTCTGGCATTGTTTCCCCACCTTGATATACAACTTTAAGTCCAGGTAAGGAGGGACACTTGTCTATGGCATGATTCTCTTCACGGACTAAGCAAACCTCTATGACATTCAGTGGAAATTCATTTCTTGGGTGTTCCCTGGTACATCTAGGACAAAATATGGATAGGGCTCTCTCTGCTTCCTCTTGCTTCCTTTTGACTTGCATTGTGTCCATTTTCAAAGAAAAGGTGTGTATCATGTCACTCTTGAAGTCCTCTAGCATGTTTCCAATCTCATGTTTTATGAAGGTGGAAGAGGAAGGGGTATTGGATGTACTTTGGCTAGCTCTGCCCTTTTTCCTAAATGCCATAGAATGGTTCCAGAAGACAATTTTTATTGTTTCATAGGGTTGTTGGTAGATATCTCATTCTGATAACATATTCAAGGTTTCTATCATCTCTTCACTGATCCCTCAAAGAAGTACAAGTTCGAGTGAGTCAAGATCAGGAGTACAATTGGCTCTCTTATAGTTCAATTGAAACCTCTCTTCAAAATCCTCTAGGGATTCATTAGGCCCTAGAGTCATCCTAAATATCTCATCGTTAGTTTCCTTGGAACTATAGTAGTCTTTGTGCTTGCTGCTGCAGGTCTCTTCCATCTGTGCCCAGGTAGTGATGCTATCCCTAGGCAGACCCATGAACCGGCACAAGGCTGCATCCTTAATGGTGGATGGAAATAGCTTCAACTTTTGATCATTAGAGGTGTAGTCATAAGTCCTACAGACAATGGAAAATTAAAACATGAATGTGTCAGGGTTCTCAAAGGTGAGTCCATGTAAGTGTGGAAGAGCTGAGGGGCTAGTGGTTTTCATCTTAGTGTCCCCATCTGCCTCTCTTATGGGAAAGGCTCTCTGCGTCCTAGCCATAGTTAAGATAGGTGAAGCAGGTCCCTCAGTTGAAACAAGGTCTTCTTCTTCTCCCCCAATAGGATCCTCAAAATTCTTAGAGGGCTCTCCTATAGGGGGTTCAATCTCACTACCACAGAAGAAGAGTAAAGGGTGGATAGGAGGTGATGTGGGGGTTTTATGTAAGGTCTGTCTTTGAGTATTCGTAGTCCTATGAGGCATGAAAATCATATCTTTTTTTTTTACTTTTTCAATATTTCTGAAGTGACATGAAAATAAAGGAAAGCATAAATGAATGCTAAAAAAAATCAAAATATCTACTAGACACCTCCCTAGAAACGACGCCAAAAAGTGGTGAGCCCTGGTATTGCACCAAGGGTGATGCAACTCCCAGGGGCTACCCTATTTTACTTTATCAACTCGGGGTTCATACAAACTTTTAGGTGACAGTGCTATATACACAGCAGATGCATTCTGTTCATTTCATCCTCTTCTGCTTTACGAAAGGATGTTATTTCTTAAATTATGAGAACAACTGGAAAGTACATTACTGGAAGGAAATGACAGAAAGGAAATTAAACTAAAGTGATGAAAATAAATGACAAGAATGAAACTAATTTAATTGGCAGAAAGTGATATGACTGAAAAGAAACTAAGCTAACTTGCTGAAGGTAAATGGCAGAAATGAAACTAATTCTAAGCCACACTTATCTTGGCCAAACAAATAAATGCATTCTACTTATCCTATGATCTATCTACCATTCTCTTATCCGTGCAACTAAAATATCCATGACTTTTTTCTAACTAAAAAGAGTTAATGTGCATCTTGGAGGAAGAAAAAGGGGATAAAAGAGTGAATTGAGGGCTTTGTGCATAAAACAGGGCTTAGAAATGGAAAGTTGGGGTTAAACCCTTAGAAAAATTAATTATAGCGTGAGAAATGAATTTGGAGCAAAAAGAATTGAAAAAGGCTTAGAGGCGGAAAGAGGGGGTTTAAAATAGATTAAAGCTTGTTGAAGCGCAAAGAGGCCTTGGAGCGGAATAATTCGAAAAGCGCGATGGTAGAGTGCGATAGAGGACAAAGGTTGCGATATGCGATGTCGCAATCGCAATATCGCAAGTTTAAAATGATAGCGGAAGTGTTGTTCGGGAGTGGGAGTGAAATGCGAAGTGCGATGAGGTAAGTCCTGCGAAGTGGAATGGGTGATGTGGTGGAGTTATCGCATCGGTGGAATGAGCGGTAAGTGTTATGCGAAAAAGGTAAACGGTGTGATTTGCGATTTCGCAATATCGCAATCGGCAGTTGGACCGGTAAGTGCAAACAGAACATGCTAAATAATGCAAAGCGCGAGTGCGGTAAGGTGATGCGATTTGCGGTAAGTCTCGAAAGAAAAAGGGGAAAGGTGCGATCTGCGATATCCGATATTGCAATATCGTAATCAGCTACAACGAGCAGTAAGTGTTAAAGTAAAAGGGAGAAGTTGTGAAGTGCGATTTGTGAAGTATGACAGCGGTGATTTCAAGGAGGAAAGGTAGAGGTCGGGTTTTGATGGTTTTTCAAATGTTCTGCGTTAAAAAGGGTGTGGTAGTAGTGACCGACAGATCGAAGGAAATCAACGAAAGAGAGCGGTAAGTCTTCAAGGAAAAAGGTAAGAGTTGCGAAGTGTGACTGTAATGTACGATGGCATGAGTCTCGACGAGAAAAGGCAGAGATTGGTTTTTTTGGGTGGTTTTGAATGGTTTTCATGCATTTTTCATGGAGAGAATAAGGCGGTTGTGAACGAATAAAATAGAGAAATAAGTTTTTGCAGGGCTAAGTGCGTTAGGAAAAGAAAGGTAAGTACAACATTGAGATAAGAAGTGAAGAAGGGGAATGGAGGCGTGAGAGCAGTGCTCAGAAATGAAACACACCTATGGATTATGCTCGGGAGATGGACATAAATGCAAGATGAAACAGTGAAGGAAGGGCTTGGACTTGGTAACACAAACTCTTCCCAAAACTCAAACAGAAAGCAATTTTTGGCCTGTGGGAAGGTCTGCCCCTACTCGAACTCTATTGATAGAGATGAGAGGGGGGAGACTTGACCATGGTTTTGGATTTTTTCCTCTATTTTTATATGCATAAGAAATTGAAACTACAACAACACAAAAATTAAATAGAAATGAAATTTATCAGAAGCGGATCTAACTTAAATGGCAGAAGAAAAACTAGCTAAATGATAGAAAGGAAAAGATAATAACAACAGAGAAGTTGAGGCACATGGAATGGGCCCTAACCCACGAGCCTAGCCCTCTAAACTTAAATCAATCAAATGGAATCAGTCTGCTCATTTCATAAAAGAATAACTACATACATCTCTGAAAGTTTCGATCCCTTAATAAGACAAAAAGCTTCAATAGTTTACAACAATAATTTTGAATGGAATCGAGACTAGGATAGACTAACTCTTCCTAGCTCTAGCTCTGCTCTATTTATTCTATAGGGAAGCTACCAATAGCTCCCTATAAAATGGTGATTGAGTCCACTTGACTCCAAGTAAACAAAGACTGAGTGTTCTCCTCTTTGAGTTTCTCGGCTACTTATAGAATTCAAATTGCTGGAGAGAATCTTTGGGATCCTTCGGCTGCCTTTGAGGGTGGAAAATACTCTTATATTTTCTCCTTGCTATCTCCTCCAAGTATTTGTGATAAAATATTTATAAAAGTGCTTAATAAATCATGATTTTCTGCACTCAACCTTATATTAGGCACTCAGAGTAAGTTAGCCTTAATCACCACCTATACTAGCATCATAAACCCAAATAATAATAAAAATTCAAGAAAAAGAGATCTAAGAAGCCAAAAAGGTGACTATTAACCCCTCCAAAAATGTCTAATGATGGAGATAATTAGTATGCTTGTGTAACAAGACTTCAGAAGTTAATATAAGTTGGCATTCGATTCATGTTTACTGTCTTTGAGTCTTCATGGAATTTATTTTTTACAAGGGCAGCGAGTTTGGTGGTTTGTGCCCACCATCCAGTTTGTTGTCCCTTTCTTCTTAGGATTTCTTGTGTTTTGTATTATAAATGCATAGTGTGAGATTATGATTTTGCATAGGTCCATAATCTCATTTCATAACTCTCCTTTATGCTTTGGTGTTAAATTGCATGGGTTTGATTAATGAGTAAAATGGTATGGTTGTAGGAATTTACAGGGTAAGTTCCGTAGATCAAGAACCAAAGGTCACCGCTCAAAAACATATCACAAATTAGTACACCAGTATTATCACGTGGTTAAAAACCTCGAAGAGGGAAAAAATCTACAGCCTGAGCCAATGTAGCCACTTCAGGAAATTTATTAATATAAAAATAAAAGTTACATATGTTTCTCTCATAAACAGTTACTGGAAAAATGACCCTCCATGCTCTTTAAATAGAGATCATGGACCAATCGGGTGCTAAGCCATGGATCAAGTGTCGTTAATACCGAGGAGAGAGTGAACTGTCAGATCACTAAAAATTGTGATCGTCGGATCATATGTTACAAATGTGCATAGTAAAGAAACACACTTTACCTACACTAGACTAAGTTATTCAAACTAATTAAGGAGATGTGTCCTAAGAATTAGGAAGAAATGGATTATATGTCTAAAGTTCCATATGCATCAATAGTTGGAAGTGTTATCACTCCAATAATTCTCAAAGGTTGTGTATATTTTGGTTTAAAGAATATTAGAGGTAACAACAAAACTACTTTTAAGCCTTAGGATCTAGCCTTCCTAATGATTAGAGAGTGCTTTCTCTATATGATTTATCTTTGTTGATTTTAGTTGATTTTAGGCTAGTTATGTAGGATAACTTGGGATTTTGATTTTGGATTTGGTTTGGTGGTTGAATCACTATTTCAGATGGATAGATCTAGGTCTAAATTCCATTGGGTATTTGGAGTCAAAGTGTCAAGTAGTCAGAGTAGCATCAAGGTTATAAAGGGAAGTGTTCACAAGGCAAGATAGCTGAGTTACTTTAGATCCTTAGGCTGATGGTGAAAATGGTTTCTGTTAGAAAATTAAATATTACAGAGCAATGCAACACATAAAATATGCGGAAAACAAAAGCACACAAAACACATAAAACTAGAGAGACACAGATATACGTGGTTCACCCAGTTTGGGCTACGTCCACCCCGAATAGCCAGTCCTTCCTTTCTATTATCCAGCAAAAATGAAGAGACAAAACCTACAACAGATCCGCATATCCTCCGCCCTTTCTCTCGCGCCTCTCCTCCCGCCACTCCGAGAATACACATACAATACACAGCCGCAATACAATGCCCTCATAAAAAGCGAGGGGTTGCCTTCTAGGGAAAAAAACCCTATTCTAAAAATAACTTCTATCGTCAGATCATTTGCCTAATGAACGGCCCATATTAACTAGAAATTACTATACTTTTACAAGGCAATTTTACATCTGTTTTTAGCTTCGGGAGCGCTGCCCCCGAAAACCCCTGCCAGGGGGGGGCTCCGAAAAGGACCCCCCACGGCAGCGATTAATTACGACCGGCGTTGCCACCCCTTTGAAGGTACAGGGGTCCAACGCTGTGATACAAAGTAAACAAGATAATCAGGCTCCACACCCAATAGTTTCAATCGGGATGAAAGAGCAATTAAGGATTCTCAGATCCGGATAATGAATTAAAAGATAGAGGTCAATCGAAACTAGGGAGAAATTAAGAATCTCCTAATCTGGATATCAGTAGAAAACATGAAAATGACATAACAGTTCAAGACAGAGTGCTTTTAAACATATTCTAAAATAACATCCCTGTTATACATTTAGATTTAGAAAAACATGCAAGTATTGTGAAAAATTCAGATAAAAACAAAGAAAATTTGAGAATACTTCACTGAAGTGGCCCAACACATGAATCCTATAATATAATCTCTTTATTTCCCAATCCAGTCTATTGACTTGAAAATGGTACAAAGAACCCTTAGGTTTCAGCTCATTACAACTATAGAAATGTTTAGAAATTCATCCACACTCAATACTTCGAAATGTGAAGTATTTATACAAAAAATCTTACAAAATATCCTAAAACAAGCTTAGGAATTATTCAAGGAAAAATAAATATCTTCATACAAGAAGATAGATACAACTATCTAACTAATGCAAGTTGTCCCTGCTTTTATTGAATTTTCTGTTTGATGTCTTTAATTTGTTGCTAATTTTTCTCTTTTCTATCTCAACGAATTCTGTTGTTGAGTGTATTTCACATTGGCATCTTTTACTTTTAAATATGTTCTGACTTTAGCCATTTGAATTTTACCTGATACTATTTAAACTCTGATACTCTTTGACTATAACTGCTTTGTTACTGCTTTAACTTTCACTGTTACTGTTGTTTTGAAACTGTAAAATTGCCTGCTCTGTTTTATCTTTGACTGACTGATATGTTTTTCGTTTGACTACCTGTTTACTGTTTGACCTTCATAGTAAATCAATAAATTTCTCCCAAGCTTCTGCTTCTGGTAATTTTATCTTCACCATCCTTCTGAATATCTCATCTGCCTCTGTATATTTTGAGAATGTAGGCTTGTTGATAAATAGGTGTTTTACCTCATGTTGCAGGTAAAAAATATTTTCAAAACTCTTGTAGAGAACTTTACCTGTTGGAATTCCTTGTGAAGAAGGAATGTTACCTTGATCCTTGGCTACTTCTCTCATTTTTTTATCATAATCCTCTTGTTTCATCATTTTGTCATGAATAACCAAAGGATTTGGCAGGCCTTTCTGCCTCAGAATATCAAACTTCATCATAAATCTAGTTATGCCAAGCTCCATGTTTTGACATTTTTCTTCAAGTTGAATCATTAAATTCCTTTTTGAAATTACCTTTCTGACTTCAAGAATAGTATTTTTCCTATCACTAATTCCAATCTCTCTTGGAATTAAGGAATTTTATGATTTCACTAGCCTCTTCTGGCTTCTTGCCAAGTTCTTTGATTTTTTCGATGGATTCACCTGCTGCTTTGATGAGATATTTTTTTCATAAATAACCTGGATTGATGGACAAATATCATTGACAGATTCAATGATATTAGCCCATAACTTCTGTTTGGATTGTGCCATTGGTTCTTTCAGTGTTAGATCTTTTTCTAAATTCTGCAATTTATCTGTTAATCTGTTTGTTTTCTATACTTCATTTTTATGCATGATCTGAGAAAGTTTCTTCTCATCCTCCATAATTTTTAGCTATTCTTTAAGTATGTTGATTTCATTGGTCTAAATAGACATTTCATGCATTTCTTTCACTAATTTACATACTTCATCAGTTGGATGTATTGTTGATGTAGATGAACCTGTTGCTGAAATAGTAGCTGAGGTAACAGGAATTGTTGTAGCTAATGGAACTGATGGTGCCGATGAATATGCTAATGTAGAAGGAACAATAGTTGTGACTACAGGAATAACAATGACAAGGAATTCTTCTTATCTTTCCTTTTTCTCTTGCACTAGCTTCTCCATTTCATTTTCCATTTATTTTAACTGGGCAGTCAACTGAAGAATGAGATTCATCATCTCATATTTTTGGTTTGCATCTTGTAATACTTCCTTTGCATGAGGATGTTCAGTAGGAGGAAATTTTAGTTGCTTATTTAATGCAACAATGTCTGCATTCTTCTTTTTTACAATTTCATCTGCAACTTTGACATTTGTTGGATCATATACTACTTCAATAATCAAATCTTCCAGCGATTTGATTCAGTTATCCTTAGCCTGTGAAGATTAATTTTATAATTTGAGCTGATATCTGATGTTCCGTAGAGTGTTTTGGAGCTTCTGTACACTCATGGCTTTATTTTTCATTGTAGAATACATCATTTCACCAGCTTGTTTGTGAAATTCTATTTGGTCAATTGGATGAAGATATTCTTCTTGAACTTCAGATGATGTCTTTCTATAATTTTCTGATGATTTGGGATGGTTTACTGTAGGCTGCAGGAAGGTCATATGCATATTCATGGTCTTATAATAAAATGCCGAAAGCAATCTTCTTTGGTCACTGGATGACTGCTTCCAAATTGGTTATATGTATTAGTTTTTAATGTCTCATTTCTTAGCTTGATTTCTTTATATTTTTGCATAATATCCATCTCTTTCTTTGTTGGTCTATTGGATGAAGATACTTCAATGTTGTGCTGTTTCTGAATAATTTGAGTTTTGGATACTGAAGGTTGATGAGTTTCTTCAGAAACTACAGGAGGTGCATTATCCTTCACCACTGTATCTGTGTCAAATACTTCAATTGTTTCTACTTCCTCCTTTATAGGATTTAATTTTGGCTTCTTCCTGTATATCAAATTAAATTTTGTTTTAGTTGTAGTTTCTACAGTGTATGATCCTTCTTCTCTGACTCTTTTTTAGTTCCTATCTTCTTGGGCTGGAGTCTGCAAGATTTGACTAGTATCACCTTGCTTATCTGCGTCTTTCAAAGTGTTCTCCAACCATTCAGACTGATTGGAGTACTTCTCTATGTCTGGCTTGGACTCATGTACATAAGGATTTAATTTACATTTAACTCTCAATTTTCTTATTACTCCTAAAGGATCATAGTACCATTGAAAACTCTGACTGAATTTAAACTCCTGTAAATACTTTTCTTCCCGTGGACCTGCATCTCTACTGTTGCAAATAAAAGGGCCAACTTGATTCTTAATTTTAAACTGTGTCTTCTTTTTGGCTACCAAGAAATTAATTGCATCAGAATTAAGGATCTGCCTGATATACTCAAGTGCAAATAACCTCATTGGGAGGTATTTGGCAGCTTATATGGAAGAATATTATATCCATATACCCTAATCTCCCTGTGGTTTTGATACAAGTACCAATCTCATGTCCTACTGTGCTCTGATAATTATAGGACCTTTTTAATCTCCTCACTGACTCTTGGTTGAATGTTGTTGTTCAACATATTTACCATTGGATGGATGAAAGAGTCAATAAAATATGTGTATGTGAATTGTGTTGAATCCTTCCTAAGTAAGGAAGTCCAAAATATTACTGGCTGTGGATTACCTTCAACATCAAGTTTAGGAAGGTTGAAGACAAATTTATCAGACTGGAATGTGGAACAAGACTGATGAATAATTGAAAACACCTTCTTTAGGCATTTTAGCAAGCTGTTCATGCATTGTGTCAAAAAGGTACTGAGCAAAATTGAAAATGGTAGTAGGAGGTAGACTAGATGTGTAGACAGGAAACCTAATACTAAAGCATCAACATGCTCATCTGTGAAATAACCCAAAATAAAAGACAACATGCTAATGATATGTATGGTTATTTCAGAAAATATTGCAGATTGGTAAGGAGAATTGGTCTTGGGAGTCTCTACAGATGAAGGAATGAATGTCTGAAATATCTAGAACCTCTTGGGGAAGTCCAGATCCAGGTATAATTGTGTAAGGGCCTCAATAGACAGAGGAGTTTAATTTGGTCTAGGTTGGATTTGCAACATTTGGTTAATTGAATCAGCTGTTATAGTGAAAAGAATTTCTTTTCCAGGGGTTATCAAGGCTCTTTGATCAGGGAAATAGAAATATTGACAAATTCTAATCACTTCTGGGCAGTGGAAAGTCTGTGGGACAACATGCTTTGGAAAATTAGACTCCCAAATGAAAAATTCATAAGCTTGGTCAATGGATTTTTCATGGCTCCAACAGTGGAGCTCAAGAAGGTTAAATTTAGTGACAAGGTCACTAATTTTAAAATCTTGGTTAGCTAAAGGAGTGTGTTCTACATCTACAACAGGAGGTTGTAGGGGATTGACAGTTACTATACCTTGAGAAGCCATTATTTGCTTGATTTATCAATTAATTACTCTTTTGACTTAGGAAAACAAGTTCAAGCCTTTAGGAGCGCCTCTGAAAAATTAATACAGTATGCAGAAGGATTTAGGATGAAATTGGGGTTTATCCTCTGGTCTACAATGATTTAATTGATCAAATTGTACTCTCTGTAACCAAAAATAGTTTTAGGACCTCAGAAATTCTGTGAAAAGAGGACTAGGGTTTGCAGAAAAAGGATTGGAAGGCAACAGGGGCATTATTTTGGTCTGTAGTGGCTCCTAAATGATTCAATTACTTATTACTCTCTCGCTGTAAGTACAGGCCTTGGTATTTCATGAATACCTGGAAAAAATGAAGTTTTGCTGATTACAGAAGGGTTCCGAGGTAGCAGAGGCTTTCTGAAGCTCTACTAGTCTTTATAGTGCGTTGGATGGATTCTGTAGTATCTTTGTCAGCAGATTTGTTGAATTCTGGTTGAAAAAGGCTTGATTACAGGTCGACAGAGTAATTTTTGGCTCAAAAATAGGTCGCGTATTTGTATTCAGCATAGTGGAACCATGGTGGTAAACGAATAAGTGAAACATGGCTTTTTAACCAATCAATGGTTAACTTTAATGCGCGGGGTAAAATTCAAACGGGAGTGTTATGGTTGCAATGGGTAGGAATACAACTAGTGGTTTTTGCATCGATAAAAGGTGGTAGGAGGTATTTTTCTGAGGATGCGATCGAATGGAATGTTGACACGTTGCAGGGAGTGGGGCTCTGAAAACAACTCATTTCACGAGGTCATGGTGTGGTTAAATATTGAGTGTTCGGGGATGCGACATTGCTTATTAGCCATCAGATTTGCTCAATTGCAATCTGACGGTTGGAAAATAGCAGGGATTGATCGGGATTTGATAGGTGTGGGGGCCTAGGTATTAAGTTATGTGATGGGATATGTATACATATAAGCTATAGTTTAATATATATGGTCGGGATTGATAATGAAAATTTATATTAAATATAATATAAAGGGATGGGAAAATATATATATGCGGGAATTATTTAAATACGAGATTAATATATATAAGGGGAGCTAATATATTAAAGTCAATCATGGGGTTAAATGAATATGTGTGGAATTTATATACTACGTTTTGATGTTTAAACAAAATGTAGGAGATGATTTAGCATTGGAGCCCAAACATTTTATTTAATTTTTAGACTTAGGATAAGAGGGTTTTTTGGGATTTTTAAATGAAAAGGGAAGTTAATAAAAATGATTTTTACTTTTCCCAAGGAAAATATTGTTTTAAACTAAGGAAAGGGTATTTATATAGGGAAAATGAGTTAAGTAAGGGGAAAAAATAAATATGAAGGGGAAGGGGTAATTTTACAAGGAAAATGATTTTAGAGGGAAATTAGTAAATATGAAATGATAAATTTTTTCTATCCATGCCTTGTGAAAACTGCTTTTACCTACCCATCATCTACCCTAACATTTTTTTTTATTCATTTATTTGGGTGCATTTGAGTTTGCAGACCCTTATTCATTTTTCTTTTAACAACAAACTATCTAATTATAACCTTATTACTTCCAAGGGCTTAGATTAAACTGTTGAGCTCCTTATTATTCTCTACCTAACTACTGATCTGCCAAGATTAAACCGTTTGGCTAGTTCTTTATTCTCTATCTATCAACATAAAATTTAAAGTATGAAAGGTCAAGATTAAGCAGTTTTACCTTCATGTTTTGTGGCATTTTTGGCAAGCTACACACAATATTATTTTGCAAAGAAAAGTAAAAAGTAGTGGCATTTAAATTTGCATCAGTTTCATGATCTATTTTATCTCTTTTTTTTGTTTGGGTTCATTTTTTATATTATTTTTTATCTTTTTTCTTTCAGTCCTTTGATTTTTCTTTTAGGACTTTTACCCTCTTTACATTTTTATTTTTAATATGGGAAATCAATTTTGCAGAAAGCAAAGTATGTACATATTACAAGACTTAATCAAAGTCAATTCAAAATTATGAATCCTATTATTATAGGACCCTAACAGGAAGCTTAATGTATGTAATGGTCTCCACAAGGCTTGATATTGCACATGCAGCGGGAGTTGGAAGCAGGTACATGAACAATCTAGGAAAAGAACATTTCATGGTAGTGAAATGGATTCTCAGATATTTGAGAGGTACCACAAATCAAGCATTATGCTTTGGTGGTTCAAACATTTCTCTACAGAGATATGTTGATGTAGATATGGAAAGTGATAGAGATAACAGGAGGAGCACTACACGGTTAGTTGGGTTTCAAAAATGCAAAGTGTTGTTTCACTTTCAACAACGATAACATAGTATGTTGTTACTACAAAGACTAGTAAAGAAATGATTTGGTTGCAAAGGTTTATGGGTGAATTGTGTAAGAAGCAGGAGATGGGCGGGTTATACAGTGATAGCCAAAGTGCCATTCATCTTGCAAAGAACTCAAAATTTCATTCCAAGACTAAACATATACAACTCAAGTACAATTTCATAGGTTCAGTGTTAGAAGATGGACAATTTAAGTTAGAAAAGATACACACTAGCTAGAATCATGCAGATATGTTAACAAAATTTTTAACCAGGGAGAAAATGATATTCTGCTCAGCTTCAATTGGTGTTAAAGTATGATGATGAAGATGAGAAACATCCAGTTCCAAAGTGGAGTCATTTTCCAACAAATGAAGCAGCGGTGGAGTTGCTACAATCAGTCTCGAAGTGGGAGATTGTTGGATGTCTAGATTAATTATATTATTTATTCATAGGTATCATCACGTGGAACCCAGTTCATAATTGGGCAGCAACCCCGCCCGTTTAATCTCTGTCAGGAGGGTCCAAGGGGGGGTGATGACTAAAAATAGATGTAAAATTTCATTGTAAAATATTGTAATTTCGTAATCAATCTGGGCCATTCATTAGGCGGATGATCTGACGGTAGAATCCATGTTTAATTTAGTTTTTTTTTCCCTAGAAGGAAACCCCTTGGTTTATATGAGGGAATTGTATTGTGGTTGTGTATTATGTGTATTCTAAGCGAGAAAGAGAGAGGAGAATGTGTGAGAGAGAAGAGGAAATTACAACAGATCTGCTTTAGGTTGTATTTATTCATTTTGCTGGATAATTTAAAAGGAAGGATTGGTTGTTTCTCCATGGACGTAGCCATTGGGTGAACCAAATATATATGTGTCTCTCTTGTTTTATGTGTTTTTTGTGTTTGTTTTTCCACATATTTTATGTGTTCATTGCTCTGTAATATATAGTTTTCTAACACCCTGCAATTTGAATCATTTTCAAGTTTGATGACTTCCTCCATGCTTCTATTTTGGTCATATTTCTTTTATTTGTCTTCAAATTTTCCTTCTTGTGCTCTGGTTATCTTCAACCTATCTCCTTGACACTTGTTAACCTAAAAAAATTTATGTTCCTTATCAAACCAAAAATTATACCCTCTGTCATTTTGAAGAAATTGCTTCCATTCTGCTATCAAAATTTCATATTTGGGAGTTATAAAAAATTTCTCCCACTTCCTTTCATCATTCTATGAGAAGGTTGATTGATAGAGGACTCCATCATAAAGGTCCTTTTGTCATTTAATTCATCTCAATAGATTCCTCCATCTTCTGATTACAAAATCTTCATTTTGATTTGTTCTCTCTTCAATTTTAATTAGTTATAAAAGTTTAAATTCCATTCTTTCCTTTTGGAAAGAGTCCTTTAAAATTTTATTACCGTCTTCAAGTACAATCCCTTGGTCTCCTTCAGCTAACACACATTTATATTCAAAAATGGAATATGTTGCCAATGAGTTCATCCCCTCAATTTCTTTAGATTTGATTCCAGACTATTGTAACACATCTTCTAATAATTCTGGGCATTCATTGAAGTTCTTAAACATTTCTTTTGAGTGTTGCATATCGTTCTCAAGTATTTCTTCCTTAGATTCAAGTATCTATCGTTTTTTTTCCTCAACATTCTTAAAAAATACATAATTTCTTGTTTCTTCATGCATATGAGCTCCTTCTTCTTCCATCATTTCCTGGATAGAGTGAATATAACCATTTTTGTTCCACAAAAAAATTATTTCCCCCTATCACTCACATCACTATCTTGATATGTCATGCCTTCCTTGTAACTGTTCTTACAAGCCACCTTCTTAACCCTCTGATTTGCATGAAATTCTAATGTTTCATTTTTCATAATTAGTTCTTGACAGTGTTCTTGTCCTCTAATCTGTATCATTTCCTCTGAGTTTTCTGAAAATTATGAGCTAAGTCTCTCTGATCAACACCTCTTCCACAATATTCACATATTCCTGTTACACAAACATGTGTTTTATCTTTCCTTCCTAGCCTCCAGTTTAAGAAAAATCCTTCAAAAATGACCAAATACATGTTTAGCAGAAGAAAATAAAATCAATCAAATGTACCTTTGATTTTATTCTTATAAGCTTGAAGAATTCCATCCTGAAATTCTTCACAACTTCCTTCAATATTGCCTCCAACATCTTTGGTACCTATAATCACACGTTCACATAAAAAATCAAAATTATGAGATTCCTTAGTCTCTGAAGATTCTTATAGTACCCTTTTTGTCACATTTTCATCACTGTCTCCTTTTCCAAGAATTAACCCTTTCTCTGGCTCTCAAAATTTGGATTCTCTTGTCTCATATACAACTTCCTTGAGTTCCGCCCCTCTCTCCATTTTCTGCATTAATTTCTCAACAAATAACTCTTTGATAGGCCACTTAAAAATTTTCCCTACATAAAATTTTTGTTTCAATATTTCTTTGATTCCTCTTTGTAGAAACTTCTTCAAATTTTTGAGTTCTTCCTTTATCTCAACCATCTCTTTGTGAAACTCTTCCTTATTCATTATATTCTCTTTCTTTTCAGTTTTCCTGACATCCATTTCTTTCCTGTTTTATCTTCGTTCTGGTTCCTTCCTTTGACTGTCTATAGCCATATTATCCTCTCCATGAGCTTCTCCATTATTTTTGTGAGCCGCAATCTAAATTTCTCTTTGTAGTCAGTCTTCAACAATGTTATTTTATGCATCATCAAGCTTCATCCTAAGCTTAAAATTTTGGCATCAACGGTCCTATTATAAAGAAACTCCTTCTTCAACACCCATTTGATCTTCTTTAGCTTTTGCACCACGCTCAAAATCTTATTATGAGAACTTCCAATGTTCCATCAACCTTTAGTTGAAATTTGCTCGCCACATTCCTTGCTACAATTTTTTTCTGCCACAAATTTACTTTAAGAGATTTTAGTTTCTCTCTTCCACCTCTAGAACTGTTTCCATTGTATTATTTCTCCTCATGTTACCCACTTCAATAATTTCACATTAGCTGGAAATAAAAATTCATTGCCTATTATCCAATATCAATATTGCTGCAATTTATCAGTTCTCTTGCTGACTACAATCTTATCAGTTGTGTTCTCCTTCCTCGGCTACCTGCTTTAACAACTCCAAAACACATCACCTATCAATCAATCCTTGATTGCCTTTGAATCATTAATCTCTCTATTAGTACCATATCACTACATTTAATTCTTGGAAACCAATATTCAATTTACATTTTACAATGATCCAACCACTCAACTTTATCAAAGTCTCTTACCAAAGCCTCTGCAAATCTCTACATATCCTGTCATCATATACTCCACTTTCTCAAAATTTATCAGCTCTTTGTCCTAAGTTTCTCAAGATTTTAAAATTTCCATCCTCAACCATAAAAAAAGAACATAATTACTTGGTTCATCTACAATGCTTCACTCCATGACTTCCCTACTATTTCCACAAATTGGTTTTTTTCCAGTATCATCACTGTTTCTTCCACATAAGTAAGAGTAAAAAACATTCTCTAAGAGTTGTCAAGATAAAGAGATTTCCAGCTCTGATACCACTAGATGCACACTGGATTTGGGGTCCTACGATTTTCCCTATTTAGTTGTTCTTTGATGAAAATATGGCTAATATATGATTCTAAATCTAGCAAATGGAAAACCACGATCAATATTCCCAAATTATCCTCTTGGCACTTCCTTCAAACCTTTGGGATATAAACCCTGTTATAAAATTTTAGTACATTGGCAGGATTGTGTACAAAAAGGGCGAGACCTTACTTTATTGTTGCAACCACTATATGTATGTACACAATTTTTTGAAAAATCTAGTCCAATGTACACATTATGCAACCTCGTTCTACCTATCCCTTGTAAAATTTCATCTATCACAACAACTGGAAATTATTTTCCTAATTGTTAATTTTATTTAGTAATTTATTTGCATTTTTCTACGGTAAATATAAAATAATTCACACTGTGATTTTCAAAATTAAAGTATGGAAGAAAATAACGCTAGAAACTGATAAAATTTTAGCACACACACATAAACTGACACCATTATTTTTTGGCAAATGTCCCTAGAAAAACCCAACTTGGGAAAACTAGTGTAGCAGTGAGGGTTTTTATTATTATGCAGTAGTGAAAATATGAGTATAAGTTGGATGCCTGAAACTGGAAATCCACAGCAATAAAAATCTGGGCAAAATTATTGAAGGGAATTACCTTTCCTCCACAAGAAATCCCGACATAACCTGCCTTCAAAAAATTTGGCTTCCTGGACCCTCTGCGTCAGCCTCTACGCTGATCTGCATAGTCTCTATGATGTCAAGCCTCAAACCGGTCTCTGATGAAGTCATTCTTCCTACCACTGCTGAGGAAATCGTCCCTCCGACACTCTGGAACCTCTGCTTGACCTATGAAACTGAGAACAAATTTTTCCTCAGCTAAATTGAACTGCCAATCTGAAGCAACTACACAGTCCTTTGTGCTTCCTCACTGGGAATAACTCGACCCTCTTATTGTTGCCTCTCCAAATATGGAAAAATTCCTCAAAATATCTGTCCCTGCCCCTCACTATCTCAAAGGCCTCACTGAAGGTCGAAAAACTGGCAACTGACTACTTCTACTCTAGAAAATCAAATTCTCGAAGTGACTTTGGTGTGTTCTCCATCATCATCTTCGCTTATAATCCGATGTTTGAGCACCAACGACCAAGATTACAACTTAATCAATGACTAGGATCATCTCAGGATCGTTCTAGACTATTCTCATGTTATCTTAATTAATACATATTAATTAACCATATTCCCTAAGTTTAGACTTAGGAAATATTTAAGAAATGATTAATAATCTAATTGAGACACTTCTAGGTGGAATTTCCATAAATGATTATCGGTTTTGGAGATATCATCTATTATAGCCTCTCCACCAAAATTTATGGCTTGAAAACATTAGATATTATAAAAATTAACACTCCCTCTTAGCGAGGAATGTGTTCTAGTGCTGCACACCCTATCACAACACCCCATCTCTGCATCATCTCTTGTCTGATGTATGACTGTTGCCCACCAAAAACTGTGCAACTCTAATATACATTGCATATGTGCTGTTGTTGACCCTAATATATTGGTTCCAACACTACATATGCATTGCAACTCTGTTGTTGGTTCTACTGCAACATCTGCAACAGAAAAAAATCCAAAATACTTAATCTTTTGTGATAAGTATGATGCATATGTCTCCCGAGTCTCTGATTTCTACCAGTCTCTGCACTATCTCTAAAGAATCTACGCTGTTGCTGACTCTGCATTATGCTACCTGCACTGCGCTCCCCAACATCTGACTGCAACTGGTATCTGTCTCATTCACTCTGGTATCTGATTACATCTACTGCCACTGATGCATATTTATACTAAACACTTTGGGCCCCCATAGCTAGGCACTGATCCATGAGGTGGACTCCTCACGGACCCTGCCCAATATGGCACACTGGAGTCTCATACTCCTCCTCCTCCTAGATCTGGTGCCCCATTATCTCCTTTCAAGCCTAGTCTCTATATGGGACCCTTTCTTTCTTCTCAAATCACAGTAGAAAATTTTCACTTCCTCCAACACTTATTTCCGGCAACTGGAATTTGAACTACTGCACATATCTGAATTTTGGCTAAATCAAACAACCTACTTTGGCAATCTCGTGCGATCATCGTTACAAAGTTTCAAAATTTGTGAAACTAAAAACTGGATAAAATAAACTCGAAAATCTCCCTCTTTCCTATTGCTCGGCTGTTGGATCTGCTACTCGCACTCCCTTCTGGAGTGAGAAGATCTACTCACAACTACTGCCAGTGTGCAGCTGAAATAATTAGATCTCTAAATCTTGATATACCCTGAGAGAAATTTTCCCTCTGTCATGTGTACTTTACTCTTCCACCCGAGGCAGATTATGCTTTTGCAACCTGTAGCAAAACCCTCTACATTCAACCAAGGAATACGCTCAGCGAAAATATGAAACACAACTACTCCCTCTAACTACTGGAATCACTAATATGGGCACCTCGATTTTTATGCCACCTTGCAACTGAAAAACGAAATGCTACCCCAACAACTCGACCTACCTGCTAATGGACTGCACTACCTTTGAAAATTTCGGCCCGCTGCTCCCTCTGAGAAACAAAATTTTTCTCTTCGCTTTTGAGATTCCCGACTGATCACCTATGCTTTGATACCATGTGAAATTTCATATATCACAACAACTCGAAAATATTCTCCTAATGGTTAATTTTATTTAACAATTTATTTGCATTTTGCTATGAAAAATATCAAATAATTCACACTGTGATTTTAACAGATAAACTATGAAAGAAAATAGCATTGAAAACTTAGAAAATTCTAGCACACACACACACATTAATTGACACCATTATTTTTGCAAAAATATCCCTGGAAAAACCCAACTTGGTAAAACTGGTGGAATAGTGAGAGTTTTTATTATTATGCAGCAGCGAAAATGTGAGTATAATATGGATTCCTGAAACTAGAAATCCACAATAATAAAAAATTGGGAAAAATTGTTGAAGGGAATTACCCTTCCTCCACAAATAATCCTGACACAACTTGCCTTCAGAAAACTCAGTTTCCTGGATCCTCTGTGTCATCCTTTGTGTAGTATCTATGACATCAAGCCTCAAAAGAGTCTCCGATGAAGTCGTTCTACTTGTCACTGGTGAGGAAATGATCTCTCCGGTACTCTGGAACCTCTACCTAGCCTCTGGAACTGAGAACAATTTTTTTCTCAGCTAAATCGAACTGCCAATCTGAATAAACTACGTAGTCCTCTGTGTTGCATCACTAGGAATAACTTGACCCTCTCGTTGCTACCTATCCAGATATGGAAAACTTCCTCTGATTCACTGTCTCTGCCCCTCACTATTTCTGCTGCCTCACTGAAGCTCGAAATATCCAACAACTGACTGCTGCTACTCTATAAAATCGAATTCTCCAAGTTAATCTCGTGTGTTCTCCATCACCTGATCTAGAATTATGCAGGAACAAAATAAAATATAGAAATACACATGAACATAGAGATGCAGCAGAGATAAGACTTGATTTCATTAATACCACATAATTGAACAATGCTTATAGACATAATGGAAATAAAATATCTAGGGTGCTGGTAGCTTATCTATGAGAAGATATGTGGCAGCTACAAGCTAAGGGTGGCCACCAATATCCACCTGGATCATTCCTCCCCCCTTAGGAATCAATGTTCCTCATTGTGTTGAGTTCCTCCATGAGATGAGGAAACTTTTTTGAACTTGGTCCCTGGTGATCCACTTGCCTTGGTAGAGGAGTTGGCCAACTTTGACAAACTGATACAGTTGGATCTTCTATTGGTGAGTGCTATTGATTTGCATGTCCATGATATGATCCATGGTTGCCTGTTCCATGTAGTCTGGGTTTAACTCTATTGGTGTGAGTTGTTCTGCAATGTCGGAGGTGTCCAGTTGAGGTGGGAAGTAGGGCCGAAGGCGGTCCACATTGAACATTGGGTGCAGACCAAGGAATGGTGGAATACTGAGCTCGAAGAAATTGTCCCCTACAACCTTGGTGATGGTGTATGGCCCATATTTGAGCGAGCGAAGCTTATGATGGGGTCCAATGAGGCGCTTCTTCTACAAATGTAGCCACACATTGTCGCCCACCTGGAAGTTGTGCGACACCTGATGTTGATCATGTCACTGCTTGTACTTGGCATTAGCTCTGTCCAATATGTCATGAACCTATTAGCGGATGTGCTGAATGCGTTCAATGAAGTTGTTCGCCTTTCAACTTCAGAATGGACATGAGCCAAATTGGCTTGAGTAGCTGAAAATGGCATGGCTATGTCAATGGGAGATAGTGGCTAGAATCCCAAGCCCACCTGAAAGGGGCTATAGCCAGTTGAGATGTGGAGAGCCCGGTTATAGCTGTGTTGTACATAGGGGAGGATATCATCCCATGTGTGTGGATGCTTTGATTTGTACATGCGCAGAATGTGTATGATCATCCTGTTGACGACCTCTATACGACCATTAGTTTGGGGATGGAAAGTTGTGGACTTGGTGAGCTTGGTGTCTAGCATTGACCAGAGGTTAGAGAAAAATGTACTAAGGAACCTGCTATCCCGATATGAGATGATAGACCGTGGGATCCCAAATTTTACCCACACTCGTTCAAATAAGAGTTTATCAGTGGTTTCTACTATGATATTCTTCTTGTAGGCCACCATAATGGCCATCTTCAAGAATATGTCAACGACCATGAAAACACAGTTGTTGCCATGCTTAGTAGAAGGAAGGCCTGACATGTAATCCATGGATATGGATTCTCAAGGTTGACTAGGGGTAGGCAGAAAAGTATAGAGGCCTTGCTTCTTGATGGTTAGTTTGGAAATGATGCATGGAGTGTAGGATCTGGTGTACTTCCGGACATCTAGTAAAATGTTTGACCAATAGAAATACGTTTGAAGTCCTGCCACTATTTTATTGAACCCAAAATTTCCAGCAACCCGAGTATAGCGCATTTCCCAAATCATCTTGGCACAATCGCTTGAAGGAACAAAAATTTGTCCTAAGTGAAATAACAGTGCATCTTGGAGGTGAAAATTTGGAACCTTCTTACCCTCCAGGAGCATCTTGTATGTATGGCTGAATTCTGGATCACTCTTGTAGAGAAGCAGTCAATCAGAAGTCTCGTGCCCACAAGAGTTGAGCATGGTGGTTAGCGCCACAATCAATGGTTGGATGAGGAAGCCTGCAACATTAGTGGTTCTTCCCTTCTTATACTTTATGTTCAAATGAAACTATTGTAGATATTTGGACTAATTCTGATGGCGATCGTTCTGCAAGTCCCCTTGTGTCTGTATGAACTCCAGGGGTTGGTGGTCTATTTGGATGATAGTTTCCTTCCCAAAAATTTAATGCTTCCATTGTCGACAAGCCTGCACAATGGAATAAATATCCTTTTCATAAGTGGGATACTTCCAGACTGTGTTAGATAGTGTCTTACTGTGATATACCATAGGATGTCCCTGTTGATTAAGAACTACCCCAATAGCATAGTCTGAGGCATCTTTTTAGATCTCAAATGGTTGTTGCGAGTGTAGTAATGTGAGCACTGGGTCAGAGCAGAGGCGATGTTTCAACTCGATGATTGCCTTCTGTTGAGATTTAGACCAAAATAATTTTTCTTTCGCTCCTCCCTTAGTGACTAGGCTTAAAGGCCAAGTGATATGAGAGAATCCCAACATGAACCTGCAGTAGAAATTGGAAATACTTAGAAAGCTGTGGAGCTCTGTTAGAGTGGTTGGGTTGGTCGATCTCGAATGACTTGGATATTGGCTTGATCCACATGCACCCCCCTCTCATCAATAATGTATCGTAGATACTGAACCTGGGTCATGCCAAAAGTGCACTTCTCCAAATTGGCACACAACTTGTGTTGCCGCGGTATTTGGAGGACCTATTGGATGTGGTGGAGGTGCTCTTCCCAAGTCTGGCTTAATATCAGGATGTTATCCAAGTACACTACTACAAACGAGTTGGTGAATGGCTGGAAGTTGTCATCCATTAGCCTCATGAAGGTTTTGGGAGCATTCCTCAAGCTAAAAGGCATGGCCAACCATTCAAAAAGGCCCTCCTTGGCTTTGAAGGAAATTTTCCACACATCGGAGGGTTTGATTGTTAATACCCAGACTTTAAGTCAATCTTGCTGAAATATTTTTCTCCCTAGATTTGATACAGAAGGTCATCAATCTGTGGGATCAGGTACCTATTCTGGATAGTTATCTTATTCAATGCCCAATAGTCAATACAAAGTCTCCAAGTCCCATCCTTCTTTTGCACAACACGATCGGGCTCCCACAGGAAAATGAACTTGGCTGAATGTGACCTTTCTGCAATAGCTCCTGAATCTGGCTCTTGATTTTGTCGTTATCCAGAACAAAGCACCAGTAGATTGGTCCCTTGGGTAGCAGTGCACCTGGGTTGGATCGACGGGGTACTTGACCTGACAGTACAAAGGCACCCTTGCGGGTGAGGTGAAGATGTCTGCGTACTCCTCCATGACCTTTTCCATCTGTTGTTGTCATGTGAAGGAGCTATGTATGGAGGTCGTGGCCATAGTATTATTATTTCCTTGAGGGTGGATTATCAGGAAAACGAATTTCCTAGTTTTGGAAATGAGCTTACTGCATTGTTTTGTAGTAACCAAAGAGGTGGTGGCAGGTGGTGCTACCTCTTGTATCTTGTACAACTTATTGCCCAAAGTAATAATAAAATCGAGAAGGTCGGGACTCCTACACAACATTTCACTTCCAAAAGTATGGTTGGCCTAATAATACATCAGAAACATCAAGAGGAGCAATGTAACATAATACCTCATTCGTGAAGGACTTGATGCTATAGGGAAGGCAACACTGCTGGCTAACGGGGAGATACCATCCTTGGTGAAGCTACACGATGGTGTATGGTTGTGGGTGTGCTGTGGTTGGAAAGCCCAATCGCTTCACGACCTCTGCTGAAATGAGGTTCTTTTGGCTCCCGCTATTGAAAATTCACTGTAGCGGGGAACCCTTTACCCGCATCTGAGAATAGAAGAGGTGCTCCCCCTCCTCTGGATCTTTCGGTTCCTCCTTCTGGATCTTCGTGGTGGAAACAGTGGCATTGGGCTCTGCATCGATAATATGCTTTCCTTTAGCATTCCCCTTGTTAGGTTCTCACTCATAGTAGAGCATGCATCCGATTCATAAGCCTTTAGCTCTGCCACCAGTGACTACTTGGCCCGACACTCACTTGTGTTGTGAGTGGAGCTCTTATGGAAGTCACACTACTTTCTCGTGTCCTTCTTTGGCTTCATAGTGCTATTCTTTGCTTGTTCTTTGGCGAGATATCCTAGGCCGCCCCGCCTTGGCTTTGTGCTTTGTTCTATGATTTGGGGGAACCTTTCCTTTTCTTTTGATTCACAGATCCAAAGTCTCACTTCTTTTGTTTGAACTTCTATTCAATCCTGGTAGCATACCAATATGCTGTGCCGAGCAAGGAGATGTCAAGAAAATCCATTTCCTCCTGAATTCATATGTGCATACAACTACGATACTTCACCACCAAATGTTTCTCTAAATATTTGATACCCAATTTTGTGCGCAGGGTATGGAACAGATTCGTTAGCTCATGCACATATTGATCCCTTTGTTGCCGCATCGTAGTCCATTGTATGTACTTTTCCTCACAGCTTCCCACTGAATAATATTATCACTTGATGGCTTCTCAGAAAGAATTCAAAGTGGGTGTAGCCGAAAACAGAGAGGGTTCCCTCCCGTATTTTTGCTCACAGTAGGTTTCCCACCAGTCCTTGACATGGGGGGTGACTTTGAGGAGTGCTAAAGGAATATTTTCCCGGTTGGAAAAGTCATGAGCCGAGAGATACCCTTCTAATAAATTCAACCATATATCTATGACGTCTGCATCTATTTGGCCCTACAATATGGGAATGTCAAAGTTTACTTGTACCTTAAAAGGAGTTACGCCTCCAGAGTGGCTTCTGGATGCATATGCACCACCAGTGTGAAGTCATGGAAGGATCTGGGAAAAGTTATCCATCATCAAGTTCCTTTGTTTCTTGAGGGCCTCCTCGAGCAATATTTTGATAAGATATCCTAATCCCTTGTATTTATTTTTGTCCCCCATGGGTGACCATCAGGGTTTGGGAGGCTCATCTTGCAAAGGTTCAACTAGATCGAGCCCTAACTCCTTATACCCCGACCTTGTATGGGACATGCAAAGAAGGATTGAGAAAGAGAAGACTGCTCATATACCACTAATCTAGAATTATGCAGGAACACAATAAAATATAGAAATACACGTGAACACAAAGATGCAGCAGAAATAAGACTTCATTTCATTAATATCACATAACTGAAATATGCTCACAGACAGAATGGAAATAAACTAGCTAGGGCGTTGGTAGCTTATCTATGAGAAGAGATGTGGCAGCTATAGGCCTATGAAATGGGTTAAAATGAGGCCTGAAGGCCTATTTATTATTGAGAAATAATGGAAAACCGTAAACATCCAAAAATGTAACCCGAGGATATGAAGCACCAAAACTATGGACCTCGTTTGGGTAAATTAGTGCATCAACTTCCCAGGGATGTAACTTTGGAATACAATCTCCATTTGAAGCACACAATACCTCGTTAGAAAGATATATCTGATCGATGTTGCTCCTAGTTTTCCCCAAAAAACATTGTTAGGGCCTCAAAACATCTCTAGAAGTTCAGGACCCGAAAAAACTGCTAAAAATAGTAAAATGTACTAAAATTAAGGAAACTGAAAAACTGAAAGAAATAATGGTGGGGCCCCAAGTGGAATAGGTGGGTGGCCACCAATATCCACCTAGATCATTCCCCCCCCTTTAGTAAGCAATGGTCCCCATTGCGTTGATTTCCTCCATGAGATGAGGAAATTTGTGCTGAACTTGGTCCCTGGTGAGCCACTTACCTTGGTGCATGAGTTGGCCAGCTTTGACAACCTAAGACAATTGGATCTTCTGCTGGCGAAAGTTCTTGATTTTCATGTCCATGATACGATTTGTGGTGGCCTGTTCCATGCAGTTTGGCTTTAACTCTTTTGGTGTGGGTTGTTTTGCAATGTCGGAGGTTTCCAATAGAGGTAGGAAGTATTCCCAAAGGTGCTCCACATTGAAGACTAAGTGCAGACCAAGGAATGGTGGAATAATGAGCTCAAAGGCATTGCCCCCTACAACCTTGATGATGGTGTATCACCGATATTGAAGCGGGCAAAGCTTACGGTGGGGTCCAACGAGGTGCTCCTTCTGCAAATGTAGCCACACTTTATCACCCACTTGGAAGTTGTGTGGCACCTGATGATGATCATGTCACTGCTTGTACTTGGCATCAAATTTGTCCAATATTTCATGAACCTATTGGCAGATGTGCTGAATGCGCTCAATGAATCTTTCTTCCTTGTCAGCTTTAGACTGGACATGAGTGTAATCGACCTCAGTAGCCGCAAATGGTATGGCTACGTCAATGGGACATATTGGCTAGAATCCCAAGCCCAACTAAAAGGGGTTGTGGCCGATTGAGCTATGGAGAGCCCAGTTATAGCTGCGTTGTACATAGGGGAGTATCTCATCCCATGTGTGTGGATTCTTTGAGTTTTACATGTGTATAATGTGTATGACCATCCTATTGAAGGCCTCTATCTGGCCATCAATTTGAGAAAGGAAAGTTGTGGACTTGGTGAGCTTGGTGTCCAACATTGATCGAAGGCTAGAACAAAATGTACTGAGGAACATGTTGTCCCGATTTGAGATGATAGACTATGGGAACCCAAAGTGTACCCACACTCGTTCAAAGAATACTCTAGCGGTGGTTTCTGTTGTGATATTCTTCTTATAGGCCTCCATAATGGCCATCTTCGAGAATTTGTCGACGACCAAGAAAACACAGTCGTTGCCATGCATAGTAGAAGGAAGGCCCAACATGTAATCCATGGAGATGGATTCCCAAGGTTGAATAGGGGTAGGAAGCAAAGTATATAGTCCTTGCTTCTTGATGGTCGGTTTGGTAGTGGCACAAGTAGTGCAGGATTTGATGTACTTCCCGACATCCAGTCGAAGGTTCGACCAATGGAAATACTTCTGCAGTACTACCACTATTTAATAAACCCAAAAATTCCCAGTGACCCAACTTTACTGCGCTTCCCAAATCATATTTGCACGCTCACTTGAAGAAACACAAAGTTGTCCCAGGTGACACAGCAGTGCATCCTAGAGGTGAAAATTTGGAAATTTCTTACCCTCCAAGAGCGTCTTATATGTGTGGCTGAATTTTGGATTTCTCTTGTAGAGAAGCGACCAATCCGACGTCTCGTTCCCACAAGAGTTGAGCACGATGGTTAGCGCCACGATCGGCGATCCGCTGAGGTAGTCTGTAATAATATTGGTTCTTCCCATCTTGTACTTGATGTTCAAATGAAACTATTACTGATATGTGGACCACTTTTGATGGTGATCGTTCTGTAACTTCCCTTGTGTTTGTATGAACTGTAGGGGTCGATGGTCTGGTTGGATGACCGTTTCCTTCCCTAAAATGTTATGCCTCCATTGTCGGAAAGCTTGCACAATGAATACATATCTAAGTCACAAGTGGGATACTTCCAAACTATGTTGGAAAATTTCCCATTTTGATATGCCACTGGATGCCCCTATTGAGTAATAACTTCCCCAATAACATAGTTTGAGGCATCTATCTCAATCTCAAATGGTTGTTGCAATTTTGGTAATGTAAGAATTGGGACAGAGTAGAGGCAATGTTTCAACTCAAAGAAAACATTCTATTGAGATTCAGACCAAAAGAAATTTTATTTCGCTCCTTCCTTGTTGACTTGGCTCAAGGGCCAAGTGATATGAGAGAATCCTAACACGAACCTGTGGTAGAAATTGGCAAGACCCAGAAAGCTGCGGAGCTTTGTTAGAGTGGTTGGGGCTGGCCAATGTCGAATGAATTGGATCTTGTCTGGATCCACATGAACCCATCACTCATCAATAATGTATCCCAGATACTGAACGTGGGTCATGCTAAAAGTGAACTTCTCCAAATTGGCACACAACTTGTGCTGCCTTAGTGTTTGGAGGAAATGTTTGATGTGGCGGAGGTGCTCTTCCCAAGTCTGGCTGAAGATCAGGATGTCATCCAAGTACACTACTAAAAATGAGTTGGTGAATGGCCTCAATATGTATTCCATCAGCCTCATGAAGGTTGTGGGAGCATTCATCAACCCGAAAGGCATGGCCAACCATTCGAAAAGACCCTCCTTGGCTTTGAAGGTAGTTTTTCACACATTAGAGGGTTTGATTGGGACCTGGTGATACCAGGAATTCAAGTCGATATTTTCAAAATATTCCCTCCCCCTTGATTTGGTCCAGAAGGTCATCAATCCGTGGGATCGGGTACCTATTCCGTACAATGACCTTGTTCAGCCCCCGATAGTCAATATAGAGTCTCCAAGTCCCATCCTCCTTTTTCACCAACATGATCGGGCTGCCACAGGGTGATGAACTTGGCCGGATGTGACCTTTCTGTATGAGCTCCTAAATCTGCCTCTTGATTTTGTCATGCTCCATAAAAAAGCACTGATATATTGGTCCATTTGGCAGTGGTGCACCTGGGGTCAGATCAATGGGGTGCTTGTCCTGACAGTGTAGGGCCACCCCAACGGGTGAGGTGAAGATGTCCTTGTACTCCCCGACGACATTGTACATATGTTTTTGTCATGCATAGGAGCTCTGTCTGGAGGTCATGGCCATAATCTTCTTCTTTCCTTAAGGGCGAATTATCAGGAAAACAAATTTCCCAGGTTTTAAGTATCCAAAGAGGTGGTTGTAGGTGGTGCTACATATAGTATCCTATACAACTTATTTCCCAAAGTAACAAAACAACGTGAGGCAAAGACTCGTACACAACATGTCGCTTCCACAAGTATGGTTGGCCTAATAATACATCAGAAATATCAAGAGGATAAATGTCACATAACACCTCATCCATGAAGGGCTTGATGGTGTAGGGAAGGAGAAACTGTTGGCTGACGCTGAGATTGTGTCCTTGGTGAAGACACCTGATGGTGTATGGTTGTGGGTGTGCTGTTGTCAGCAAGCCCAACCGCTTCACGACCTAGTCTTAAATTAGGTTCTTTTGGCTCCCACTGTCGACACTTAACTGAAGCGGACAACCCTTTACCCACATTTGGGAATGGAAGAGGCGCTCCCTGTAATATTATAAAATTTTCACCAGTTAATTGGAATATTAGAATTCTTAATTTTCTTAATTAGTTAAGTAAATAAAAGGGTGGAGGGACTCATAAACCCCATAGATGAATAAAATCCACTTTTTTGGTGTGAATGTGGGTTAGTAGATAGTAGATCAACATCATGGAGTGGTGGAGAAGCTCATTAAGGAAGGAAGAGTGTAGATTATGGAGAGATAATGAGGAAGATGATGGATATAGTAGAGGAATAAAAGTAAGATCATAGAGCATTAATGATACAATGATGGAGGAAGTGGTGCAGTAAATGCGCACATGATGGAGGGAGTGGAGATTAAATGCATAGATGATGGAGATCATGGAGAGACAAAACAATATTCATGGAGCCTAGTGGCCACATGTGCAACGCAGTTATGAGGTGGGCCAAGGTTAGGGAAGGCTCAAAACCATATAAGGAATATGAGGGTAGCAAAGAAAATTAGTCTGGAATTTGATATTGTATTCTTGTTTGACATTCTTTGCACACTTCAGCAGTTTAGCTAAGTCTGCGGTGCTGTTTAGCACACGGGTGTTCCCGAGCAGGAATCCCACCTTTACCCATGGGGGACTTCGAGTGCCTACTTTGGGAAGGTTATTTTGAGCATCTATTCATCATATGGTGTTGGTGCCACATTCAACCCCTCTCTCCTGCATACACAACTTCAGGAATTACACATTCTTGTCTTAGGGTTTGAGAGGAGGAAGGTAATTCTTATCATTTCAGCTAAGAAACTGGTGGAGGGTTCATCCTCTCATCTTTTGCTTCCATTTTAGTCTTCCAGGTGAAAAATTGTGATATCAGACATCAGGCCATCATTATACACCTCCCTGTAGCAGCGGTTCCTCTAGGAATTGCACAGTCCAGCCAGGTAAATCTAGTGGAGGAAGGAAGTTCCAAGTATTTCAGCTTGGAATCTTGTGAGGGACCATTCCCTCACTTTGGAGAAAGTATTTCCATTAGATGTGAGATTTATTCCATCACCTAGTAGTAGGCTACAAATTCAACCCCCTTGAAAACGTAGTTCATTCCAGCAGTTGTGTAGTGTGCAGCTACAACTTGAGCAGAGGAAGGAGGAGCTAGATCTCAAGCTTCTAGCTTGGAGATCAAGAGAAGGGACCAACCCTTCAAGAATTTAGCTGATTAGGTTCTCTTGCAGCAATTAGATCATTAGTCCAACCCCATTTCAGCAGTTACCCAGGAGGAGTACGTAAGTCAACCAGTAGGGGTGCAGTTTGTTGAGATTCAATAAGATGATGAGCTTAGTGAAAATTAAGCACCTTCACTAAGTGGGGCCCACAGGTTATTTTTAGGTGTATGTCTATTTTTAGAAGGGTGAGGATATTCTAAATTTAGCAGGATGCTGATTCTAGATGGTTGAGAAAATTCTATCTTTGGATGAATTTCTATTTTTAGAAGATTGGGCAAAGTATATTTATATATTTCTAATCTAAAAATATATGCATGTCGATTATTATTAGCCCTTAATAATAATTAGACTTTAAATATCAACTTATTCTCTTGGAGCACTTTATTTTAGTGAATAGGTGTGGCACATCAGTGGGCTAAAGGAATTACGCAATTCCTAGGGTGGTTGGTGACTCATGCATGGAGGACTCAGTTATAACTGATAGTGGCAAGTTGTGACAAAGTTGGGAGAGTAGTTATGAGTTGTTATTTAAGCTAATCCCGCTAAGTGAGTTAAACTCAGTTGTGCTAGTTGTATCTGGTTGTAAATAAAGATACACTAGTGAGAGTTCAGTGAATTAATTAGTTAATTAATTCACAACTAGAGACTCACTTGCAACTGAAAAAATACAACAGTTAACTACTTGCATGTCAGTTCCAGTGGAGACCCAGTGGAGAGATAGGTGAAAGGGTGAGATGGACTATCTGTTGTGACTATAGTGATGCATTCAATGCATCTACACATACATTGGAGTTTCCAATGAGGATTACACAGTCAAGGAAAGGCAAGATCAAATTCATTCAGGGATCTTCTTCAGCAGGGATTGCACAGTGGAGGCAGGCTTTCAAGAGGCAAGAAATTGGTGCATAGATATGCAAATTTCTGCATGACAGTGTGTGACGATTGTTGATTGTACTGAGAGCTTGATGTACTAAGATTTGTATGAGATTGTTACATGTTCCATTGATATGCATAATATATGATATTTTGGGTTTTTAGCTTTAAGCTTTCTTGTTAAAACATTCTTGTTATGTGCGATTGATTTGCTTCATATGTGTTTTGCAATTGGCGATTTAATTTCCGCAAAGAATTAAGTGGAAGAATTATGTATTTAACATAATATTAATTTGTTAGATCAGGAGAGTCCGGTAATATACATGCATATTGTATAATTTCTACATGGTATCAGAGCAGTTTTGACCACTGGAGATTGCAATATTGAAGCGGTGCTGAGTTTTGTGCTGGTGGACAATTCGAATTTGCTGCAAGAATTTCTTGGTGCGACGTTTTAGTAAACATTGAAATGGCTTTAAATGGGTTGCGGTTGGAGTATGCACTCGAGAGTAGCTCCAAATACATAGCCTACAAGGACAGGATGGAGGTGGTGCTTGAAGATAATGGTATGAAGGATTTCATCGATAGCGATGTTCCTAAGCCCACTTAGACAGATGCTGCATTACTTGACGCTTGGAAAAAGAAAGTAGTGAAGACAAGAATAATTCTATTGGAAGGTGTGAAAGACCATATTGTGTCAAGCCTTCACAGGAAAGCCACTCCATTTTCAATGTGGAAGGCTTTGACAGATCTTTTCCAAAGCAACAACGACCATAGGAAGTTGGCGCTGAAAGATAAGCTCAGAAAAATCAAAATGGAGAAGGGCGGCAGTATTCCAAAATATGTCATGAAGTTTTTCCAATGTAGGGATGAGCTGGGGAGTGTGGGAATCACAGTTGCAGATGATGACTTGGTGAGCTTGGTTCTTCTTGGGCTTCTGAAGAGTTGGCACAGTTATCAAGACTTTGTCAATGGACGGGAGAAACTGCCGGATTGGGAGCGACTTTGGTTGGATCTAGTGCAGGAGGAGATAAGGTGAAGTACTAGGGATTGCTCTTCATCAAAGAATGATGATGAAGAGAATTGTGCTTTAGTTGCCAAAGCAAGGAAATGGAGGGGGAATAAATCCCATCCAAAATCCGAGGCTAAAGGCAAGAAGCTGGATTTGTCCAAGGTGAAGTGTTTTCACTGTCACGAACATGGGCATCTCGTCACAAACTGCCCACAAAAAAATAATAACAAGAAGGCTACTGGAGCTGCAGCTGGTTCCTGCATGGGTACTTTGCACATATTTGTACTTTTAGTTTTTGGTGTGTTGCGTGTTCTTTTTTGTGAACAATTTTTATCTCTGCTACTTATATTGTGTTTCAATTGGTTTTCAAATTTCAACGAATTCTTCACCTTATATTGACTTTGCTAATGGTTCTATCCTTAGTACTTAGAATATTTAATTTGCTGCTTGGGAAATTTTTACACCTAATGATGAGTTATTGAGTTTTCATGGGATATGTTTGGGTTGTGCAACTAACGACATTACGGAATATAGTTCAATAATCGAGCTATAATAAAATTCCATCACTTTTGGTATTCGTAGGTTGTTTGTTAGACTTGACTCTAAACTCATAGTTCTACATCTAATTAGGGTTTATTCTGTCATAATTCCATCAATGTTAAGGATTTTTTTGAGAGTTAG
Organism: Pinus albicaulis; assembly: GCA_034641835.2. NCBI lineage: Eukaryota > Viridiplantae > Streptophyta > Pinopsida > Pinales > Pinaceae > Pinus > Pinus albicaulis. The sequence continues at coordinate 1,540,892,041 of CM076584.1, forward strand.
GCTCTTGGAAATAAATTCTGATTATATTGAATATCAACACATCCCAAGACATTTAAATACATTGATAGATGCATTAGCAAATTATTTTTTAGATAGACATATGCGCCATTTATAAAAACCATATAATGCATACAGTGTAAAAATATTAGATAAAAATAGGTATATATCCATATATAAGTTTGAAAAATATTTTATACATCAAAATTTTGTTCAAGAAACATGAGGTTCTCAAGCCTTATTATGGTGGTGACATCAAAACATCAAAAACCAACCTAAAATTCCTAAAATCTTAGCACGATGGTGCTCATGATAATAAACTATGACATTGATAACACGTTTAAGTAACCGAAATAAGTATGCAAGCGCACCCATTGTATGCCTTTGGTAACAAAGCGGGATATCATCAACTCTAGATTCTAGAATACCTTGGGTGAGTCCCTCTAGGTTCCGCTCCAACTTTGCAAGTGTGTCAACAACTTCTAGGTTATGTTCTCCAACCTCTACCTCCAATATCTGCATAATAGTGAAATTTCATTCTTGATACACTAAGAAAAATAAAACAAAAAATGTAAAAAAATACAAAGCTTTCCACCTGACTCGTCCCATTGCATGCTCGGTGGAAGCACTATATTTAGATCTCCTCTAAAATCGGTCCCTGCATATGGTTATTCCTCAATCATGATAATTTGATGACAATTCCATTTGAATAAAGGAGGAGTGAATGACATCATTTTCCTGCCACTATGGCGGGCCATTAGGTCAACCCGCGTGGATATCTGGGTTGAGGAGGATCCACATATGCCTTCTAATACTGGAACAATGGTACTCTTTCTAGGAAGAAAGACACTAGAATAAAGCCATATCCAAACTATCTCAATCGACCTCTCTTGCACTTAGTTATATGGTATTTCATGTTGATCGGTAGGCCCTCACACTAGTTGAATACTTTTGGCTCCATGCGCTCAATAACATATTACATCTTAAACTTTTTGGTTACATGAGGAGCTATGATATCGACCACTCAAGACATGGTAAATATGATAGTATTGTAAGGAGGGTCTCGTACATCCTTGATCTTGATATTTCCATTGCTCGTTGTATGAGATCCTTGGATGAAAAATTGAGAAATGTAATAGTCCGTGGTTTTACCACCACCACGATGGCTAGACAACTGAACTCTAGATACTCCCTTGGACAATCTAGTTAGAAAATAGATGTCCTCTCTTTCAATTGAGAGATAATGGGAACCAATTTGGAAACATTATTCATTAGCATCCCATGCTATTACCAAGAACTCTAAGAGCTCTAGCTGAGTTCTCATCCTGGGAGTTAGGAAGAATTTAGCCAAACCACATTGTCAAAGGGCCAACATTGTATTTGGGTCATTTTCTGCAGTGAAATAATTAGTTTCATGCACTCTTTCTCTCCATTCAATCACCATGATGAATAGTAACCTTGTTAAAAGAAAATGAGGAAAGCATTAGATCACAAGAAAATCAAAATTTGAAGCAATTTCATGAGAAATTCAAAAAACATTATGTGTTTTTTTGCAATCGTGATTGTTTTTTAAAACAGAGCAATGACATCACTCTTTTCCTCCTCAAGCCCGTGGTCCTCGAGGGTCCGAAGAGGAAAACCTTGGTGATCGTTCAATGCAACCTAGGTTTCTTAACAAGCAAAATTTGAGAAATTTCATCATTAAAATTCAAAAACTGAACCGTGAAAACGAAGAGGAAGGAGAGATCTCTTACTTGAAAGAAATGACACCAAAAATCATTGACTAGATTGATCACAATCTACTCCATACGTTTGAAGGTAAAAAAGGGTTTTTTAGCTCTCTAATTGGTAAAAATGAAATGAGTTTTTGGTCATTTATAGCAAATTGAATCATTTTTAATTATTATTTTTACTATTTTTTTCCTAAATTAGTCAAAATTGACTCCTTTTATCATTTTTCGAGCAGATTTGATTTTTTCTTGGCTTTAGTGTGCATAAGACAGGTTAAAATGATGAAATATAGCGTAATGGCAAGAGTATAGTTTTATTTCTTTTTCAGGATTGTTAGAATTGAACGAAAAAGGAACCTCTGTGGAGTCCTCTTTAAGCTCTTTTTAAACTCTCGAAATATGAAAAGATTACCAAGTAATTTTTTTTCTTTTGTGCTCATAAAAGTATATGAAGAAAAATCTACCCCCTTTTATGGACTACACAGACTATTTACGAAAAAGGTATGCTTTAGTCAATCATGACTAAAAGAGTTCTCCCTTGTATCATTTTACACTTTTTTAGCCTAAGGGAACTAAATTTATGAAAAAGGACCCTACATATTTTCCTTTTCATTTATTTTTCAAACTCTCAAAACATGAAAAAGAAGTCGAGTTACCCTTGTATTGGACTTGTAAAACATAAACAATATGGGGCTTGTCAATCATGATGAAATTGAACCACTCCTTCCTAGGGTTCATTGAAAATACCCCAAAGGACTCATATGACAGATGAGCTTACGTGACACGCATATGTTATCCTCTTTAATATTGTGTAAAAATAAAGAGGTAATGGTGTGGGGAAATTGGAAAGGAACTTTTATCTTTTGTAGTTAAAAAGGAAGTATGTCACTCTTGAACATGACACTTCGTCACTTTTCATGTCAGGGTTGGGGAATCCATTTACCTCTCATTTTATCATACCTCATTGAACGTATTCATATTGGTCTCTATTCCTATTTTAAGTCGAATGTTGCGAAGTCAAATGTTGTGTCTCCAATATTTTCAAGAGAAGTCCAAACTCAATTAAAATTACTTTGAAATATTTGCCTTCCATCACATTGGTTGTCCCTGAGTCAGTCTCGAATCACTCCAAATTTGTTCTTCAAAACTTTAAATGTGTTTCGTCTCGTAGGCCCTCCTGTAATGGGTCACTTCTTATCGACTTCAACTCATTATATAGGAATTTTATCTAGGAACCTCCTCTAGTACCTTGAAGCTTGCATGCCTCAATGGTAGGTTTCTCACTTTCAATGATAAAGTCTCATCATTGGCCTTTGCCCAGATGATTCTATGGGTGTTAAAACTCAAGACATTTATTCACACCTCATAGATTGTATTAGAGTAACTTGAGAACCATTATCATTATTGGTGGTTTCTCTCACATTTGTTAACTATGCTCATAATCGACTAATAATTAGATGGTTTCTACCATGTTCGACTTCAATACATTTATTCACGTGGTCAAATTCATACTACAGATGGATAGAGATGTAGATGCAGACTCTGTATCTTGTCTGATATATCCAACTTGTGTAAAGTTTTAAGTATTCATGATTGTAAAATTAATGCATGATGTATATTTGATGTTTGTCCATACTGAGTCTTTGATTAACATGGGTCTTTGTACATTTCCATACTTGTTCTTTGAGATACTTGTACTCTGTGTATGGGAATTACTACCTCACTAATGATCATATGATGATATTTTACTGTAATTCCTTGATTTTTTATTTGTTGGTATCCAACTGATGATTCCTTGATCCCCACCTTTACATGATAAAGCACTTCAACCATCATACCAGTTTTGACTTTGTACTTTGGGGGGGGAATCTATTACACATCAATTTTTCACACTTATACAAATGATGCCAAATCTAGATATTTCACTATTCGATGAAAAATTTTCATAAATCCCTTGAAATATGGAAGAAATATCTTTTTATGGTGTATAATAATCTTGGATTAAATACCGAAAAACCCTAATTTTGGAGGACATCACAGGTATTCAGTTTACAACTTGCGATGACACATGTTATGTAGTAGACACAGAGCGATGCCATCTCTATCTGATTGTGTTAAGGTCGCGATGATCTTCTTACAAAGGTAAAAAATAAAAAGTAAACAAAGCTTCCTCTTCTAAAAGCCTCGTGGTTGGTATCTAATCAAAATTGGTTGAGATTGAGCTTGAGCTCCCCATACCCTAAGCCTCCTTCCTCCTAGAGTGGATCCATCCCATTCTTTGTGGATCTCTCTCCTCCATTCATGGATCTATCAACTTCCGCTCCTTCCTATAAGTGCAATGTATCCAAAGAGATTTGGGTTTCCATTTTAGACCTCTGAACTTACTTACATGTTTCTAATTTACTCGTTGTATTTCTTTTGATTTAAAAGGCTTGGGTTGAGAATCATTGCAAGGAGACTCCAACATCAAGGCACTTGGTTGCAATTCTCCTGATATTTATTATTAATACAAACACTTGTTTATTTCCCATATGCATTTTTTATAAAGTCTATTGTAAGGTTCCTTGATCTATTACATGGTTTATGATAGAATATTTGATGTATTTTATGATTTGATCTCTTGTTTGTTTATGTATTTGCAGGTATTTTCTTAGAGAATCAAGGGATAAAGGTTGAAGGCTACAAAGGACAACAACAATTATCGTTACTAGACATTTCAAAAAAAGGCATGAGCCTTGCACCCTATTTGCATATGTGTTTCAGTAAAAAATTAGGGAATGTTTTCATGTATTTTTCTATTTGTTTCTAGGCTTGGTTTCTGAGCCTAGGGAGATCTGTCATGTTTGCAGGATGAGATTTTTCCACAAAATACTCTTGCTCCTTACACATTCACAATAGTCCTTCGAGCTCCCCATATCCACACCCACATTTAGGAGCCTTTTGTAAATTTTCTTTTTTGTTATCTCAATTATGTAGAATCTATAAATGTCACAACAATGTTGTAGTCCTTTTGGTTCATATTTACTTATTCCTAATAGTATGTCCTCTCCCAAAGGACCCTCTATAATCGCTGAAATGTAACGACTTCCTAGGTATTTTCTACATCTGGGCGCAAATTTAATACAAATATCTACTCACTTCTGATTAAAAAAAAAAAATATTCACCAAGTAGCTAATACTACATAAAATAAAAACACCATTAACACTTCAAACATTATGTTATACTCCTGTAATTTACAATATCACAAGGTGACTGGGTATCTCATACAGGTAAATTTTCATATTGTACTTGACTGTCAATATTCAAATGATTATTCAAAGAAAATATGAAGAAGAAAAATCCAAATAAAAGGGTGTTTTCACTCCTAGTACTGGAGCAGGGTTATGTTCCAATGTTTAGGGTCAAAACTATATTCAAAATTATCAAGGCATACTCTATGCCTTAGCTTTTATCCTAAGTCTTGAAGATATTAATTCCCTTTATTCCTATTATTATCCCCTTTATCCCACCCTTTTCATTTTTATCCTAAGTCTTATACTACCCCTCGACATTCACCTATCTTCCGACCCCACCATCACATCACACCTCACATCACTAGTATCATCCACGTTAACCATCCCACAACTCCCCACCATCTTCGCTCCCCACCTCTGCAATCGATGGTACACATGTGTTTTCGGCCCCTCCCCTCAGCTGCCGAGCGTTAAAAAATGGGGGGGGGGGTCCAAAATTAGTGGAATCCATTACCGCCCACTCTGCGATGTGGCACGCCCATAATATTCCCCCCCCCTTTCACAATACTGCCTACCACCTTAGGACCCCTTCGAAATCCAACTTCGGGTTTTTGCACAATGAACAATCACAACAAACCATTATCCCCTTGAACCTTTACCTCTCTTCACAATCCGCTTATCTTAGTTTAAAATCCATCTCCTAACACAATCACCGAATCCTACAAATTCCCCAAAGTGCGATGTGCGATGTCGGTGGGACCCGATCGCAAGTCACAAGTTTTAGAGGATAAGTGCGAAGGGTTCATGATATAATCACCAAAGTGCGATGTGCAATGTCAGTGGGACTTGATCGCAATTCACAAGTTGCAAGTTTTAGAGGATAAGTGCGAAATGTTCATGGTATAAAACGCTAAGGCGCGATATGCGATAAAGGAACGAACACGATAGTTTTTAAAGGAAATTTTGAATTTATTTAAAGTCCAGGGTTAGGTGCAGTTGTGTTGTTTTATGAAGAAACGTGAATACGGGCATAAAATATCGTGTATGGGACCCGAAACAAGAATAAGAGGCAGAATCGGGCAAGAAAAGGTATGGTGACATTGTTGCGAACGTTCCAACTGGGTCAAGTTGGGCAAAGGGAATTTGTGAAAAACTATTGTGATATAACAAAAGAAACTGAAAGGCCAGCAAACACATTAGCATGACCACTGATCCACGAAAAATGCCAGCACCTCATCAATTTAATAATCCAACAAAGGCGGTCCAAAAGGTAGAGAAATATGTTAGAGCCATTAATCATTGCCCCTTCAGGACTACCTCATCCACCTTGGGTTTACTCTTTATTTCACGAAGAGCCGTTGAAGTTTTTTCGATCCATGAAGAGCTACCTAAAGTTAATTCTGCAGGTGGTGCTTTGTTAGAGATTTTTGTTTGGCCCTTTGCATGGTCACAATTGTCTAGTTTTTACTTGATTGTAATTAATGAGAAGTTTCCAAGTAGATAAGGCAACCGAATTAGTCTTTAGTTAAATACTGCATGTATTGGTAGTATCAGGGGTTAGACGTTGTTAGACCCTGCATTGTAAGAACTACTGTATTAGAGAACTGTAACTTTGGAGTTGGGAATCAATAATCAAAGATCGTTTACAGGATACCTGAGTTGTGTTAAATGGTGATGTGCTATTTCTCTCTGTTAAATGTTTCCATTGTTTTCCTTAATGTGCATCTATTCACCTGATTGTAAAACAAAAATTTTAGATTAAGATTTGTTGTCGGAGCATCTTAATTCTGTCTGCATTTACAATATGAATGTTTTCTACTGAATTATGATTAAATAATTCTTACCTTATCTTTAGTCACTATTGAACCTTACTATTTCTTCCACCTCATTCATATTGCTCTAAAGATCCATTTAGTATAGTCAGCTTACCCTGTGATGCTCTTGAAAGTTGATGAACCAACCCAACCTTTTGACTCCATAGCCCAATGGATTAGTCCTTTTATACCTACTCATCCAACCAAAAAAATCACTCAAAGCAATCAATACCACCATCATTGTAACTAGCCTAACATCATCATTCATAATATTAAGGAAAAAATAAATCAGAAATAGCGAGAGCCCTCTCTGAGTCTAGGAAGGCTAGGTCCTATATTCCAAAGTGGTTTGATGTTATCCTCTATCGTTTATTCTTGCCAATATTATAAATTATAGTACCCCAACTTAATGGCGACCATACTGGGGAGTTATTGAAAAAGCTTAATATTTCATTTGAACTCAAAAACCCCGGTTAAAAAATTACATGATTCAAGTATTTGCTGAGATTGGTATTTGGTTGTTGATGGTGGAAAAACAACCAGACACAAGAAGGTTGAAATCATCCACCTGGCAACTCCAATCCAGATCAGTTCCATTCAAAGACTCCACTGGAGGAAGGACCTGAAACGTGACCAATCAGCTTAGAAAGAAAAGGTATTCAAGCCCATATTGTATTCAAGATTTTTTTTTTTATCTATAGCTACTATCTTAATCTAAGCCTGGTCAAGAGTATGCTGCTGAAATATATAGTGATCAGTTTCAACCTGAGGAACCTCAAAAGATCGAGCCCATCCCTATAGCTTTGGTACACACTCTGATACCTGTAAAAGGCCCAGTTGAACACAATCCTCGTGCTTTATCTCCTATTCCTATTGAAATACCAGATAGTCATGAGCCCCTTGATTTACCTCCTATACCTGTAAAAGTCTCAGACAGATACAAGCAGCTGGTTTTGCCTCCTATTCTCCATAACCTCCCTGCTAATTATAGCAATAATCTACCCAGATTTGATGGATAAAATGCAAAGATCACTGTCAAAAAGCATATTCAAAATCTTGAGTATTTTCTTGATCTTTTTGAGGTGGAAGAAGAGGGTGTATGTATCCAAGTATTTGCCTTATCATTACAAGGTAAAGTTAAATATTTGTTTAAGAATCTTCCAGCTACAAGCATTAGAAATTTTCATCAATTCACACAAGTTTTCCTGGAAAGATGGGTGGTCATAGGAAATGTTTTTCTCATCATAGAAGAGTATAACCATTTAAAAAGATAGCCAGGGGAGACAGTACAACATTTTTGAGCCAGGTTCAATAAGGTATACCATTCAATGCATGCTAAGATAAAGCCACCCCTAGGATTAGCTCTTTGGCACTACCCAGATGCCTTTGATCCAGAGATGACATTCTAATTAAGATAAAGGGACCCTGCAACCCTTGAAGAAATGAAAAATATGGTAGTTGATGTGGAAGCGAACCTGCTAAACAGAGAGGCAAAGTTAAAAGCGATGAAGAAGAACAAAATATAAAAAGAGCAATTGATATCTTCAGAGATAAAACTAGATATCTTGAAAATGCAGTTAACGAAATGATACATGAGATTAGTAGGAAATAGGAACTTTCTTTTCGAATACCTCATGTTCCATTAGTTCCAGAAAAGGAAAATATCAATCTACCCAAGCAATGTAAAACTCATCCTTGGTATCCTAAGGCAAAAAATGATTGTTTCATGTACTTTATCCACAACACAGCCAAAGATGAAGTCCAAAATCAAAGGGAGGCAGGAAAATCCCCAGCAACAATGTACATAATAGATGGCCTTGCATACAAAGATAACCATCTCGAATATGATTATAGAGAGGAAGACCATATGGTTGAGATTGAGGCTGACTGTACAGAGAAACCAACACTATCTTCAGGGAAAGAAGAAGACCAATAATCACAATTCAAATATGGCAATCAAACTTTACATGCTAAGAAATATTTTAAAGAGGAAAATGCAAAAAAAATTCAAGTAAGTACCAAATGCCTTCCTCTCTTTTTTTTTCTCATTATTAAGAGAACATTACCAACAGATTGTAAATGTGAAGGATGATGGATGCTTTAATTAATCAGTTGAGAAAAAAGGGGATGACTCAGAACCTTTTTCATATCTAGAAGTTCGGTCCCTAAATCATCTTGAAATCATAGAGTCTGAAACAGATGATGAGTTGATCCAGGTTGATTCTTTGCCCTTATGCTTTAATTCATTTCAGATTATGAAAGGGAGTCTTGGTCACATTCTAGTTGATAATCATAGGAGAACAGAACTCTCTCACCAATTATATGAGGAAATCATAGATGATAAAGAATATGTTTTAGATCCAGGGGTTCAACCCTTGATTCCTTTTGAATTTCAACTATTAGATGAAGTCACATAGTCTGAAACAGATGATGAATTGATAAATTTTGATTCTCTACCTTTATGTTTTAATTCATTTCAGATTGTGAAAGAGAGTCTTGGTCACATTTTGGTTGATAATCATAAGAGAAAACATTTTGGTTGTTTTTCAGGTCTACCAAGCTTCATGTAAAGAAAATCAGGCTGAGAGTCTTTATCAAAGGCCATTAACAAGCTTGTTTCTGAGTTTGGTGAAAATCATTGAAAGGACAAAGTTATTGGAGTAGTTGCTTGACTGGCTACATTGGCATAGTTGTATCATTTAAAAAGGCAGTAATTTCAGTATATTAGGGTAGGTAGGTGCACAAATAAGCTCAGTACTTTGAGCATTTTCTCAGTTTTAGTTTAAGATTGCTTTCATTTTTCAGTTTCAACATAGTTCAGTTTTCAGTATTCAGATTTTCTGGGTGCAACAATATTTTTCGGTTTGATGGTTTGCAGTGGATAAGTTCAACTGTAGTTTCATTTCAGAGTGTAGTATACAGATCAGATTCTTGCCTGAGGTTTATAACAAATGATTAAGTGTTTAGTTGCAAGAGTTTTATAGCAAAGTGGCTTGCTATCATCTTAATCACTAAGGCACTGGTCGCTGAATTCAAAGATCTATGGTTCTTTGCTGCCTCGATGGGAGGATAGCATCCCTAACTGGAGCCACTGTTAGACTCCTGTAATTTATAGTATTACAAGGTGACTGGGTATCTCATACAGGTAAATTTTCATATTGTACTTGACTGCCAATATTCAAATGATTATTCAAAGAAAATATGAAGAAGAAAAATCCAAAGAAAAGGGTGTTTTCGGTCCCAGTATTGGAGCAGGGTTATGTTACAAAGTTTAGGGTCAAAACTATATTCAAAATTATCAAGGCATACTATATGCCTTAGCTTTTATCCTAAGTCCTGAAGATATTAATTCCCTTTATTCCTATTATTATCCCCTTTATCCCACCCATTTAATTTATATCCTAAGTTTTATACTACCCCCCGGCATTCACCTATCTTCTGACCCCACCATCACATCACTCGTCTCATCCACATTAACCATCCTGAAACTCCCCACCTCCGCAATCGACGATCCACATATGTTTTCGGCCCCACCCTTAATGGTTGAACGTTAACAAGGGGGGGGGGGGGGTCTGAAATGGGCGACATCCATTATGGCCCACTCTGCTACATGGCGCGCCCATAGTATTTTGCACCCCCCCTTCGCAATACCACCTACCACCTTAGGACCCCTCCGAAATCCAACTTTGGGTTTTTGCACGACGAACCGTCGCAAAAAACCGTTATCCCCTTGAACCTTTACCTCTATTTGCAATCCTCTTATCACATATTAAACTCCATATCCTAACATAATTGTAGAATCCTACAAATTCGCTGAAGTGCGATATGTGACGTCAGTGGGAACTGATCACAAGTCGCAAGTTTTAGTGGATAAGTGCAGAGAGTTTATGATATAATCACCGAAGTGCGATGTGAAACGTCGGTGGGACCCGATCACAAGTCGCAAGTCGCAAGTTTTAGAGGATAAGTGCGAAAGGTTCATGGTATAAAACACCGAGGTGTGAGATGCGATAAAGGAATGAAAGTGATAGTTTTTAAAGGAAGGTTTAAATTTATTTAAAGTCCAGGGTTAGGTGCAGTTGCATTGTTTTATGAAGAAACGTGAAAGCGGGCATAAAAGCTCGGGTATGGGACCCGACACAAGCAGAAGAGGCAGAATCGGGCAAGAAAAGGTATGGTGACACTGTTGAGAACTTGCCAGCTGGGTCAAGTCGGGAAAAGTGAATTTGTGCAGAACTATTGTGATATAACAACAAAAACAGAAAGGGAAACAAACACATCAACATGACCATTGATCCACGAAAAATGCCAACACCTCATCAATTTAATAATCCAGCAAAGGCGGTCCAAAAGGTAGAGCAAGATGTCAGAGCCATTAATCGTTGCCCCTTTAGGACTACCTCAACCACCTTCGGTTTACTCTTGATCTCACGAAGAGCCGCCGAAGTTTTTTAGATCCATGAAGAGCTGCCTGAAGTTAATTCTACAGGCAATTCTTTTTCAGAGATTTTTGTTTGGCCCTTTGCATGGCCATGCTTGTCCAGTTTTTACTTGATTGTAATTAATGAGAAGTTTCCAAGTAGATAGGGCAACCGACTTAGTCTTTAGTTAAATACTACATGTATTGGTAGTATCAGGGGTTGGACATTGTTAGACCCTACATTGTAAGAACTACTATATTGGAGCACTGTAATTTTGGAGTTGGGCATCATTAATCAAAGACCGTTTATAGGATACTTGAGCTGTCACTAAATGGTGATGTGCTATTTCTTTGTGTTAAATGTTTCCATTGTTTTCCTTACTATGCATCTATTCATCTAATTGTAAAACATAAAATTTAGATTAAGATTTGTTGTTAGAGCACCTTAATTTTGTCCGCATTTACAATTTGAATGTATTCTGCTGAAGTCTGATTAAAGAATTCTTAACTATTCCTTAGTCGCTACTGAACCTTACTATTTCTTACACCTCATAATTCATACTGCTCTAGAGATCCATTGCACAGTTAGCTTGCCCTGTGATGCTCTTGAAAGTTGATGCACCAACCCAACCTTTTAACTCCATTGCCCAATGGATTAGTCCCTGCAGACCTGCTAATCCAACCAACAAAATCATTCAAAACAACCAATACCACCATCACTATAACTAGCCTAACATAAACATTCATAATATTAAGGAAAAATTAAATCAGAAATAGAAAGCGCCCTCTCTGAGTCTAGGAAGGCTAGGTCCTAGATTCCAAAGCGATTTAATGTTGTCCTCAATCATTTATTCTTACCAATCTTATAAATTATAAGACCCCAACACATTATTTTTGAGAAAAATAACTCAATATCAATAATAATCTTTAAAATAACCAATTGTTTAAACATTTCTTACATTCATCTTTAAATTTTTTAATTATTTTTCCACATCCTAACTCAACTAATATTATTCCCAACTAGTTGATGTCCAAATGCTTCATGGGAAGGAGTCTCTATAAATGGAGTAGTCAACTACACCATGAAGAAATTAGAGATATTGTTCAAAGGAGTTCATGATGAGATGGAGCAAGGACAATACCTTTCTTTCAACCTTATCTAATGAAAAATATATTACGAAAGATAAAATTTGTTCCAAAAATATAATTACAAATTTGATTGTTATAAATATCTCTACTTAAATATTCATAAATTTAAAATTATCTTTAAATTTTATGAGACAAAATAAATAGAATTTTAATATTTAATATTTCTATATTTCCATTAAGTAATCGTAATTTTAAAAAATTAATTACTATAAATATAAAAATATTTATAGAATAATTGTTTTTAAATAGATGATTTAAGTATAATTTTAATTAAATTTAATTTAAAATAGAGTTTTCACAATTTTAATTTAATTATTAAATAGATTATATTATTAATTATTAAATAAATTTTAGAAATATAAATTTTATGGAATATTTTAGAATTTTTTTAATATTAATTATAGATAAATGTTTTATATTTATAATTTTTTTCAATAGATAATTTTGGTATAATTTTAATTAAATTTAATTTAAAACAAAGTTCTAAAAAATTTAATTTAATTATCAATAATTATTAAATAGATAGTAAAGATATAACCTCCATGAAATATTTTAGAATATTCTTAACAATAATTATAAATAAATATTAAAAGTTGAGATTTATCTTAAAAGTAGTTATGCCTTTTCTTTCTTTAATTAGATTGATTAATTAAAAATATATATATATCCTATAAATATGTGTCATATGAATATAAGTTATAGTTTCTTGGACATGTGATATTAGTAAACCATAGTATTGTCTGAAAAAACCTATTTATAGATTAAAGACCTTTATGATAAAGTGGAGGTAAATATTCTTAATTAAGATTTTTTTTTTTTTTTTTTTCTAGTTTAATTTAATTTTATATACATATATAATAATAATTTAAATTTAAATTTATTTATTTTTATGATTTTTAAAAATTTTGACAATATAAAATTGTAAGATAAATATTTTGATATCGATCCATTTTTATTAGCCATTTAATTTATATTAAGACACTAATTATATAATATATAACGTAAAAAAATAAAATAAATAAATAAATAAAAATCCTAATACAACTAATTCACCAATAATAACAACAAACATCAATAATATTACACATATCAAACTCTAACTCCCTGTAATTGAAAATATCAATCTCACAACCAATTCACCATTAATAGCAACAAAGGACCATGAAAATGTACATATCATACCCTAACTGATAATAAAAAAAGTCAGAATTTTAATTTTTTTATGAAAAAATTATTTTAAAATCTAGGGTTCGTTTTCCAATTGCACCTTCACTCACCCAAAACATAGCTATGGGAGATCTAATATTTTAACCATAATACAATACAAAAATCCTGCAACAAAAAATCCATAACACAATAACGACATTGACAATTTGAACAGATTTTAAAGATTCACTCAATTTTAAGTTGACATACAAAAGATTTAGTAGCCCCCACTTGGATTTCAATAGCAAACGTAGTAGAGTATCAAAACCCCCAATTATTGTACCTTTTACTTATATAGATGTGGAAGTTCTCATCACCCTCATCACTTGTTGGTTTCATAATGCTTTTGAAATCACTATTATCATACCAATTCCATAACATTATTATTAACTCTATTGAAGCTAGGGTTATTTAAGATATTTAAAGAATTATTGGTTTTTTTTAAACAATATAATTTAAGTTTGTGTATTTAATAAATTAAGGAACTCAATAAAAGGAAATGATAAAAATGAATGTTTTTTATTAATATAAAGTGTATTAAAGAATATAAGATATTAAAATTGTCATATTGGTAAACGAGGGTAGTTATTAGTTATTATAGTCTCTATCTAGGTTCAAGTTTTACTGAGTGATGTTCTTGTGTTTTTACTCATGGTTGTAGTAAAAGTACTTCATGGTTGTTGATACAAAGTAGTAAAAGTACTTCAAGATTTTATGTTGAAAGGTGCTTGATATTAAGAGAAAGATCATAGTTTTATTAAAAAAAAAACAAAGCACATACACTTCAAGATTTTATGTTTGCAAGGTATTTGATATAAAGAGAAAGGATTTCACAAGATTTCTTTATGAAATTAATTAAACATTGTAATTTGTCACTAATTCATAGCCTCATTACTATGCATCATTGTGTTATCATTATTATTTAATTTTGTTGTGTTTACTTTGTAGGCCATCGTGTCATATGGTTCCTTAACCCTCACTATAATGCTTTTGATTAGTTAAAAGCTCTGGTTAAGGTTACTCTAGGATGAATCCAATTCATTTATAATATCCTCCATCCAAGTGCTTAAGAAAGCTAATTAATAAATTCTCTCTCTAGTGGGAATATGTCCTATAAGAAGTTAATCTAATATGACAATAAAAACATCATGAATATGAGAGTTGGCATGAGCATTCTTAAGACACAATTCCATTCTCAATCCATTTCTTCCTTGTGAAAAAAATTTGCTCTTGAATTTCCTAAATGTCTCATTTTATTGTTGGAAATTGATGATCAAATACCATGATGATTTGTTAAGAAATTCACTATGAGAAATGTTAGGTGAGAGAGGATAAAATTGGGTGTTAAGGAAGACGATATATGATGTTGCTAAACCATTATGAATATGAGAAATCCAAGCACGAGAGAGGAAACAATAATTAGATTTAATCAATGATAAGGGTTTTCAGTCTGCAAAATTTTTCTAATCCCAACAGAGAGGGAGATGTAGAGTCAAATGGTTATAGATCTTGTTGTTTTTTCCATCCTTCCATAATTCAATGCCATAATACTAAATTAAGTATGCTAAATCTATTTTATTTGGTAGAAAACATATGTCATTAGTAATGAGATCATGTAATCAAGAAGGGGGGGGGGGGTATTTCCATGTAAGATGAACATGTGAACAATGAGGGGACATGCCATCCATTTAAGAACCAACATTTCTTTTGTTTTTCGTACTATAATGTGAACTAAAGTAGAGATATATAATAACGATCTACCCCATTCATATATATAATGTGTGTGTAGTGATTCAATTGTTATGATGTTTCTCACGAGGAGAAAAATTATCAATATTACAATATAGACACTAATTTACCATATTTTATACTTTTCCATAGCCAATGAAACACTTATAGCATTCCTATATTCAAATAAGGAAACCAATTATTCACTTTGGATGGAGACAATGAAGACATTATAACCCTCTAGAAATGATAGTAGGAAAAACCCAAAGCCTTATGAGTCCATTTATCCCTCAAGATTATCATCATAGGTATCAAAACATCAAACTTCTCTACTAGATAGGATACATAACTCTAAAATATTAACTATTGAAATTAGGTTGTTGTTGTTACCTTTTAAGAGGTATTTGATTCACAATAGGGTGCAGTAAACAACTTGCAAAATTTAACACAAATAAATCATCGATGCATTTCCTTTTCATAACAAGAGTTTACTATAATTGTATCTATGCAAGAAGAAACTATCAACAACCATGGAAAATCCAAGTGTCTATGTATTTAGGGTGCTGGCATTTCTTTTGGATGCTTGGAACATTGATAACAAATGTAAGACATGGCTTTGATATTAAGAAGAGGCTCGCAATATGAGACATATAGAGTAATATCCCACCATATGGGATACATGGAGAGCAAGTTTTGCAACTAGAAAAGACATGGATCACAATGAAAAAATATAATCTACCTCATGCATGTTGGAGTGTGTTATCTCATGCATGTCACTCCACATGTAATTTATTATTTAAAAAAAATGTACATGTGTAAATGGTGATTAGTTATGCAAAATATCAATAGTTGAATGATTTAATGTCCCAACTTTCATTTGTAATACTCTATTGGAATAAAAAAAACATTGTTAGTTTATGGTAACACTAGACAAGTGTTCTAGTCTCAGATGATGCTAAGAGGCTAAGGAACACAAGATATATAAAACCCAAAAAAGGTTTCGTGAGATGAGCTTGGGAAACACCTTAATTAAATTAATTTTCCATAATTAAATTATTTCCTAATTCTAACTTAGGAAAAGTGGTAAATTAAAGTCAATTAATTAAGGATGTTTGAGATTTCTCCAAAGACTTATATTGATGAAGTCTAATAGGTCTTAGCCATCTATGGAGATTTAATCATGGTTGTTCAAGTCTCAATGAGAGATTATAAGATCAAATCGAAGGGATGGAGAGTTATACATCAAGCATATGTGTGATCAAGGCGGATCAAGCTACCCAGTTCACAAATTCATGGAGGGCATAGTTTGAGCTAGAGGGAGAGCATCAGAGAGAGGGAGTAGAAGATAATTTGGGAGTCGAATTCCAGAGAGTTTCCAAATAATTTTCTAGTGTTAGAGTGGTAGGAAAAGGGAGTTCGAATAAATCTGTAGAGGAGGTCATACAAGCAGTACAAATAGCCAGAAACCCTAGTGCGAGTTGTCGAAATAGGGTTGATTCAATTGTCAAATGTTTAATCATCTTATAGGAGGCAAAGCGAGTGACTTCCAGAGGGAGAGGGAGGTAAGATGGCTCAATTAGAGCCAGTTTCCAAGTAGTGCGAATGGTTCCAGAGGAAACAATGCAAATTTTAGGATGTAGTGTGAGTTGCCAGTGTGGGGTTTGAGTAGGCTAGAGGAGGTTGAGTTATTTAAACAAGGAGATCTGGGATATCCAAATATTTTGATAGTTTATTTATATAGGATTTCCAATTGGGAAATTAGATTGTAATTATTCTCAAATTGCTGCATAATAAAATAAAACCTCATCTCCTACACCGGCTTTCCCTTCATAGTTTTTCTAGGGACGTTTAATCGAAAAATATTGGTGTCTATTTTTATGTGTGTGCATATATTTCTCAGTTCCTGATTTTATATTCCACAACGTATTTTTATTGTGAATAATGCATCGATGATTTATTTGTTATTTTCCATAAAAAATAAATTAGAAGAATAAACTCCAATTGGTGCATTTAAGGAAATTTCATAGGTATCAGAGCATTGTTGATCAGAACAAAGGCTCGGAGGCAAGAAGAATCGACATCATGTAGTTTTAAAGGGAGACCTGAAGCACTTTCTCTAGATCTGTGTAGACCAACTAGGCAGTGCAAATTTCTGGGCAGGAAAATTGATTTCCACAATACAACAAAATAAGCAATTTGTGTCAGATATAGCGCTAGATTTTAGTGCATTTTTTTTGCAATTGGGATGAGAAAACTAGTGCTAAATCTGGCTCTATTGCACATTTTTAAAGCATCATTTTTTGCGCCTCATTTTGCATCTTCATGCTAGATTTTGCAACCTTTTTTACACCAGATTATGCATCATTTTTTGTGTCAAATTTTGCATCAAGATTTGCATCTGATTTTATGACAGGTTTTGCTTCTAGTTTTCTGCCATTTTTTGCATCTATTTTTCATCATTTTTTTATTCCTATTTTGTGCCATTCTTTGCTTCCATTTCTGCACCATCATTTTCATCAAGTTTACATCGTATTTTGCATCTAGTTTAGCTCCTTTTTTTGTATCCCTTTTGTGCCAATTTTTGCATCTAGTCTTACACTAGGTTTTGCATCTTGTCTTGCACTAGTTTTTGCTTCTAATTTTGCACCTATTCTTTCATCTAGTTTTGCACCTATTTTTGCATCTACTTTTGCACCTGCTTTAGTGCCTATATTTTTACCATATGTTGAATTTGATTTAGCACCAAAATTTGCATCCATTTTTGTACCCATTTTTGCATGTTTTTTTAGACCAGTTTTGCGTTTGATTTTCCTCCCTTTTTCACATCCCATATTGCAACATATTTTGCATCATTTTCTACATCCAATTTTGCATCGTTTTTAATATAATTTCTTACATCCAATTTTATACCATTTTTAGCATCTAAATTTGCGTCTATATTTTCATGCTATGTTAAGTCATGTATTGTGTCCACCTTTGCATCCATTTTTGTGTCTAATGTTACATTCAATTTTGAGCCATTTTTTATGCCCACTTTTGCATATGTTTTTACACCAAGTTTTGCATCTTTTTGCATCCACCATCGCATCTAAATTTGCATCCAATTTTGAGCTATTTTTATGCTCACTTTTGACCATTTTTTTGTGTCTACTTATGTCTCTAATGTTGCATCGTTATTTACGCCCAACTTTTCATGCAATTTTGTATCCTTTTTGGTGTCTAATTTTACATCGTTTTCGCCATCCAAATTTGCATCCTTTTTCCACCTCATTTTGTGTCCACATTTGCCTCTCATTTTGTGTCTACATTTTCATCTTATTATGCATCATTTTTGGCACCCAAGTTTTCATCCCAAATTTACACCATTCTTTGCATCATCATTTAGCATCTCAATTTTCATCCCTTTTTGCTTCTTTTTTGAACCCAACTTGGCACCCCCTTTTGCATCCTATTTTACATTTAGTTGCATGTCCTTTTTTACATCTAGTTTGGTGTCCATTTTTTAATCCTTTGTTGTTCCCAACTTGGTATCCTTTTGTACACTATGTTTTGTTCCTTTCTTTGTGTTTACTGTTGCACCTTTTTTGAATTCTAGTTTAAAACACTTTTCATGTCCTTGTTTGCATCTTCTTTTATTGCCTAGTTTAACATCCAATTTTACTCCCAATTTTTCATCCATAGTTACATCCCCATTTACATTTGCATTTGACTTGTTGTAAGTGTACTTTTCTTTCCAATTATGACCCCCTTTATGGATTCATTTTACAAATTTCAATTGCATAGTAAAATATATCACAATTCAAATTGATAACAATGTTTGTAAAGAAATTTAAGGGAAATTGACAACATCTATCCAAAAAATAGCAATGTCATCATATACAATAATTCTCTATTAACAAATAATTAACAAATTTTAATTTACATATATGACATCAAATCAACACTCAACACTCATCACAAATATCATTATTCGAAAATAAATTCACTCCCACACGAAGAAGGAACCTTTGGTCACCTCTTCCCATGACCCAAATGAATAATACGAATATGAAGAGATGTTCGATGTTGTCCATAGTTTATGACTACTAATAATTCTCAACAAGAAATCCCTTTTACCCAATCTCATGTCAACTAATTTCCAATTAAAGGAAATTTCAACTCAAAAATAACCACCTAAGAAAAATTAAGAAATTAATAAAATAATTCCATGTAGAAATTTTTTAATACACCATTTTAATTATTTTACTTTTATTAGATTTACCCAAATATATTCCACTTTAATCAAAATTCAAAATATATATATATATATATATATATATATATATATATAATTTGGTAATTTAAAATTTAATATATTGTTTTAAATTTATTATATAAATTCCTAAATATGAGAAATGAAATTAGTCATTAATAAAATTTGATTAAAAATAAAAACATTTATTTTAACAATATATATATATATAAATACACAAAAATAGTTTTTATATAGAATTTATTCAAATAATAATAATACGAAAACTATAATGATCACAAAGATTATTAAGATTTTATTACATACTATTTACTATTGCTTTATATATATATATATATATATATATATATAACATATTTTTTTGAAGTGTATCTATTTTAATTTAATAT
Source organism: Pinus albicaulis (assembly GCA_034641835.2). Taxonomy (NCBI): domain Eukaryota; kingdom Viridiplantae; phylum Streptophyta; class Pinopsida; order Pinales; family Pinaceae; genus Pinus; species Pinus albicaulis. The sequence goes on from CM076584.1 coordinate 1,540,911,960, forward strand.
ATATATATATATATATATATATATTATTTTTAATAACATAAATAAAATAACATATAAAATAATTAAATACATATATTAATATAAATAATAAAACAAAATGCATACACTTTTATAAATAACATGTTTAAATAATAAAATATTATAATTTCACCACACATTACTTTTTTCATATCACATCAAACATTTATTGCTTTTGGTATTAAGGTTATGCGATCCATGTATAACTCTTTAAGATCCTTCTGAGCTATGGTTGTAGGTCAATTATTGACACAACAACAATATCTTCTGGTTAGTCATTGGTACACTTGGTTACATGTCAACCTTCCTTATTTCCAGAAAGAAAAAACTACACCTTATTATTCAAAAGGAAATCAAATGTCACATACATATACATAGCCGAATAGGTCCAAAAATTATTTAAAAACTTCAGACATGTCTCATTATAACCTTATATAATGAGGAATCGAAAATGGAAAAACCAAAATTTTCATAATTTTTCCAAGTCATTTCAATTGTAATTTTTTTCTTGGTCTTCCATCCTAATATTTAATCACTTCAATCAATGATATATATAACATGATGGCATTAACAATACTTTGTTGGCCTTCTATCCTAATATTTAATCGCTTCAATCAATGATATAGATAACATGATGACATATTGGTGCATGCGTGGAACATCATCATATCATATCTCAATAATTGTGGCACAATTTATAACATATTAGAGATGTTATATTATAATGTAAGTTATATGGCATATTAGAAATTTTATAATATAATGTATATTGTTACTTTGATTTGCAATAATGTTTAACAAATTTTTTAATTGATAAAGACATTTTTTAAAAAGCGTATTGGGTTAATAATTGGTGGAAGTGATAAATTAATTATTTTAAATATGATATATTTTAATAATATGGAATATCTATTTATCACTAAATTTAAGATCCAAATTTCTCTAATGCACCATCCAATAGATAGAAAACCCATGTGATGCAAAAATAGTGTAACCATATTGTTTGTTTTTTAATTGGGAAACCACATAAAATATAATAATGAAAAAAACCCACCATGACTCTGATCATATACAAAGAGAAAAAGTGACATTAGGAAAAAAATAGATGAGGGACATCACTGAGTAGATTGAAGTTGTTTTTTTGTTATTCTAGTGATTTATATAAATAATATAATATTCTAGATGACATTATGATGCTCCGCGGTGATATTTCCATTCAAAATGTTGAACGAGAGCTCTAAGAATGCCAAACTTATACAAATAGAGTTGATATGGTATTTATCCCTTTAATTGATTGTCAAACAAATTGAGCTTCTTCAAATGAAAAAGATATCCTAATTGAACTGGGATATGAGGGTGGAACTCATTTCTAGAAATATCAAGTGAGTTGAGAATTGACAAATTGACGAGGGACGAGAAATAGAGCCTTCCATATCCATGGAGTTGAGGTCATGAGTGACCACTCTCCATGGATGGCAATGGCTACAGGTAATACCAGTACAGTTGCACAAAGGAACTCCATCACTCTAATAGGCCATGGAATTATGAAGATCCTTAGTGAAGAGCTTAAATTCCAATAGGGATTCCTAATCACGAGTGAAAATAAAAGTGTGCCCCAAAATTTTGATTGTTGCATTTTCAAAATAATCTAATGTCACCCAATTTTTTCACAAAAACGGAAAAAATTAGTTGAAAACTTTTCATTGCTGCATTTTTCAAAATATTGTAATTTTACACAAAGAAATCGTGGACAAGGAAGGCTTTACCATTGGTTGTGGTGATTGTGATATTTTCTTGTGGCACTGTTGCTCAGCGCATGCTGCAAAAAAACATCTTCGATTGTGTCATTGTTGCTTAGCCGCAAACAAACAATATTCTCTATTCTCAATTAAATGAAGTCACCTCTCACTTGTATTTTTCTTCTCCAAAATACAAAAAAGAGAGAATGATGAAATTATTTTGAAAAATATATTTCTTAAAATGAAAAAGTGGAAAATATTAAAAAATATATATTTATTCACATTTAAAAACAAAAAAAATATTTAAAAAAATATAAATTTCTAAAAAGTAAAAAGAAAAAATACCAAAATAAATTTGAAATGGAAGTTTTAAAGTAATATTTAAGAATATTACTAACTTTGGTATCTTGTTTCTAAATATTTGTGCATAGAATTTTTTTCTTAAATGTTAGAAAAGATAATATTTGAAAAATTAAAAATATTACTATTTTTTGGCATTTTGTTTCTAAATATTGGTGCATAGAAACACATGTTATTGATATTATATGGGTTGAAAAAATTTAATTTCCTTTTCTAGTTAATTCTTGACCCATGATTTATGTTTCATTAAAACCAAAATCAACCCATGATTTACCATTTATTGAAAACATTTTCAACATAGATTAAGGTATCAATTTTATTTTTAATATTTAATATAGGTTTAGGTCACTTGGGAACTATTCACATATAAGGTAGGAAAATCATATTATTAAAAAAAATCACCTATACCGAAATTAAATAATAAAAAAATTTCATGCCATTTTAGGTGCCTAGTCACACTTGTAACTTTATTAAATTTTAAAGGATTTTAATTTTCTTACACATTATGACATGAAAATTGAATATCAACCTTTTAAAATATTTTTTCTCTAATGGCAAGAAATCCCTTTTACACAACCTCATGTCAATTACAAAAGTTGACACAGTAAATCCATAATTATTTGATCCAAGTTATACACAATCACTGGAATACAATGGTTCCATTTTTCCTTATTTACCCTATTGCTAATCTTATCTAATATGAATAAATAGAGATAATACTTCTCTGTATATGAATTATAATTATAATGCGGAGTAATGTAACATAGTATGAGCTAATTTAAGCTATCTTGGTAATGACTACTCAACAACTTAAACAAGTAGAGTTATTATGGATATTAGCTTAGTTATTAAAGCTTATATGCCTCATATTAGTATAAGGAAAAACAAGGCTTATATTACTCATATTAGTACAAGGAAAAACAAGGATGTATAACACATATCATAGTAAGCTCTTCCTTATCTAACATATACAGTATCACTAGTGATTATCATGAGATAACATGCAAATATAGCATATCACATCATTAAATATGGAAGCTCAAATAGGAACATTGGTTCCCCTAACATTACTGTTTTTTCCCCATCTTATCTTTTTTACTGAGGTTGTGCAATGGGTGTTTACACTATCGCTAGGGTAATTCATGGAACATTGATCGATTGCAAAGGTGTAAACACTAAGTGAGGAATATGGACCAAAGGTGGGGTGGGAGTAGGAGGATCCAAATTTACACTTTCACTTGAGGAAATACAAGTAGATCCGTAGTCATATTACTGAATGTTTCTCTTGGATGTATGAGGAAGCCACCTTGAGGAGACTTGTGTTCTTAGCTCAATGGTGATCGCAATGATCATTTATCAAATTTTATTCACCCAATGTTTGATTGGTAGATCTCTCAATCTAGAACAAGACACTCTATATTCTCTCTCTCGCCCTCACAACACCCTAGCGACACACAACCCACACACAGGGAGGATTATGGATGATTATGTAGTATCCTGAGTTAGAAGTTTCAAGCATTATACAAAGTATATAACATAAGTGTAAACTAAGATATGACAAACATAAGTATCAAACAAATTGAAAATTTGAGAGAAAAATGATTTGAAAAGAGATCAACTCAAAGGAACATGTTGTAAATTACTCTTCCCACTCTAATAGGGACTCACACTATAATAAGGAAGATCTAATATAATTCCTGATATCGATATGCCTCTTGACTTGTGGCTACATCTTGATTTCAACATGTAGCTGCCCAAAATGATGATAAAAACAAATTAACTCACATACACCTAGAGATCCACATGACATATTGATGGGCCTCTAAATTAGACATAAAAAAAGGCCCATCTAACCTTTCTTAGGCCCATCTACCTTCCTTATGCACATAAAAGGATATATTAAATCTCTCCTTCTACACTTAATAATGTTTTCTTATGCTTTAATATTTTCTTAGGAAGGTTTAAAGCTAATTGCATATTTGTGCCTAATATTGGTTATTTTGTAGAATATTGTGAGAATATTTGGCAAATTATGTAGATTTGGAGAAGGAGATAATTTAGGGACTTGATCCCTACCACTAGAATATCAAGAGTGAAGAATATTAGGAAATTAGGGACAGATCCTTGAGAGATTCAAGGGGGTTGTCCACCCTCAAAGGCATCCAAACGATCCTCATGAGATCCCCTCCAAAAATTCAAAATCCAGAGGCAGCCAAGCAACTCAAGACCAAGTGCACTCAATCCATATTGCACTCGGAGTTAAGTGGACTCATTACCTATTTTTAGGGAGATGTTGGTAGCTTCCCTGTAGAATAAATAGAGCAGAGCTAGAGCTAGAAGAGTTAGTCAATGTTAGTCAATTCCAGGGGATTCGATTCCATTCAGAAATTTCGTTGCAAGCTATTAGGATTTTTTTGTTTAAGACCTTCAGATGTAATAAGATTTCATTTTTAATGCAATGAGTAGATAAAATCCATTTTACTGATTTAATTCCAGAGAGCTGGGCTCGTGGGTTAGGTTCCAACCCATGTGCCTCGGCTTCTCTGTTGTTTTCATTCTTTCCTTTCTGTCATTTAGCTTGTTTAATTTCTGATATTTTCATTTTTGTTATAGTTTGCTATTGTATATTTAATCTGCTTATCTTCGGTGTAGAATAGTTGATGAACTCCATAAAACTGTGAGGCAACCTTCCCCTCTCATCTTTGATAGAGCTCGAGGAGGGTAGACCTTCCTGTAGACCAAAAATACTTTATGTTTATGATTCGTTGCTTCCGAGATTAGAGTAGAGTGCAATAACAGTTTCAGTCTTTCTTCCATTGTTTTTATCACCCAGTTCATATGTATTTCATGCATAAATTAGTAGGGTTGATCGCAGGACGTATTTTTAAAGGCCCAGAGTAGTTTAGTGGTGCCTTCCCACTTCATTTTCCATCTCTGATTTCATGCCTGAGAATTGATGTTACTCTCTCATTTCCCTTCTTCCTTTCTCTTCTTATCAGCTGCCGTGCCTTTTTTTATTCACAAAACACTTCAAAACATTAAAATTTTGACTTCGCCCTTCCTTTCTCGACTTTCCCGCTTATCGCATCTTGGCCATCACAAAATCCCTTCCCTTTCCTTTGTCGTTCTTCAGCATTTTAGAGATTTTCCCTTTTCACCTTACCTTTCTCTTTCTAACGAAAATATTTTAAAAACATTGGGCTCGATACCTTTTCTTTTAAAAAGACTTACTATACTTCACTGATTGAAAATCACAATGTTTAGTTCTTCCTTTACAACTTACCACAACTCCGCTGCATCGCAATCACATGCCACAACCTTTTTCCCTTTTCATTAAAATTTACCCCTCCTAAACCCCAATTGTGAAATATTGCAATCACATTTAGCATCACCTTCCCCAATCATATTTTGTATTTCGCACATCGCAATTTTCTCGTTCCATTTGCTTTCCGTTAATAATTTCCGCCTCTGAATCCTGATTGCGATATTACTGTACTCCTTTGCCACGTCACCCATCACAATCGCTCGTCAAACTTTTTCCATTTTCCCTTAAGACTTAGCACTCCTTTTTTTGCCAATTGTGATATTGCAACATCACATATTGTAGATCACAGTTTTTACCACCCCGCAGATCGCTCTCCGCAATCTTTTCCCTTTTTCATTAACACTTATCGCTTTATTTTGTCGATTGCGATATTGTTATCGCACTTCGCCACTCTTCCCCGCCGCACTTCGCACATCGCATTATTTATCTTGTTCCCTTTAACGCTTACCGCTCCAACTTCGCGATATCGCAATTGCGCTATCGGTCCCACCTCCACATCGCATCTCCGCCATCGCATATTTCAAGTTATTCCACTGCAAATCCTTTTGCACTATAATAAAGTCTTAATCCGGTTTAAACCCCCACTTTCTAAAGCCTCCCACTCCAAAGAATTTTTGCGATATTATGCGCTTTAATAAATTCCAAACACCTTTTTCACTTCTCTAAGCCTTGTTTCATGCGTTTAAGCCTTCCATGAGCACCTTTAGCCCTTTTTCCTCCACACTACAATCAATAGTTTTTCAGTTAGAATTAGATCATGAATAGTTGCATGGTTAGAAGCATGGTAGATAGATCATAGGATAAGTAGAGTGTGTTTAGCCATTTGGCCAGCTCAATTCAATTTAGTTTAGTTTCTTTTATGTCATTTCCTTTCTGCAATTTAGCTTAGTTTCCTTCCTGTCATTTCTTTTAGCGATTTAATTTAGTTCCCTTTCTGTCATTTCCTTTCTGCAACTTAGTTTAGTTTCATTGAAGTGTGACAGACTTCACTGAGATCCCTTAGAAATATCACCCTTTCGTAAAGCAAAAGAGGATGAGATGAACATAATACATCTGTTGTGTATATAGCATTGTCACCTCCAAGTTTGTTCGAACCTTGGGTTGATAAAGTAAAGTAGGGCAGCCCCTGGGAGTTGCAGCACTCTTGCTGCAATACCAGGGCTCACCATGTTTTGGCATCATTGCCGGGGAGGTGTCTAGTAGATTCTTTGATTCTTTTTTACCATTATTTTTGCTTTCCTTTTTCATGTTGTTTCCAAAATATTGAAAAATACAAAAAAAACTTATTTTCATGCCTCATAGGAGTAGGGATACTCAGAAATTTGTAAAAAATACTTCTCCAATACCAAACCCCCCATTCGACCACATGGTGTTGTAAGAACCACATCACCAAACACTTTTGAAGGTAGAAGAGATGGATGGATATGATGAAAATGAAGAAGACCTTATTGAGTTTCCCATTCAAGATATGGACATCAATGTACATATGAAGAGCATCCCTCCATCTTTGCTTCCCTACTTCCATGGTATGAGGACAGAGGATCCAGAAACATTTCTCTTTGAATTTGAGATACGTTGTAGGTCTTATGGCTACTTATCACACACTAAAAAATGAGATTGTTTTCCAGCAACATTGAAGGATAGAGCTCTTAAATGGCTCATGAGTCTAGGTACTAATTCAATAAGATCATAGAATGATATGCAAAAGATATTTCTAGAAAAATATAAACATCGTGATATTAGAGAAGAAATTTTTAGAATGAAGCAAGAAGAAGATGAGAGCCTTGAGGATCTAATAGAGAGGTTCATGTATAATGTTAAGAGGGAAAAATTTCATCATCTAGGATTTAACACACTGAAAACCCTCTTACTTAGAACAATTAGGGATGAGTGGATTGATCTCCTTAATCTCATGAGTAGAGGAGATGTATAGCAATTGTCATTTGAAGAAATTTGTGAAACATGCAAGCTCATATCAAGAGGAAGGGAAATATTAATTAAATAAACATCAACATTGGTAAGGCAAGAGGAACTTGGAAACTTGCTTGATAACTTTAAAACATAAATTATTAGCAATCTAAGTGAACAAGTAGAAATGTTAAGAATGAAAAATGAACAAAAGGAAGATGCTGATATTTTTTTTATCCATGCCGAATCATATGCTAATAAATTTTTTTCATCATTTCCCAAGTTTAAAGAAGTTTACTAGGAAGACAATGGAGCAAGGCGATCACCGTAGAAGTTATGTTATGTAGCTCCAAGGATTCCCTGGCAACCTAGTCAACTTGATATGATGCAAGGACCCACTTCACAATTGCAAGCTTATCCACATCCATCTCAAACTAATTGGGACACACTCCCTCCTTGGCAACCTTGGCTAACTCAACCCCAAAACCAATCTTGGCAACATGGTTGGCAAGGTCCTTATTGGGAAAATACTCAACATCCTCAATATTTCCCTCAATATCCTCCATACCCAACTCCATGCTATCCATACCATCCACCTCCACCTCAACCACATCTATATCATATATCCACCCCCACTCAACTACCTGTACCACCATTTCCAAACCCGCACCATGAAGTATTTCAGCCCACTTACAATGCTAAGGTACAACACTACCAAACATATCCTCTTGATCTAAATGGTCTGCATCTTATTTCAAGAAAGGTATTGCAAAGGAGATATTTCTTAATGTCATTGAAGGAAAACATCAAGAATAAGAAGATCCAAATGAGGAGATCAAAATATCAAGGGCTGCACTTGATGAAGAGACAACATAAGAATTAGATTCTAGGAAAGTTTCCTCATGTTTATCAGGATTTCCTCCATGTATTCAAAAGAACAATCAACAAAAAGAGGAATATTTTAATGTCATAGTAGAAGAGGACATCGAAGGTGATCCAAATCAGCAAGTGGACCAGGGACATCACAATTATATTGACATATGGTTCCAAACAGTCATTAAGTTGTACCACCACACTCTTCTCCAAAATTACTTGATACAATCCCAGTCAAAGCAATTAATCTATTCAAGTACATGTCAAAGCATGTATTCCAAGTGTGCACATGATTTTATGAGTCATCTTGATGTGTACATGGCTCCATTGGAAGTATTCCTATACTTGAAAAAGGTGTTGCTTTTTCAAGTAGAGTAGGAAAGTGAAAAAGAAAAATTAGGGAAAGAATAAAATCTCAGGTGAAAACTTCTTTTGAGGCGTTTGAGATTGGCTCACTGATTGAAAACCTCCATGAGGCAGTAATTGGGTTGAAAAGAAAAAAATAAAATAAAAATATCTTGGGTGAAAACCTCCTTTGAGGCGCCTAAGCAAACCTACTAGTTGAAAAACCTCATTGGGGCAGCTAGTAGGCCTTACAAAAAAAAAAAAAAACGCATTTCTCCTTGTATCTCTCTCTAATGAATGCAGGTGCTCTCCAACCATTGCAAGCAGAAAAACATCAAGTTGGCACAAAAAAATAAATTGGTCAACACTTTAATCAAAGGTTGTCAAAACTTGGACTTCCTCCTCGTGTGCTCAAATGCTCCAAAAGGACCTCATGCAGACCGCCACATGTAGCTTCAGTAGCAACTTCAAAAATAGCTTCAATATCACATGCAAAAACAAATCAATGGTAAGGTTCAGGTTTACAATCATCTAACCCTTTCTTCGAATCTATTTTAGCTTAATAAAACATTAAAAAGTGTGAGAATTAAAGTTTTTTATATAGCCAAAATCAGTAGCAGAGCAACCTCAGCCTTATCTAGAAACTAGCCTCACTTTTTCCACCAAGAAGAGGAACAAGAAAAAATTAAAAAGGACTTGAGAAAGTTGGTAGTAAAAATTTCATGTAATGGAAGACAAGGAGTGCCAAAGGAGTCACCAAGGGTGCACTCAGTTCATAGAAAAAGAGTTGTGGGTTTATTCTACATGCAATTTAAATAATAATAATAATAATAATAAAATAAAAGGTAGATCCACCACGTTTTGGCATGCAAAACAGATTTACTTAAGGCCAATGAGGACCTCCATGAAGCACATACAATAAGAAATGCAAGAATAATAGCAAGAAGATTAGCAGGAGGAGCAACGCATGGGCCAATAAACAAAAAATGAAATAAGCCAGCACACAGGAAGAACCAGAAGGTGGGGAGGATGAGTAGGTTGCTCAGAAGATGAGTAGGTTGCTCAGAGGATGAGTAAAGTTTCAGTAGGGGGTGATGATGGGCCTCTAAATTAGACATAAAATAAGGCCCATATAACCTTTCTTAGGCCCATCTACCTTCCTTATGCACATAAAATGATATATTAGATCTCTCCTTCTGCACTTAATAATGTTTTCTTATGCTTTAATATTTTCTTAGGAAGGTTTAAATGTAATTGCATATCCGTGCCTAATATTGGTTATTTTTGTAGAATATTGTGAGAATATTTGGTAGATTATGCATATTTGGAGAATGGGATAATTTAGGGACTATCTCCATGCCACTGGAAGATCAAGAGTGAAGAAAATCAAGAAATTATGGAGAAATATTGGAGATATTCAAGGGGGTTTTCCACCCTCAAAGGCAACCAAACGATCCTCATGAGATCCCCTCCAGCAATTCGAATTCCAGAGGTAGCCAAGCAACTCAAGACCAAGTGCACTCAAGCCATACTTCACTTGGAGTCAAGTGGACTCATTACCTATTTTTAGGGAGCTGTTGGTAGCTGCCCTGTAGAATAATAGAGCAGAGCTAGAGCTAGGAAGAGTTAGTCAATGTTATTCAATTCCAGGGGATTTGATTCCATTCAAAACTTTTGCTGCAAGAAATTAGGCTTTTGTTGTTTAAGACCTTCAGGATGTAATAAGAATTCATTTTTAATGGAATGAATTGACAGAATCCATTTTACTGATTTAATTCCAGAGAGTTGGGCTCGTGGGTTAGGGCCCAACCCATGTGCCTCAACTTCTCTGTTGTTTTCATTCTTTCCTTTCTGTCATTTAGCTAGTTTTATTTCTAATATTTTCATTGTTGTTATAGTTTTCTACTATATATTTAATTTGCTTATCTGTGCTGTAGAATAGTTGATGAACTCCATAAAACATTAAGGTAGCCTTCCCCTCTCATCTCTGATAGAGCTGGAGGAGGGTAGACCTTCCCGTAGACCAAAAATACTTTCTTTTTATGATTCGCTGCTTTTGAGATTAGAGTAGAGTGCAATAAAAATTTCAATATTTCTTCCATTATTTTTATCACGTAGTTCATATGTATTTCATGCATAAATTAGCAGGGTTGATCGCAGGACGTATTTTTAAAGCCCTAGAGCAATTCAGTGATGCCTGCCTGCTTCATTTTCCATCTCTAATTTCATGCCCGAGCATTGTTGTTACGCCGTCATTTCCCTCCTTCCTTTCTCTTCTTATCAGTTGCCGTGCATTTTTTTTTATTCACAAAACTCTTCAAAACATTAAAATTTTGACTTCGGCCTTCCCTCCTCAACTTTCCTGCTTATCGCAGCTTTGACATCACATAATCCCTTCCCTTTCCTTTATCGTTCTTCAAAATTTTAGAGATTTTCCCTTTTCACCTTACTGTTCTCTTTCTAATGAAAATATTCGAAAAAAATTGGGCTAGATCCATTTTATTTTAAAAAGACTTACTATACTTCGCTGACTGCAAATTGTAGTGTTTAGTTCCTCCTTTACAACTTACCGCAACTCTGTCACATCACAATCGCATGCCGCAACCTTTTTCCCTTTTTGTTAACATTTACCCTTCCTAAACCCCGATTGTGAAATATCACAATCACATTTCACATCACCTTCCCCAATCATATTTCGCACATCGCAATTTGCTCATTCCATTTGCTTTCCATTAATAATTTCTGCCTCTAAATCCCGATAGCGATATTACCATACTCCTTTGCCACGTCACCCATCGCAATTGCTTGTCGCACCTTTTTCCTTTTCCCTTAATACTTACCGCTCTTTTTTTCCGATTGTGATATTGTGACATCGCATATCGTAGATCACAATTTTTACCACCCCGTAGATTGCTATCCACAACCTTTTCCCTTTTCAATTAACACTTACCGCTTTCTTTTGTCAATTGCAATATTGTTATCGCACTTCGCCGCTCTTCCGCGTCACACTTTGCACATCGCATTATTTATCCTATTCCCTTTAATGCTTACCACTCAAACTTCATGATATCATGATTTTGATATCGGTCCCACCTCCACATCGCATCTCCGCCATCGCATATTTCAAATTTATTCCGCTCCAAAGCCTTTTTCACTATAATAAAGTATTAATCCGGTTTAAACCCCCACTTTCCAAAGCCTCCCACTCCAAAGAATTTTTGCGATATTATGCGCTTTAAAAAAGTCCAAAAACCTTTTTCACTCCTCTAAGTCTTGTTTCATGCGTTTAAGCCTTCCATGAGCACCTTTAGCCCTTTTTCCTCCACACTACAATCAACAGTTTTTCAGTTAGAATTAGATCATGAATAACTGCATGGTTAGAAGTATGGTAGATAGATCATAGGATAAGTAGAGTTTTTTTATTCGTTTTTCCAGCTCAATGCAATTTAGTGTAGTTTCTTTTATGTCATTTCCTTTCTGCACTTTAGCTTAGTTTCCTTCCTGTCATTACTTTTAGCGATTTAATTTAGTTTCCTTTATGCCATTTCCTTTCTGCAACTTAGTTTAGTTTCATTGAAGTGTGTCACACTTCACTGAGAACCCTCAGAAATAACACCCTTTCGTAAAGAAGAAGAGGATGAGATGAACATAATACATCTGCTGTGTATATAGCATTGTCACCTCCAAGTTTGTACAAACCCCAGGTTGATAAAGTAAAGTAGGGCAGCCCTTGGGAGTTGCAGCACTCTTGGTGCAATACCAGGGCTCACCACATTTTGGAGTCGTTGCCAGGGAGGTGTCTAGTAAATGCTTTGATTCTGTTTTAGCATTATTTTCTGCTTTCCTTTTTCATGTTGTTTCCAAAATATTGAAAAATACAAAAAAACCGATTTTCATGCCTGATAGGAGTAGGGATACCCCGAAATTTTTTAAAAATGATTCTCCAATACCAACCCCCCCACTCGACCACATGGTGTAGTAAGAACCACATCACCATACACCTTTGAAGGTAGAAGAGATGGATGGATATGATGAAAACAAAGAAAACCTTATTGGGTTTCCCATTCAAGATATGGACATCAATGTACATATGAAGAACATCCATCCATATTTCCTTCTCAACTTCCATGGTATGAGGACAGAGGATTCAGAAACATTTCTCTTTGAATTTGAGATACATTTTAGTTCTTATGGCTAGTTATCACACATTCAAAAACTGATATTGTTTTCCAGCAACATTGAAGGATAGAACTCTTAAATGGTTCATGAGTCTAGGTACTAATTCAATAAGATCATGGAATGATATGCAAAATATATTTCTAGAAAAATATAAAGATCGTGATCTTAGAGAAGAAACTTACAATGTTGAGGTACAAAACTACCAAACAATGTTGAGGTACAAAACTACCAAACATATCCTCTTGTTCTAAATGGTCTGCATATTAGTTCAAGAAATATATTGCAAAGAAGAGATTTCTTAATGTCATTGAAGGACAACATCAAGAAGAAGAAAATCCAAATGAGGAGATAAAAAGATCAAGGGCTGCACTTGATGAAGAGACAACATCATAATTATATTTTAAGAAAGTTTCCTCATGTTTACCAACGTGTCCTCCATGTGTTCAAAAGAACAATCAACAAAAAGAGGAAGATTTGAATGTCATAATAAAAGAGGACATCGAAGGTGATCCAAATCAGCAAGTGGACTAGGGACATCACAAATATATTGACATATGGTTCCAAACAGTCATTAAGTTGCAGCACCACACTCTTCTCCAATAGTACTTGATACAATCCAAGTTAAAGAAATTCATCTTTCATATTCAGGTACATGTGAGAGCATGTATTCCAAGTGTGCACATGATTTTATCAGTCATCTTGATGTGTACATGGCTCGATTGGAAGTATTCCTATACTTGAAAAAGGTTTTGTTTTTTCAAGTAGAGTAGGAAAGTGAAAAAGAAAAATTAGGGAAAGAATAAAATCTCAGGTGAAAACCTCTATTGAGGCGTCTGAGATTGGCTCACTGATTGAAAACCTCCATGGGACGGTCATTGGGTTGAAAAGAAAAAATAAAAATAAAAATAAAAATAAATATCTTAGGTAAAAACCTCCTTTGAGGCGCCTATGCAGACCTAGTAGTTGAAAAACCTCACTGGGGCAGTTAGTAGGCATTACAAAAAAAATAAAATTGCATTTCTCCTTGTATCTCTCTCTAAAGAATGCAGGTGCTCTCCAACCTTTGCAAGAAGAAAAACATCAAGTTGGCACAAAAAAAAAAATTGGTCAACACTTTAATCAAAGGCTATCAAAACTTGGACTTCCTCCTCATGTGCTCAGATGCTCCAAAAGGACCTCAAGCACACCGCCACATGCAACTTCAGTAGCAACTTCAACAACAGCTTCAATATCACATGCAAAAACAAATCAATGGTAAGGCTCATGTATGAAATCATATAACCCTTTCTTCGAATCTATTTTAGTTTAATAAAACATTAAAAAGTGTGAGAAGGAAAGTTTTTTATATAGCCAAAATCAGTAGTAGAGAAACCTCAGCCTTATTTAGCAACTAGCCTCACTTTTTCCACCAAGAAGAGGAACAAGAAAAAAGTAAAAAGGACTTGAGAAAGTGGGTAGTAAGAAATTCATGTAATGGAAGACAAGGAGTGCCAAAGGAGTCACCAAGGGTGCACTCAATTCACAGAAAACGAGTTGTGGGTTTATTCTGCATGAAATTTAAATAATAATAATAATAATAATAAAATAAAAGGTATATCCACCACCTCTTGGCATGCAAAACAGATTTACTTAAGGCATCTGAGGACCTCCATGAAGCACCTACAAGAAGAATAGCAAGAAGATTAGCAGGAGGAGCAATACATGGGCCAATAAATAGAAAATTAAATAAGCCAGCACACAGGAAGAACCAGAAGGTAGGGAGGATGAATAGGTTGCTCAAAGGATGAGCAACAGTTTCAGTAGGGGGGTGATGACGGGCCTCTAAATTAGACATAAAATAAGGCCCATCTAACCTTTATTAGGCCCATTTACCTTCCTTATGCACATAAAAGGATATATGAAATCTCTCCTTCTGCACTTAATAATGTTTTATTATGCTTTAATATTTTCTTAGGAAGGTTTAAAGGTAATTTCATATTTGTGCCTAATATTGGTTATTTTTGTAGAATATTGTGAGAATATTTGGTAGATTATGCAGATTTGGAGAATGGGATAATTTAGGGACTTGCTCCCTGCCACTAGAAGATCAAGGGTGAAAAATATCAAGAAATTAGGGAGAAATCTTAGAGATATTCAAGGGGGTTGTCCACCCTCAAAGGCATCCAAACGATCCTCATGAGATACCCTCCAGCAATTCAAATTATAGAGGCAGCCAAGCAACTCAAGACCAAGTGCACTCAAGCCATACTTCACTTGGAGGCAAGTGGACTCATTACCTATTTTTAGGGAGCTGTTGGTAGCTACCCTGTAGAATAAATAGAGCAGAGCTAGAGCTAGGAAGAGTTAGTCAATGTTATTCAATTCCAGGGGATTCCATTCCATTCAAAACTTTTGCTGCAAGCTATTAGGATTTTTCTGTTTGAGACTTTCAGGATGTAATAAGATTTCATTTTTAATGTAATGAGTAGACAGAATCCATTTTACTGATTTAATTCCAGAGAGCTGGGCTCGTGGGTTAGGTCCCAACCCATGTGCCTCAACTTCTCTATTGTTTATATTCTTTCCTTTCTGTCATTTATCTAGTTTTATTTCTGATATTTTCATTTTTTTTATAGTTTTCTACTGTATATTTAATCTTCTTATCTGCGATGTAGAATAGTTGTTGAACTCCATAAAACTGTGAGGTAGCCTTCCCCTCTCATCTCTGATAGAGCTTGAGGAGGGTAGACCTTCCCGTAGACCAAAAATACTTTCTGTTTATGATTCGCTGCTTTTGAGATTAGAGTAGAGTGCAATAACAGTTTCGGTATTTATTCCATTGTTTTTATCATGCAGTTCGTATGTATTTCATGCATAAATTAGCAGGGTTGATCGCAAGACGTATTGTTAAAAACCCAGAGCAGTTCAGTGACACCTTCCCGCTTCATTTTCCTTCTCTAATTTCATGCCCGAGCATTGCTGTTACACCCTCATTACCCTCCCTTTCTCTTCCTATCAGTTATCGTGCATTTTTTTATTCACAAACTCTTCAAAACATTAAATGTTTGACATCGGCCTTCCCTCCTCGACTTTGCCGCTTATCCCAGCTCGACCATCGCATAATCCCTTCCCTTTCCTTTGTCGTTCTTCAGCATTTTAGAGATTTTCTCTTTTCACCTTACCTTTCTCTTTCTAATGAAAATATTTGAAAAACATTGGGCTCGATCCCTTTTCTTTTAAAAAGACTTACCATACTTCGCTGACCGCAAATCACAGTGTTTAGATCTTCCTTTACAACTTACCGCAACTACACCGCATCGCAATTGCACGCCGCAACATTTTTCCCTTTTCGTTAACATTTACCCCTCCTAAACCCCAATTCTGAAATATCGCAATCACATTTTGCATCACCTTCCCCAATCATATTTCACATTTCGCACATTGCAATTTGCTCATTCCATTTGATTTCTCTTAATACTTTCCACCTCTGAATCTCGATTGCGATATTACTGTACTCCTTTGCCACGCCACCCATTGCAATCGCTTGTCGCACCTTTTTCATTTTCCCTTAAGACTTACCGCTCCTTTTTTTTTTTCCGATTGTGATATTGCGACATCGCATATCGTTGATCGTAGTTTTTACCACCCCGCAGATCGCTCTCTGCAACCTTTTCCCTTTTTCATTAACACTTATCACTTTCTTTTGTCGATTGCGATATTGTTATCACACTTTGCCGCTCTTCCCCGCTGCACTTTGCACATCGCATTATTTATCATGTTCCCTTTAACGCTTACCGCTCCAACTTCGTGATATCACGATTGCGATATCAATCCCACCTCCACATCACATCTCCTCCATCGTATATTTCAAGTTATTCTGCTCCAAAGCCTATTTCACTATAATAAAGTCTTAATCCAGTTTAAACCCCCGCTTTCCAAAGCCTCCCACTCCAAAGAATTTTTGTGATATTATGTGCTTTAATAAAGTACAAGCACCATTTTCACTCCTCTAAGCCTTGTTTCATGCGTTTAAGCCTTCCATGAGCACCTTTAGCCCTTTTTCCTCCACCCTACAATCAACACTTTTTCAGTTAGAATTAGATCATGAATAGCTACATGGTTAGAAGCATGGTAGATAGATCATAGGTTAAGTAGAGTTTATTTAGCCGTTTGGCCAGCTCAATGCAATTTAGTTTAGTTTCTTTTATGTCATTTCCTTTCTTCAATTTAGCTTAGTTTCCTTCCTGTCATTTCTTTTAGTGATTTAATTTAGTTTCCTTTCTGTCATTTCATTTCTACAACTTAGTTTAGTTTCATTGAAGTGTGACAGAATTCCCCTTAGAAATAGCACCCTTTCATAAAGAAAAAGAGGATGAGATGAACATAATACATCTGTTGTGTATATATCACTGTCACCTCCAAGTTTGTACGAACCCCAGGTTGATAAAGTAAAGTAGGGCAGCCACTGGGAGTTGCAGCACTCTTGGTGCAATACCAGGGCTCACCATGTTTTGGCATCATTGTTGAGGAGGTGTCTAGTAGATGCTTTGATTCTGTTTTACCATTATTTTCTACTTTCCTTTTTCATGTTGTTTCCAAAATATTGAAAAATACAAAAAAAAACTGATTTGCATGCCTCATAGGAGTAGGGATACTCAGAAATTTGTAAAAAATACTTCTCCAACACCAAACCCCCCACTCGACCACATGGTGTTGTAAGAACCACATCACCATACACTTTTGAAGGTAGAAGAGATGGATGGATATGATGAAAACGAAGAAGACCTTATTGGGTTTCCCATTCAAGATATGGACATCAATTTACATATGAAGAGCATCCCTCCATCTTTGCTTCCCTACTTCCATGGTATGAGGACAGAGGATCCAGAAACATTTCTCTTTGAATTTGAGATACTTTGTAGGTCTTATGGCTACTTATCACACACTCAAAAACTGAGATTGTTTTCCAGCAACATTGAAGGATAGAGCTCTTAAATGGCTCATGAGTCTAGGTACTAATTAAATAAGATCATGGAATGATATGCAAAAGATATTTCTAGAGAAATATAAAGATTGTGATCTTAGAGAAGAAATTTTTAGAATGAAGCAAGAAGAAGATGAGAGCCTTGAGGATCTAATAGAGAGGTTCATGCATAATGTTAAGAGGGAAAAATTTCATCATCTAGGATTTGACACACTGAAAACCCTCTTACTTAGAACGATTAGGGATGAGTGGATTGATCTCCTTAATCTCATGAGTAGAGAAGATGTATACCAATTGTCATTTCAAGAAATTTGTGAAACATGCAAGCACATATCAAAAGGAAGGGAAATAGTAATTAAATCAGCATCAACATTGGTAAGGCAAGAGGAACTTGGAAACTTGCTTGATAACTTTAAAACAGAAATTATTAGCAATCTAAGTGAACAAGTAGAAATTTTAAGAGTGCAAAATGAACAAAAATAAGATGCTGATATTTTTTTTATCCATGCCGAATCATATGCTAACAAATGTTGTTCATCATTTCCCGGGTTTAAAGAAGTTTACCAGGAAGACAATGGAGCAAGGAAATCACCAAAGAAGTTATGTTATGTAGCTCCAAGGATACCCTGGAAACCTAGTCAAATTGATATTATTCAAGGACCCACTTCAAAATTTCAATCTTTTCCACATCCATCTCAAACTAATTGGGACACACTCCCTCCTTGGCAACCTTGGCTAACTCAACCCCAAAACCAATCTTGGCAACATGGATGGAAATGTCCTTATTGGGGAAATACTCAACATCCTCAATATTTCCCTCAATATCCTCCATACCCAACTCCATGCTATCCATACCATCCACCTCCACCTCAACCATAGCCTCAACCGCATCCATCTCATATATTCACCCCAACTAAACTACCCGTACCACCATTTCCAAACCCACACCATGAAGTATTTCAGTCCACTTACAATGTTGAGGTACAACATTACCAAACATATCCTCTTTATATAAATGGTCTACATCTTAGTTCAAGAAAGGTATTGCAAAGAAGAGATTTCTTAATATCATTGAAGGACAACATCAAGAAGAAGAAGATCCAAATGAGGAGATCAAAAGATAAAGGGTTGCACTTGATGAAGAGACAACATCATAATTATATTTTAAGAAAGTTTCGTCATGTTTACCAGCATTTCCTCCATATGTTCAAAATAAAAATCAGCAAAAAGAGGAAGATTTGAATGTCATAATAGAAGAGGACATCGAAGGTGATCCAAATCAGCAAGTGGACCAAGGACATCACAACTATATTGACATATGGTTCCAAACAATCATTAAGTTGCAGCACCACACTCTTCTGCAATAGTACTTGATACAATCCCAGTCAAAGAAATTCATCTTTCATATTCAGGTACATGTGAGAGCATGTATTCCAAGTGTGCACATGATTTTATCAGTCATCTTGATGTGTACATGGCTCCATTGGAAGTATTACTATACTTGAAAAAGGTTTTGTTTTTTCAGGTAGAGTAGGAAAGTGAAAAAGAAAAATTAGGGAAGAATAAAATCTCAAGTGAAAACCTCTTTTGAGGCGTCTAAGATTGGCTCACTGATTGAAAACCTCCATGAGGTGGTCATTGGGTTGAAAAGAAAAAAAAAAAAAGAGAAAAAAAAAGATCTTCGGTGAAAACCTCCTTTGAGGCGCCTAGGTAGACATACTAGTTGAAAAACCTCATTGGGGCAGCTAGTAGGCCTTACAAAAACAAAAACAAAAAAATTGTGTTTCTCCTTGTATCTCTCTCTAATGAATGCAGGCACTCTCCAACCTTTGCAAGCAAAAAAACATCAAGTTGGCACAAAAAAAAAAAAATTGTCAACACTTTAATCAAAGGTTGTCAAAATTTGGACTTCCTCCTCATGTGCTCAGGTGCTCCAAAAGGACCTCAAGCAGACCGCCACATGCAGCTTCAATAGAAACTTCAACAATAGCTTCAATATCACATGCAAAAATAAATCAATGGTAAGGCTCAGGTATGAAATCATCTAACCCTTTCTTCGTATCTATTTTAGCTTAATAAAACATTAAAAAGTGTGAGAAGGGAATTTTTTTATATAGCCCAAATCAGTAGTAGAGCAACCTCAGCCTTATCTAGCAACTAGCCTCACTCTTTCCACCAAGAAGAGGAACAAGAAAAAAGTAAAAAGGACTTGAGAAAGTGGGTAGTAAAAATTTCATGTAATGGAAGACAAGGAGTTCCAAAGGAGTCACCAAGGGTGCACTCAGTTCACATAAAAAGAGTTTTGGGTTTATTCTGCATGCAATTTAAAAAATAATAATAATAATAAAATAAAAGGTGGATCCACCACCTCTTGGAATGCAAAACAGATTTACTTAAGGCATCTGAGGACCTCCATGAAGCACCTACAAGAATAAATGCAAGAAGAATAGCAAGAAGATTGGCAGGAGGAGCAACGCATGGGCCAATAAACAAAAAATTAAATAAGCCAACACGCAGGAAGAACCAGAAGGCAGAGAGGATGAATAGGTTGCTCAAAGGATGAGCAACAGTTTCAGTAGGGGGGGTGATGATGGGCCTCTAAATTAGACATAAAATAAGGCCCATCTAACCTTTCTTAGGTCCATCTACCTTCCTTATGCACATAAAATGATATTTTAAATCTCTCCTTCTGCACTTAATAATGTTTTCTTACGCTTTAATATTTTCTTAGGAAGGTTTAAAGGTAATTGCATATTTGTGCCTAATATTGGTTATTTTTGTAGAATATTGTGAGAATATTTGGCATATTATGCAGATTTGGAGAATGGGATAATTTAGGGACTTTCTCCCTGCCAATGGAAGATCAAGAGTGAAGAATATCAAGAAATTAGGGAGAAATCTTGGAGAGATTCAAGGGGCTTGTCCACCCTCAAAGGCAGCCAATCTATCCTCATGAGATACCCTCCAGTAATTCAAATTCCAAAGGGAGCCAAGCAACTCAAGACCAAGTGCACTCAAGATGTACTTCACTTGGAGTCAAGTGGACTCATTACCTATTTTTAGGGAGTTGTTGGTAGCTTCCCTGTAGAATAAATAGAGCAGAGCTAGAGCTAGAAAGAGTTAGTCAATGTTATTCAATTCCAGGGGATTCGATTCCATTCAAAATTTTGCTGCAAGCTATTAGGCTTTTGTTGTTTAATACCTTCAGTATGTAATAAGATTTCATTTTTAATTCAATGAGTAGATAGACTCCATTTTACTAATTTAATTCCAGAGATCTGGGCTCGTGGGTTAGGGCCCAACCCATGTGCCTCAACTTCTCTGTTGTTTTCATTCTTTCCTTTCTGTCATTTAGCTAGTTTTATTTCTGATATTTTCATTATTGTTATAGTTTGCTACTGTATAGTTAATCTTCTTATCTGTGTTGTAGAATAGTTGATGAACTCCATAAAACTGTGAGGCAACCTTCCCCTGTCATCTCTGATAGAGCTCGAGGAGGGTAGACCTTCCCGTAGACCAAAAATACTTTCTGTTTATGATTCGCTGCTTTTGAGATTAGAGTAGAGTGCAATAACAGTTTCGGTATTTCTTCAATTTTTTTTATCACGCAATTCATATGTATTCATGCATAAATTAGCAGGTTTGATCACAGGACGTATTGTTAAAGCCCCAAGCAGTTCAGTGACGCCTTCCCGCTTCATTTTCCATCTCTAATTTCATGCCCGAGTATTGTTGTTATGCACTCATTTCCCTCCTTGCTTTCTCTTCTTATCAGTTGCCGTGCATTTTTTTATTCACAAAACTCTTCAAAACATTAAAATTTTGACTTCGGCCTCCCCTCCTCGACTTTCCCACTT
This sequence comes from Pinus albicaulis, assembly GCA_034641835.2. Taxonomy (NCBI): domain Eukaryota; kingdom Viridiplantae; phylum Streptophyta; class Pinopsida; order Pinales; family Pinaceae; genus Pinus; species Pinus albicaulis. Next base: position 1,540,933,527 of record CM076584.1, read on the forward strand.
ATCACAACTCGACCATCGCATAATACCTTCCCTTTCCTTTGTCATTCTTCAGCATTTTAATATTTTCCATTTTCAACTTACCTTTCTCTTTCTAACGAAAATATTCAAAAAAAATTGGGCTCGATCCCTTTTCTTTTAAAAATACTTACCGTACTTCGCTGACCGCAAATCGCAGTGTTTAGTTCTTCCTTTACAACTTACCGCAACTCTGCCGCATCACAATCGCACGCTACAACCGTTTTCTCTTTTTGTTAACATTTACCACTCCTGAACCCTGATTGCGAAATATCGCAATCACATTTCACATCACCTTCCCGAATCATATTTCGCATTTCACACTTCACAATTTGCTCGTTCCATTTGCTTTCCGTTAATATTTTCTGCCTCCGAACCCCGATTGTGATATTACCATACTCTTTTTCCACGTCACTCATCGCAATTGCTCGTCACACCTTTTTCCTTTTCCCTTAAGACTTTCCATTCCTTTTTTTTTCGATTGTGATATTGCGACATCGCATATCACAAATCGTATTTTTTACCATCCCGCAGACTGCTCTCCACAACCTTTTCCCTTTTTCATTAACACTTACCGCTTTCTTTTTCCTATTGCGATATTGTTATCGCACTTCGCCGCTCTTCCTCGCCGCACTTCACACATTGCATTATGTAGCCGGTTCCCTTTAACGTTTACCACTCCAACTTCACGATTGCGATATGGGTCCCACCTCCACATCGCATCTCCGCCATCACATATTTCAAGTTATTCTGCTCCAAAGCCTTTTGCACTATAATAAATTCTTAATCCGGTTTAAACCCCTGCTTTCCAAAGCCTCCCACTCCAAAGCATTTTTGTGATATTATGTGCTTTAATAAAGTCCAAACACCTTTTTCACTCCTCTAAGCCTTGTCTCATGCATTTAAGCCTTCCATGAGCACCTTTAGCCCTTTTTCATCTGAACTGCAATCAACACTTTTTAGTTAGAATAAGATCATGAATAACTACATGGTTAGAAGCATGGTATATAGATCATATGATAAGTAGAATGTGTTTAGCCATTTGGCCAGCTCAATGAAATTTAGTTTAGTTTCTTTTTTGTCATTTCCTTTCTGAAATTTAGCTTTGTTTCCTTCCTATCATTTCTTTTCAGTGATTTAATTTAGTTTCCTTTTTGTCATTTCCTTTCTTCAACTTTGTTTAGTTTCATTGAAGTGTGACAGACTTCACTGAGAACCCTTAGAAATAGCACCCTTTCGTAAATCATAAGAGGATGACATGAACATAATGCATCTGTTGTGTATATAGCATTTTCACCTCCAAGTTTGTACGAACCCCAGGTTGATAAAGTAAAGTAGGGCAGCCCCTGGGAGTTGCAACACTCTTGGTGCAATACCAGGGCTCACCAAATATAGCAAATTCAATAACTCCAGTGTCTAAATTTTGAATCATGGAAACTCAGAGTAGATAGACTAGGTGTTATAGTAGGAGACAAGATTGTGCGAAGTTATGTAGTTAGAGTTGTTAGCACCTAGATTGACCTCAGGCTGAAGGAAGGCAAGCTAGGGTAACCAAAAACCACGCTTAACCTTGTAGCTAGCCCTACAAGGCAGGGAGAGGGCTCTCTCCGTAAGAAATCTCAGTCAAGGATGACTACAAAAATGATTTTAGGCTAGACATAGTAGCTCAAAAGGTTTTGATAGATTTTATGGTGTTGTTTGTTGGATCAGATGGAGCTGGGCAGTTTAAGTCTGGGAAATTAAATAAAAAAATGTAGAGTATTCTATGGGGCAAGGTAGGCATGGAATTTAACACCTTTGGGTTTATGATTGTGAAGTTTTTAAGACTGGTGAGGAGCTGAGGAGGGCATATGAGATGAATCCTTCTCAAAAAGTAGAAAACATAAAATATTGAATGATTTCCCAAGGCAGAGCACTATAACAATGGATTCTACCTATCTAACTTGAAAAAATTCAACAGAAATAAATGGAATGAATGATGGAATACATAACATTTAACAAATGATTACAAAAGAAGAAACTGTGCTAAAATTCCATACCATAGCGATCCCATAAAAAATAGCTGCAAATCTTTATTAATTCCCTGCCAAACTAGTTACAAATATGAACAATCAAGCTCAGAGTGTGCCAGTGATTCCAACCTCTTTCCACTCGACTGAAAAATTACATTAAATAGACATAGCCTTAGGGGGCGAATCCGTAGAAAGAGGAGTTGTTTCACCTACCCCGAAACCAAAACCTGAAGATAGAAAAACCCAATAATATGCCTCTTAAAGAAAGGAAGCTATATATTTGACCATCTGGAAGTATTATATGTTACACTTACTCTGGAAAATAGAAAGAAAACAAATTTGGAACCCTGCCCCCTCATTTATCATTTGATGTCGTTCCGTGGCTTATGCCATAATGACCTTTGTATTCACAATTTTCTCACGGCCTTGACAAAGTACCTATTCCTTTAACCTTAGAAAAACCTTTTTAAACCAATAAACGAATGTGCCTCATAAAATGGAGAAAAGTCCTTTTTTTCTTTCAAAAGAGAGGAAGAAGTGGTGGGCCCAAAAATCTCAAATCGCAATCGGAAGAGGAGCAGGATTACTATGGGCGAAGGAAATCGCAATATGCGATGAGCGATGGAGAATAGGCCGATGCGATGGGAATGGAGCGATGAGCGATGGAAGTGATGAACGAGCAGTGATGAGAGAGCGATGGAGCAATGGATCGATGCGATGGGAGGTGGAGTGATGCTGCGATGATTGCATTGGAGAAATCAACATGGCAGGGTTCGGTGCTGTGGGGAGCGATCGCGCGATGCGATGAGTGATGAGATCGCATCAATGGAAGGGAGATGGCGGGTTCGGCACAGCGAGAATGCGATGATCACGCGATGCGATGAAGGACTATTGCATTGGTGAAAACGGATGGCAAAGTTAAGCGTTGGAGGGAAAGCGATAACGCGATGCGATGAAGGACTATCACATCGGCGGAAACGGAATGGCAGAGTTAAGTGTTGCGGGAATACAATGTTGCGATGCGATGCGATCGGTGATGAGCCATCGCATCGGGATTTGTAGGAGACGACAATTCAAAAGAAAAAGGGACTTTTCGGTAAAGGGAAAAAACATGTAAAGAGGTAAAAATTGTAAAGTTAAAGGGCCAGTGGAATAATGGAAAAAAGGGGCAGAGTAGTGCTTTTTGAGCCATTATTGATTTGGGCATATTTTTCGATCCAGAAACTGATTTTGGGAGTGTGATATACCATTGGAAAGCTTTTTCTGAGTTGTTCCTGATGAACACATTTACAACATGTTTTGTGCTGAAGATCATGTGAAAAACATCTTTGAAAACTAGGCAGAGAAAAAAACCCCTTTGACCCTTGGTGACGGGCTGCGAAAGACTAACAGTGGCTTTATGGAGATAGCAGCTTCTGAACTCCAACTTATTACATATAGAAACATAAAATTACATAAGAAATGATAATAAAAACAAAGTACCTTGTTTTCACCTCAAAACATGTTTTTGAGGTGAAAACTACATTAAGCTTAAAATAACAACTTCTTTGACTTTTCCAGATACCATGCTTTCGAGTTTATTTGGCATCCTCATGTCCTTGCTGATATTTATTGACACTTTCATCATCAATTTGACTATGGTGGAACCTTAAAACCTAATGAGACCAAACCCTATGACCTAATGGATTGCATAGTGAAAATGAATCATGACTGAAGACCATAGAGAGGAGAACCAACAAGTATTTTTCATGAGGGAAAACTAATGAAGTGACCCCAACCATCAGTGAATCCATGACCTAATGGAGTGATAAAAAGTTATAGTATGAGACTCCTACTATGCAAATGAAAAAGAGCAGATTTTGATCACTGATGGCAGTATGACAAGACTGAAACTAACAAGAGTAGCTACAAATATCATTGTACATAATGATCCATTAACGATTTTCAACACATATACATAAAATAGCAACATAGTACTAATAATATTATTATTATCTTTAATCAAATCAACTAAAATTCAAATGTGATTACGAGATAAAAATATTTCATGAATGTCATTATTCTAAGATAAATTCACAACAAACATCCAAAGATAGTAATATCATCATATATAATAATTCTCCATCAAAATAATGGCGATCACTTCCAAGATGCATATCAAATAAAAATATAATAATGATAATATCATCATCATCTTTAATCAAATAAAAGTCATTGTATGGTTAGCAAATCCTAATGTTTCATAGATATCATTATTCTAAGGTGAATTCACAAAATCCATCTAAAAATATGAATTTCATTCTACACAATAATAATTCATAAAAAACAATGCATGTGCATGCCTAGATAGCACCACCAAGATCATCCTCATGATCATCATCATGACCATCTGGATTAGTCTCATCCATGTCATCATCACCAACACTATCACCATACTCCTCCTCCTCATCTCCTTCACTAACACTATCATCATCATCTCTTGGTGTATGCTCAGCATATTCTAGATCATCATCTTAGCAGTCATTACTCATAGCATTCTCGGAAAAAATAAATAAATAATAAATAATAAATAAATAAATAAATTCAATATTACATGTTAGTATTAATTCCATAACACAGTGCATATTTTTGTTATACAATGATAACTATAAAATGAGGTAGGATTTAATATCTAATAGTGTTAAAAAATAAAATGAAAATATGATTCAAATATATATTGGAAATCCAGCTAAGATTACATACCTTAAAATCCATCCACACAACAAAATCAACCCATCTCATTTGCTACAACATATCTTTTTCCAAATGCTTTGGATGCCTTCCATATTTTAGTTCCTATCAATAAGTAAATAGGGAAAAAATAGAAAACAATGATTTTCTTCTAGTACAAGTTTTATTAAAAAATATGACATATTTAATATACTTACAAAAGTTGTTATCAATTCCGTTAACCCTTCCTCACCACTACGATGAGTGTCTTTTGTTTTTTCTAACCTCACTTTGGAAGCATTGTCCTTAAACGCAAACCAATTAAATTGATTTTCACCCAAGTACACGTCTAAGTAATGGAGGTAACCTGATATGAATTAAAGTTAGAACCAACTCCTCTATATTTCCATATCATGAAGATTCATATTTCATTATGTATTTATCCAAGATTTCTAATTATATTAACAACTTCAAATATATTAGACATTTTATATGAATAAGACAGAGAGTGTATAAATCATTAGAATTGGTACCTATAATTAGAGACTCGCTCTATAACCTTAGAACTTATAAATAATTCCCAAATAAATACTCTTACTAGATATTTAATTATTATAACATAAGAAACTCATAATACTCCTTTGACTCTTTAGGAGGTAATAATGACTTTGTATACTAGTAGCTATCTAGGTATCATGAATAAGAAGTAGAAAATAGATCTATAACTCCATTTATTTCTTTTGACATCCATTTGGTTAATGTTTGACACAATTATATGAGGGAGAGATCCCAGTAAGAATATTTTGACACACCTTTATCTCTATAATTACCAGTTTTGACACACCATGCAAAGGATCAATTCCCTATCGTGGAAATTTACCAGTTGATATATAAAATATCTCAATTTTTAGTATTGGATATATAAGCTTTGAAAATAATGTGGGGTGTAGTAAATTAATATTAGACTAATGTATCAACGAATTTAAGAGAATTGCAGAGTGTAGAAAGTTGAGCCAAAATTCATGGCATATGTATGAACAAAAGCCAAAAGAACACAAACACGAAAACCTAATGAAAAACCTAATGTTGTGGATTGTTGATTTGTTGAGGAGAAATCAAAACCGTTCGTGTCAAAATGCCTCCTAAACCCCACAAACTATGTCATCACGTGAAGCTCACACATATCTATCCACACATGGAGGAATGAGAGTGCTCCACGTAAAATTATCACTTACAACCATTCATATCATACATCTAGAATATCATTTCGTAGGAGGTATTTAATTATTGGTGACAAAGCTTTTAACATAGTAAACTCAATTAAGAACCAACAAAAGTGATAAATCGACCATAATAAATAACACGAAGGATTAATTAAAAAAAAGGCAACGTATAATACTTTGGTTTGGAGGTGCAATTAGGATTATAAACTTGATTAGAGATCTTAATTGGCATTAAGAGCAATGTAAAAGTAAGTAAACTATAAGGTATTATAAACGAATGATCTAATTTAGTAGAATAAAATGATAAGTTATAAACCTACATATAAGGGTTACATATGTCACAATATTATATAAATAAAAAATACAGAGAACATAGATTAACTTAAAAGCTAAGTGTTATACTTTAAAAATGAGTCAAGTCTGGTTAAAAACGTCAATTTTGGCGACTTCAAATTTTATGAACCTTTCAAGGCTACAATTATGGTTCGATACAAATGTTAGGAAGTCCAATAATATTGAATGCATTATAAAGGAAGAAAAAATCACATTGATAATAGAGTTCCATAAGGCTAAATTAAGAATAATCTTCAATTAAGATTTTGTTTTTTAGTGTGAAATAGGAGGTGTTACACATTAGTAGTAATTTATACAAGCAACTCACATTCCCCTCAACATGCAAAAACCAAGGTTAGTAATTCCTAAAGACCATAAGGAAGAGGAATGATCACTTGCCCATGAAATCAATCTTTACGGATGCAAATTTCATCCCTTTTCAATTTTGCAATGGTTAAAGTTTGTATTCCAAGAAACATGAAAAATATTAGTTAGGATAATTCTGCTTCAATTGTTGTCTGGGTGGGAGTTTTTTTTTAAAGTGTAATCTTCACGCCTCAACTCACTTATATGTATCATTAATGTATTTGTCATCATGGCTAATACCATCGTTTCTATCATTTATTATAATTTGTTGTAATAGTTGGGAAAGGATAAGGCAAACCTAGTAAAATATGTACATGTAGGATCATTAACCCCTAGGAATATCCATGCTTATATATAAGTACACCACAACTCGAATTTTTATTCCATCATATTGTGATATTCTTTATCTCCCTTATAAATTGTTTTATACCTAAGGGCACACATCTTCGTGAATCTCTTGTGTAACACACTTGTGCTTGGGCCTCTCTAGCGCACCGTGGTTATCTCTCTCTAACACACTTTTCCAAGTTCATCAAGATTTTTAAATACTTGAGGAAATGGGTAGAATTTATTGCCAAATTATTTCGACACACTCTTACAAGGTTAACCTTTTAATGGTTTGAAAACCTTCCCAAGAAATTTATAGAGACTTTTGATAAAACACGTGATAAGTTTTTGGGAATGTATGCTCTTAAACTAATCAATGTATTTGAAGTGGTTAGTATTATATAATTAAATAAAGGAAAATGGGAAGTTATGACCTATTTCGTCCATAGAATCTGATTTTCATTAGCTAGATGTGAGACCAAGTTTTCTCTAGATTAGCTTAGGAAAATATTGGTAGAAGGTATAAGAGAATATTTGCAACCAGAATGTACTAATAATAAATAGATAGCATATAAGGATGATATCAATAAGGTGTTTGACTTATAAAATATCAACATTAGACATCACCTAAGAACTTATTATCCTCCTATTATAGCTAGTGAAGTAGATTCTCTCTTAGGTGACCCACAATCAAGAGTGAATAAGCCAAAAGGAAACAAAAAGTATAGAAATGTTGCACAGGAAGGTCTTGCCGATTTAGTGCATGAAGTTGTTGTTATCACTTCTTCCACTTGTGCTAATCCTCCCATAAAGATACCTTTGAAAAAGAAGGATCAACCATATTCTTTAAAGCCTCTACCTATATAACCATCCACTCAACCTCCACCACCTCTAATTGAGCCATCTCCACCATAACTAGTGGAAATTACATTTTCACAAGCTTAGAAGGAATCCATTTCTTATTTTCCCTTTCATCCTAACAAGTATTACAATTATCATAAGAGAGCAATGCATTCTATGGAAGAATGTGTTATATACCAAAGAGTGAAGCACTTAAAAGAAGAATAGTCACTTCAAAGGAGACTTATTACCCCTAAAAATTCCTTATTTGAAATCTTCTGTAATTAATTCTATCAACATCCATCTTCATCTAGTTAGCCTTCACAGCCCTCCACTTCTTCCCAAGTGAATTTTTATATTCAACAACCTACTTCTCCCACTCAATCTAGCCAAGAATTCAAGAGCTTGATTCATTCTTGAATTTATACAAAAGTAGTATAATTTTATGTCAATGTTACCATAAGAGCTCGAGAATATGATGGAGTTATAGAATCTCAACCAGGCTAAAGCTACAGTAACCCAATAAGAGCCCACTTGTATACCAAAAGGAAACCAATACCACTATATCCTAATAAGAAACTTATTAGATACCTACAGAAGACCTCCCATACAAGGGTATTTCCCCTATTCATTCCATAGTAGTAAATTATTTTGGCTAACATCGTTGTTATGAAGTTGTTGTGAATTTTTCCCACCTTACGTGACTCTTTAGTAGGGGAAACGTACCTATCCCTAGGATTTTATACACCTCTATTCAATACAATTGAGTCCTCTTAGGTCAACCATGTTGTTACTACCCATCAATCTACTTTCCAGGTCGAGCAACTTCTCCCCTCTCACTAGGAAACAATAGCCATAACCTGTATATTCACTATCTTAGAATAATTTCTTCTTTGACTCTCTTAAGGCACCAACTGATGAGGAAATGATCATAGTGGGAGACCCTACTTCGTACATAGAGTTTAATATAGGGCCTTGCTATGTTAAGTGTTACTTTGTAAACTGGAATTGTAACCTGAATGTGTTATCACATGATGTATTATTTATAATTCATTATACTAATGTGGACATGAAAAAAAATTTCATCGACGTCATCATCATTCACACCATTATTTTTTTTACGATGACCTAGATGAAAATGATGATAATTATTAACAAATTATCATAACTTGGATTATGCACCAAAGATAATGACTATGATTATGGCAGTGACAACATTTAAAAAATGGGAATATTGGGAAATTTTGTTAGCATCATCATCATGATAATCCTTGGCATCATCATCATCATTATTGGAATTGTCATCAATTGTTCATAATTTTCAATGTCATAATATATCATCAATGACAAAAATATGATGAGTGTTGGAAAAGGGATGTAAAAGTGAACACAAAAATGGGGGCATAAATAGATGTAAAATTGTATGAAAAGTGGATGCAACATAAGTATATGAAAAACAAGACACAAAACCTACACAAAAGTAGTTGCAAAAGCTTATACAATACTCAATGAAAACTTGGACACAACATAGGATGCAAAAGTGGAACAAAACATGGGTGCAATACTAGGCATAAACTTGGCACGAATTGTGGTGAAACAAACGTGGATGCAACAACGGACGTAGAAATGGGCTCAGACTTGGATGAAACAAGGAGACAAACTTGGATGCAAAATAAGATGCAAAAATGGATGTAAACATGGACACAAACATGGGTGCAACAATGGACAAAAAATTAGATGCAAAATTGGATGAAATAGAAGTGGATTCAAAAGTAAATGCACTATATTTGATGCAAAATTGGACACAATATGAGATGCAAAAAAAATACACAATATTTGATGCAAAATTGGACACAAAACATGATGCAAATGTGGGTTGCAACAATAGGTGCAAGATATGGCACAAATCATGGCACAAAAAAAGTGGATCTAGCAGTAGACACAAAACAAAATGCAAACTTGGATGCAAAACAAGATGAAAAAAGGGATGCAAAAGTGGATGCAAACATGGGTGCAACAGGAAAAACAAAATTGGACGCAATGGAAGTAGATGCAAAATTAGATACAAAATGAGACAAAAAACCCAATGAATAAACCTAACACAAAATTGGATGCAAAAAGAGATGCAGTATTTGATGCAAATATTGGATGCAAAAGAGGATTTGAACATGGATGAAAAGTTGGAAGCAAATGTGGGTGAAACAGCAAGTGCAAAATATGGCGCAAATTGTGGCACAACAGAATTGGATGTAATGAGAGATGCAAAAAAAGAAGAAAATTTTGATGCAAATGAAGATGAAAAAAGGGATACAAAAGTGGATGTAAACATTGGTGTAAACGTGGATGAAAAATTGGATGTAGAAGTAGATGCAACAAAATGTTATGCAAAAGTAGATTCAACAAAAGGTTATGCAAAAGTAGATGCAAAATGAGACACAAAACCTAATGCAGATCTTGACACAAAAATGGATACAAAAAGGGATGCAAAAATAGATGTAAAAGTAGCTGAAAACCTAGATGCAAATGAGGATGAAAATGTGGATGCAAAATTAGAAGCAAAAGTGGGCGCAAAGGGAGGTGCCAAACTAGTTACAAATTGTGGCACAACAAAATTGGATGCAATAGTGGACACAATAATAGATGCAAAATAGGATGTAAATATGGATGAAAAATAAGATGCAAAAGTGGATGCAACAAAATTAGATGCAAAAATATATGCAAAACTAGACACAAACCTCGATACAAAAATTGGCACAAAGGGGATGCAAAGAAAGATGAAAATTTTGATTTAAAAGGGATGCAAAAGGGGACGCAAAAGGGGATGCAAAAGATGATGCAAGAGTTGATGCAAGTGTAGGTGCAAAAGGTAGATGCAATAGAGAATGTAAAAATTAGGTGCCAAACTTGATGCAAAGATTGGAACAAAACCTGGTGCAAAGGACAAAACAAAACTTGGCATAAAACCTGGTGCAAATCCTATTGCAATACCTAGTGCTAAACTTGGTGTAAGACTTGGTTCATAAATTTTGCATCAAGATTTGCACCTTATTTGATAAATGGATGCAAATAACACAAAAAATGGGCTCTAGAAGTAAAAAAGAAAGAAAAAAGGGGCACTAATAACATATTTTTGTCGTGGTGCCAAAACAAGATAGGAAGAAAAGTTTCATTTTCCTAGTAGCAATTCCAATCGGTAGTGGGTTTGTTGGATAAAGGGTTATGTTGAGCATATTAGTGATTCATAGAGTATATCTGGGCAAAAAATATTTGCAGCAAGGGATTGCAGTTTCATATTTGTGTAGGGAAAGAAGAGAAAAGCACACCAAAAGGGATTTAAAGAATTTCTTAGAGGATTTATAGTTTCCAATTTCTAGGAGGATATCTATAATTTCGAGTACCAGAAGGTTGTAGTCGATTTTCCAGTTTAGCTAGTGCATGATTCAGGAGAAACAATATGTGTGCTATATTCCATAGAAGGACTTTTGAAAGGTAGAGTGAGTTTCCTAGTGGAGGAGTAACAGGTCGTGCAAGTACCAAAGAAGGATTTTTGGAGGAAGATGAGAGAAAATATATGCATTCTAGATGGGAGTGCGAGTAGCAGAAAGGAAGGCCAAGCAAGAAGGAAAAGGAGATTTCCAACACTAGTCTCTTTTTTATTTTGGTTTCGTAAAGATGGACACAACAGGTCTCAAAGATCAGGACAAACTTGACAAAGCTTATAATTTTGGCGTATGGAAATCCAAAATGCAATTCCTACTGGATGATCATCGCTTGAAGGAGTTTGTGACAAATAACATAATGGAACTAACAAATCCACAATATCTGGAAACCTCAAGAAAGAGATGGTAAAAACTAAGAGGATGATACTAGACGGGGTTTGGGATCACATTTTCATGCATATTGCAGATAAGAATACAATAAAGGACATGTGGGATGACATTATGAAGCTATACCAGGATCCATTAGAGAATCAAAAGATGATTCTAAAGGAAAATTTGAGGACTCTTAAAATGCATAAGGGAGACGATGTTACTTCCTACCTCCCCAGGATTCAAGGAATCAGAGACAAACCTGCAGCTGTGGGAGAGAAATCAACAAACAATGAGTTGGTGCAAAAAACTATGAATGGGTTCTCCAAGGAGCGGCATACAATCGTCCAAATAATTTCTGGGCGAAACAAACTTCCAAGATGGGAGCTCATATGGAGTGAATTCACTCAAGAGGAGCTAAGGATCAACCTAGTAGAAGGTACTATCAAAAATGGTAGCAAGGGACTAAAGTTGGAAAAGGAATAGGAGAATGTAGCACTTGTAGGTAAATGGAAGGAGAAGAAGGGTCCCAGTCGGGGACAAAAATTGAAAGGAGGAGATAAAAAGAAGAAGGACTTGTTGAAGGTCAAATTATTCATATGCGGTGAATTTTGTCTCTACGTCGCCCAATGTCCCAAGAGAAAGAATGACAATAAGGGTAAAGAATAGACAAAAACTTTGACAAAGATCGATGAATTGATCTCTAGATTGGAGGAAGTCACATTGATAGTAGCGATACCTCCATATGGAGGATGAGCATGATGTTTCAGAGATCAGTATGGGCAAGGTCCATGGGTGAGCAGTAAGAATTCTAGATCATATCTAGTTGATGTTCACATGGATCAATTCCTTTGCTACGGGAGCCTACAATACAGAGTAGCAGTAGGGTCGAGATGTCAACAAGGCACAGTCAAACCTTGAGGAACATATGTAGAGTTAGTTGCAACTAGATACATGAGAGAAAATAGTAGAGACATTTGGGTGTAGTCAGGTGCTTAGTAAAAAATACAAATCTAGTTGCAATCAGAAGACTCAAGGGACAATTTTAAAGCCAGTTGTAGTAGCACAATATATCAATAGAGATCGAGTTTCGAGTTGCAGTTGCAGGAAATTCATGTGTTAGCTAGAGGTAATGCGAATTGTCCAATTACAGGTTGCAGGTACAATTCCAACCAAAGAGAGACTCTAGGAAGGAAGTTTCCATCTTGCAAGAGAGATTTCCCAGTTTTGTTTCAGAGGGAGATCAGGTGATATCAGACTCACTACTGCAGTAGTTGTAGTAGCAGTGCAGAGTTAGCAACATGGTAGTGGCAGCTTTAGTGTGAGACAGATCAGAGTATACACAATATCATGATGGAGAATGTTTTCCAAATTTACCTCTTCACAATTATTTACAGTGATAGGGAGTTAGATCAATATGAGATGTGAAGAAAGGAGGTGTAACAAATGTCATATATATGAGACGTGGTCAGTCTAGCTACAAGATTTAGAGAAGTATGATGGAGAGAACACCTTCCTTTCTAAGAGGGAGTGTTAGTTTATGGTAGCATCATACAAGTGTTATAGTCTCAGATTATGCTAAGATTCTAAGGAACATGATATCTCCAAAACCCAAATCAAATTAAATTAATTTTCCATAATCAAATTAATTTCCTAAGTCTAACTTAGGAAAAGTGGTAAAATAAACTCAATTAATTAAGGATGTTTGAGATTTCTTTAGAGAATTTTGTTGTTGAAGTCTAATTGATCTTAGCCATATATGGATATTTAATCATAGCCATTGAAGTCTCAACAAGGGATTATAAGAGCATCTCAAAGGGATGGAGAGTTATACATCGAGCATCAGTTTGATCAAGGAAGATTGAGCTACCTATTTCATAGATCCATTGAGGGCGCAAATCGAGCCAGAGGGAGAACATGGAAGAGAGGGAGAAGAAAAAAATTTGGGAGTAGAATTCCAAAGAGTTTCCCAGTGATTTTCTAGTGTCATAGTGGTAGGAAAAGGGACGTTGAATACATTTGCAAAGGAGGTCGTACAAGGAGTGCGAATAGCCAACAAATCCTGTGTGAGTTGCTGGAAGAGTGTTGATTCAATTTTCGAAGGCTAGATAAACTTCCAGGAGGTAGAGTTAGTCACTTCCAAAGGTAGAGTGACGCAAGATAACTCAATTAGAGCGATTTTCTAGGAAATGTGAGTGGTTCTAGAGGAAACAATGTGAATTATAGGTTGCAGTGCGAGTAGGAAGTGTGGGGTTCGAGAAGGGAAGAGGAGGCTAAGTTATTTAGTAGAGGATATATCTATATATATATATATATATATATATATATTTCCAATGTATTTATGGAGCATTGACAGTTGGGAATCCAGATTGTAATTATTCTCAAATTATTGCATAATAAAATAAACTCTCTTCTGCTGCACTAATTTTCCCTTTTGGGTTTTTTCTGGGGACGTTTAACCCAAAATTATTTCTTTATATTTTTATGCATGTGCATCTATTTCTCAGTTCCCGATTTTATATTCTGCAGTGCATTATTTTGTGAAGAATGCATCATCGTTTTATTCGTTATTTTCCGTAAACAAATAATCTGCTAATCAGTTAGAAGAATAAACTCTAGTTGGTGCATTTAGGGATATTTTACAATCCTCTTAACAAGTTCCTTTATCTCATAGTTGAATTTTTTTGATTGGTTGAAAATATATTTCGTTCTTGATTTTTTATCTCCTTTATCTCATATATGTCATTCCATAAGTAATCGTTGGATGAAAATAAGCTTTACATGTGTAACCAAAGATTAATGAAGAAAAATATGGGTTATGAAATAATGGAATGGCCTAGTATTCACTTATAATATTATGTTATAATTTAAAACCATTTCAAAGTTATTTGAACAACTTTCTTTGTCTCATAGTTGATTTTTTTGTGACATGGTCTAAACCATCTGTTGATGGGTAAGAAGGACCTAAGCGATTCTTGCAACATTTTTCAGATTCTTTGTGGGTTATACCAAGAAATATGCGAACGTATAACCAGATTGTATAGCCTTGCGAGTAACCACTAATGTAATCAAAATAAAACAAATTAAATCTACAATAAATATATTACAAAAACTAAAATGAATGATAATAATAAGCATCATCATGACGATACCTTAACAAAACAATGAAAAATAACTTAATGAAATTGTTGTAACTAAAATATACAATCTAATACATCAAATACAAAAAAAAAAAAAAAAAATCGCACATTTTCGGTTATATTGTATTATCTGAAAAGGAGGAGAAAAAATTCCTCATTACAAAATTTCCCCGATCTTGATACAAAATGATTTTGTCTGCTGAGGAAGCATTACTTCATGAGTGCTGCTAGAGGTGCTATTTTTTTCCCTCCTTTTTGAAGTAGAGGCTATTACATTTGTGCTATACTGCCGGACAAATTGTTCTAAAAGAAAAATACCTTTAACTTTCTTTTTTTAACTAGATTGACTGTTATAATCCTAGAAAAAAGCATGAAAAGCCAGATGACGTGGAGGATCATTTGTTCACATTGTTCTCATTGCCTCTGTATCTGCTTCCTTGATCCTGAGAGATGGATCCTTGTTCTGCCTTTTTGTTGAGAGCTTCCCTTATGAATTTAAGAGACTCTTCCAGATGATTGCATCGGTTCTTGACTGTCATTACATCTTTAGTGCACGTATTCCATTGTGAGCGTAGGATGGCCATATCTTCTTTCGTTCGAGGCTTGTCTTGTTGAATTTGGCTTTTTAAGCTTTCTATCACCACTCTGTGGAATTTACAGAATGCACAAGGATGTTGCCTATCTTCTAATGGGTCCATTTGCTGAAGGAGAACGTATACACTTTCGTTTAAATATTCTCTGTTTGTTGTTTATGTTTCTTTTTTAGTTTTTGCACGCTTTTCCACCTTCTGAGTAGATGCTCCTTTGTTTTTTTTTAAACGGGAGTGAAAACCCATGGTAAGGCAACATGAGACCAAGCACCCCCACCTAAAAGCCTGAAGGCGCTACGCCACGGTGCCACCCCACATACCATGGTGCTATCCCACGGTGCCACCCCACGCCCAACGGTAACGACAACCCCTTTTGGGTTTATTTACGCTGCAATCTACCCTTTGGGTGCCTCTTTTGGCTCCACCCCCTTTGGGGTTTATTTACGCTGCAATCCACCCTTTGGGTGCCAAAAATACTGCTCTTCTGCCTTATTTAATGAGGAAATCCTAGATTTTTCAAGATGGAAAGAGCACAAAGGCAAAGGCCGAAATGAGGGTGATTTGGGGCTCTGGATGAAGGGAATGGGTGGGGATGAAGTGGATAATGAGGAGGGAGGGGTGAGAATGGGAGGTGTTGTGAGAGCACAAGGATGGCCAACACTCCGCTCGTTCAAGCGATGGATTGGGAGGAGATGCAGGAAGGGAGGAAGGGGCGTAATGAGATTGGGAGGGGTGAGGAGAGGGCGCTGTGAAATTAGAATTGAGGGGGATGCTAAGATAGATAATATAGGAGAAAATTTTTTATAGCAGAACAATGAGGCATCTTTGCAGAGGGGAGTCACGATAGTTAGCAAGGGATGTAGGATGAGAGTACTAATTGCTGATATGCAGTAGATCTTTAGGAATTCGAGCTTGAAAGATTTTTTGGGATTGAGCTGAGATATATCAGAGAATATAATCATGATATGAATATTGTTCTTCTGAACTGTGAAAGGATGGATGTGCTTTAAAAACAGAGAAGTAGGAAAATACATCATGGAATAGGGATATGAGATGTGATTCCATCAATTGTGACTTGACCAATATTTCTATGTACTCCCTCATTAGCTTGAGAATCTTCTTGCTTGTTATTTGCTCTAAGAAAGTGATAATAATCAAACATTCCTATGTTCTTTGCTGTATTTTTGGCTCTATGCAAAATTTGATTGACGGCTGCGTTTTTTGGAGGATTCTTGCTCACCATTGCTTGAATGATGAGTGATGAATCTCAAAAAATAATTTCATTATTGATTTTTCTGTCCCTTAGGATTTTGAGGCCTAAAAGTAAACCATAAGCCTCGCCTTTATTATTTGACATTTTTCCTAATCCCTAGTTGTAAGATATATGTCTTGATTTATCTTGAAGGATGATGAGGCCTCCTGATCCTGATTTACATGGATTTTTCTTTGACGCTTCGTCAAAGAAAAGGTAGGCTCTATTAAGAGAGTGAATCCAGCTCTGAAACTCTATCTCTATCTTTCTAATTTTCCAGATTTTTTGAACCCTTGTATTCTTTTGATGGAGACTAAAGCTGATCTTATTGAAGGCAAAGCCAATCCAACTTATCTTGTCATTCTGAAGTTGGGCCATATCTATTCCATAGAGCCCTTTCGCTGAAAGAAATTCAATCATCAATCCCCGGGCTTTTGAGATTATTGTATTTACAGTGGGGATTTTATTTTTGAAAAATTTCCCATTTCTGTCTAACCATATTTGCCAACAAAGAAAGGATGGAAGGTTGCTCCAGAATCTCTGAATTGTGGATTCGTTTTTGAATGAGTGTGGAAAGCTGCTTTTCCATTTACTAATGAACTGGCTTAGAGGAAGTATATAATTCAATTTTTCTTCAATAGGTGACACCATTGCCTCTCAAAAATTTCTAGAGAAAGGACATTCTACGAAAAGGTGCTAGATTGTTTCCTCTGCCTTCATACAGAGAGGGCATTGCGATGGTCCACAAATTCCTCTCTTTTTAAAGTTTTCTGTTGTTAATGATTTGCTATTAATTAGTGTCCATAAGAATTTTTTTTTATCTTTGGGAGGGTTTCCACCTTCCAGGCCTGCCTCCAGTATTTCCATTCCTGCTACCTCTGTTGCTCTTGGATTTTTTTATATCCAATCTTGACTAAATACTGTCCTCCTGTTGGTTTCCAGTAGTAGGCATCTTTGATGTTTTTGTTGATTGGTTCTGCACCAGCGAGAATGGAATTCATGAGATTCCATTGATTTGTTATATCGTTGGGCAGATTGGGTTTGGCCCATTATTTCCATACACCATCTAACTCCCAATTGGAAATATCTTCCAATTTTTTGTATCCTTCCCTTATCATCCACCTCTTTATATCCTTGATTTCCGGATTACTGTCTAAGGGAGGATTTCCCATTATGATGTCCTTCCATAAATTTATATGTTCCCCATTTCCAGGTCTCATTGAGATGTGGTCCTTAATTAACTGAATTGCTCTGGAGA
Organism: Pinus albicaulis; assembly: GCA_034641835.2. Taxonomy (NCBI): domain Eukaryota; kingdom Viridiplantae; phylum Streptophyta; class Pinopsida; order Pinales; family Pinaceae; genus Pinus; species Pinus albicaulis. Next base: position 1,540,951,401 of record CM076584.1, read on the forward strand.
TTATTTTCCATATTTGAGTGCAGGGTCTTGTTGGAGGGATTTTTTTCCATAATAGAGGTTCTTGATTCATTAAGGTATTTTTCCTCTAATGTTGCTTTCCACCAAAGTTTTTCTCATGTTAGGAACCTCCATGCAATCTTATTTCCCAAGGCTAGATTCATTATTCCAGGGGTTTTTTTGGAGAGTCCTCCATTTTTGTAAGGAGCTATAACTTGTTTCCAGTTTACAAGGTTGAATTTTTTTTTTCTCTTTTTCCGCCTTGCCATAAGAAGCTTTTGATAATAATTTCAATTTGCTTTTGGATGCTTGCAGGAGATGCAATTAGAGAAAATTGGTATAAATGCATGGCTGCTAGAATGGATTTGAGGAGGATGATTCGCCCTGCTTGATTTAGCCAGAGCATGCCCCATGCTTGTATTTTTGTTTTCTCAGCATATTTACTCTAGATTTCAGTCTTCATGTTTTTCTTGGTGATGGGAAGCCCAAGATATTGAAAGTGATCCCAATTGTTCTGATAAGGAATTTCCAAAATTTGGGATATCCGCTGAATAGTTCTAATGGATGTATTCCAGCTATAAATACAAATTTTGTCGTTATTAACCAATTCACCAGAGACATCCATGAAGTTATTAAGGATGGTTTTGAATCTTCTAGCAACTATGCAAGATGCTCCACCCAAAAGGAGAGTGTCATCAACAAACAAGGAGTGATTTATTCTTTTGGTTCCGCTGCTGATAGAGAGGCCTGTTAAGGTGGCATTTCTTATGCTGTGCTCCAATTTTATGCTAAGGGAATCAGCCATAAGGATGTAAAGAAAAGGGGATAGGGGACTGCCCTGCCTAAGGCCCCTTGAGCTTTGAAAAAAATCACAAGGTCTGCCATTAAGGAGGGGGGATATCCATGGGCCTGTAGTGCAGGCCTTGATTATATTGACGAAATCATCAGAAAAACCATATATATTTAAAAAATCTGCAAGGAAAGTGAGATTTACTCTGTCAAAAGCATTAACCATATCCATTTTGAGGATGAACCCTTTTTCATTTCTAGAAAGGCTTGTGTGAAGAGATTCTTGCACAAGGATAATGTTGTCAACTATCTTCCAGTTGGGGACAAAACCACCTTGGTTTTCTGAAACGAGGGAGTGAAGAAGGGGTTTGAGCCTACTAGCAAGAACTTTAGAGATGATCTTATAAAAGGCATTGCAGAGGGAAATTGGCTGAAATCGGTAAGGGTGGAGGGGCGGGGGTTTTTTGGGATGAGGGATAGAAATGTGGAGTTGGTGAATCCCCCAATATTATTCTTCCTGATAACATATCTTATCATCTTTATTAAATCCTTTTTGATGATATGCCAGAAGGTGCGGTAGAAAGCAATGGGAAAGCCATCTTGACTCGGTGCCTTGTCTGGCTACAAATCCCAAACAACTGCCTTGAATTCTTCTTCTGTGACTTCTTTGGAGAGGGAATTGCTTGTTTCCGCATCAATTAACTTTGGGATGTGCTTTAAAAATTCCTCTGAGTTTGTCTGGCTATCTACAGTTGTTAAGAGGGCTTTGAGGTGCCTAAAGAATTCATTTTTAATTTCTTCTTGACCCTTTATTTCTTGTCCTCCTTCTCCAACTATTTTTTCTATGTTGTTCTTTATCATTCTTGTTTTGGCTGAGTTATGAAAAAAGGTAGTGTTCTTGTCTCCAGCTTGTATCCAAATTTTCCTGGATTTTAGCCTCCATGTTTCTTCTTCCTATCTATTATTCCTGTAAATTTTCCAATGAATTTCTTTTTCCTTTGCTTTCTTCTCAACTGTGCTATCAGTGTTTTCCATTTCCTCTTCGATTTTTGTTAGATCATGCTTTAAGGTCTCTTTCTCTCTGTGAGGCTCCTTGTAGTTGGCCTTAGCCCAATCTTTCAATTTAGCTTTGGTGGATTTTAACTTTGATTCCCATATGTATGTTGGTGAACCGTTGATATTATTTTTCCAAACTTTTTCCACCCCTTGTTTGACTTCTTCATGGTTGCCCCAAAGTTGGTTATGTTGGGAAAAATACTGAGAGGGGGGGGGTGAATCAGTATTTAGGCATTATTCAAATATGTTTACTTTTCCACTCTCTAAAACCCATACGCTACTTTGCTGAAGTAAACTAGCGTATACACGCGGATATCCTTCATAAAACTCGCGTATACACAGAGATCTAATTATGCCATTAATTCTTCACTTATATCATTCCATCATTCATTCATTAGATGTTCAATAAATAGTAAACATGTACAGTAAGAATAGAGTAAGTCATCACACATAAGCAACACACATGAACACCAGGATTTTAGGTGGAAACCCAAGTCGGGAGAAAACCACCGCTGCCGTTGTCTCAGCCTTCAATATTTTATTATAGAGAAAACATCTTACAACATACAAGCCGACGCAACCCTCCTACCAAAGACGCAGGCACCCACTCGCACTCATTTACTGCCTCTCCTGAAGGGAGCTACGACTGCTCCTCGTTTACCAACCTCTCCCGGAAGGGAGCTACGACCCCCGATCTCATTTACTGCCTCGTCCTGAAGGGAGCTACAACCCCCTGACTGAAGGCTACAACCCTCAGCACCTCTATGGACCACGTTTCATCACTTTTCACACTGGATCCAAAGCTTCCTTTAGGACACCACTTGCAGGCCACGTTTCATCATATTTTCAGACTGGACCCACTCCATACATTTAAGCTCAATCATACATCAAAACAGATACTTATCAATCTCGTACAACCCGTATAAGACATGTAACACAACAGTAATTGCATCAGAAATTCCATATCATCCTTCAAGGAACCCTAAGCTTTGGACGCGCTTCTCATCGATCCCGCGTATATACGCGCCTTCCACCATACAAACCTGCGTATACTTCTGTACATATTACAAAACTAATTCCTCTGCCCATACGCACTTTCTCTTCAGCAAACCCGCGTATATACGCGCTTCCTCTGCGGCGAACTAGCGTATGGTTCTTCAGATATTTAGGTCATTGCAATTCTTCAGAACAGATACATCACACAGATTTTACCCTTTACTTCAGACAGATGTTCGCCTCATCTCAGATCTAATCATTCCATAAACAGATCTAGCAAATACAAATACATTCCAGATCTAGATTCCCTTCTTCATTATTTCTTCATTGGTGCATCATGGATTCAAATCTACCATTCAACTGTAACCCTTTCCATTCAGATATACTTCAGAGAGAAGTATTCATTCAAGCTCAAACATCTTGCACCCACACTCATGATTTTCATAATGAATTTCTTCTCTTTATATAGGTTTACCCTTTTTCAATACCATGAGCCAAAACCACATTACTTCCGATGGTATTACTGGATGGGGTCATTTAGACGAATCATTACCCAATACAATGGGTCAATACCATGGTGGTTACCTCGGTTTTACATATTTAGAGCGCTTTTTCCCACACGCGACTTGGCATGTTATTTCCCGCGTGCATACGCTACTTCGTCTAGACAAATCCGCGTATGCCTTGAGACATACTCTTTTCATCATGTTCTGGCACATACTGACATTCCTTCATTGTAGATACATCAGATTTACATCATTTAACAAGTTCATCAAGACACATTTCATCAAGGACAACTTCATCAAGTAGGTTGCCATCATCTTCATCAAGTGGGTTGCCATCAAGGACAACACTCTACATCATATTGCCAACAATCTCCCCCTTTGGACTTGATGGCAACCACGATGGTGTTTGATCACCATAACAGATAGATACATTAAGCAGAACCATTATTCATGATATTCAAACACCATGTCACTCTCCCCCTTTGACATTAAGGGCAAAGGGCGGATCAAAAACAACACAAGGTTTTTCCCCTCATGTAGACATAAGAGTTCTGCAGATCTGATGTGCACTGAAGTTACCATGGTCCCCCTGAGATCATGTTGAATCTTCAAACATAATTTTCAATGAAGTACATGATTCTATGACCTTCCTATCACTAAGACTCATACTTACATCAAAGATCCAACCAAGTGGATTTACATATGTGACTCTAATACCCAACCAAGTGGGTTTACACATTTCAACCTGCCTACCCAACCAAGTGGGTTTACAAATTTGACTCAGCTACCCAACCAAGTGGGTTTACAAATTTTGACAAGTCCTTACATGACTGAATATTACAATTTTACATCATGGGTCTCAACAAGACCTTTTCATCCCATTACAAGTATGACTTTTTATGACCAATACCAGAAAGACCTCAAGAGAGAGATCATATTTCAGAATCATCATAATGCCAAAAATGCATTATACTCAGCAAGACTAGTGCTCCCCCTAAAAATGTGCATCCAAACATCCTTTCCATATGTCCAAGGCTCCTCCTTAGCTTGTGCAATCTGAATAATTTTAGCAGCAAGTCATCAACAACAATATCTGCATGATCTGTCCGGATCTCCGAATCATAAGACTTCCATCATATCCAAAAGATATTATTCATCAAATAAGAAATCCAGACTCATCCATAATATTCAACATAAGAAACCATGTATCATTTCATTAGCATGAGTATAACCAAAATAATGTTAACAGTACAATCATTAGCATTCAGACTGATGCTCCCCCTAAACCTCTGCTCCTGATCTTCAGCTGTCATCCCAATTCTCTTATCATCAATGCATATGCGACTGTGTCTGCTGGAACTCACGTGTATACGCGACTTTAGTTCACTGAACCCGCGTATGGAAATTGAATTATAGAAAATTTCACATTCCTCCATCTCCCTCTGAATTTGTCCTTCCTGTACCTGTCTTATTCATGTCAGATGCTCTGTCAGCAATAATCCTAACCAAATTTTCCAAATCAACCATGAGAATCATCATACATCGCTCCCCCTGTGACGATACATTACTAAGCTCCATAATGTATCTCACATCACTTCTGTAGTCATCAAGAGAAGTAAGCTTCAGAAGCTGATGACTGTAGTAGGGTCAATATTCCCTACGTTTTTGACCGGTCCTCCTTCTTTTTCCAGCTTTGCTTGTGACTTCTTATAGGGTGCTGGAAATTATCAGATCTGTTCATCATACTTATCCTGCAATTAGTAGCCTTATGACCAAATGAGTTACAATAGAAGCAGCATCCCTGAAAGCAACCTTTCTTTCTATGCAATTCTTTACCAATCAGATCCCTTTCTTTTGTGAAACTATCATCATCCATGGTAGATGCCATGAGCACTCGTAGATCATGGTCAAAACCTTCTTCATCCTCACTTGACACTTCATCATCATCTTCATTTGCATAATAACTCATTCCCTTTTCAAATTGTTTCCCTCTATGATTTTCTTCATAAGGGCATTTAGCAGCATAATGACCAACTCTTCCACAAGCAAAACATTTGAAGGGAAGCTTACCTTTGAATCTTCCAGTTCCTAGTTGGAGTTTTCTCACAAAGTTCGCTTCTTCTTCTTCTGATATATAATTTGATTCTTTGACAACTTCCTTTTCTTTTTCTTTTGCACACGCCTTAAAAGCAGCTTCTTTGAATTGTGAGGGACCTCCTTTTCTCATTTCAAAAGCAGTCAGAATACCATGTAGTTGAACAATAGTCAGAGTTTGCAGATCTTGTTTTTCTTCAAGAGCAGACACTTTAGATTCAAATTTTGAAGTCAAAGATATTAAGACTTTTTCTACCAGAGTAGTATCGGTTATGGTTTCACCCAAATTTCTCATTCGATTTACAATATCATCTAGACGTAAGAAGAAATTGGCAATACTCTCATCACTATGCATCTTCAAATTTTCAATTCTGAGGGTTTGGAGCTTTGCACTTTTTACCTTTGCATCACCTTCATAACTTAGGATGATTTTGTCCCATATTTCCTTTGTTGTATTCAACTGCATGAATTTGACAAATTCTGATTCAGTTAAGCTACCCGTTATAGCATTGACCGCTTTTGCATTTGATTCATAATTCTTCCTTTCAGTTGGATCTGTTGGTGTAGCAGTAGGATATTGATATCCTTGTTCAACCATGGCCCATACATCTGCTCCCATAGACTGAAGATAAGATCTCATCCTCATTTTCCAGAATAATAGATTACTTCCATTGAATAGAGGTGGCCTTATAGAAAATACTCCTTCACGACTTTCCATTGCGACAGATCTCCTTCAAGCGATCAAGCTTCTGCAGAAGGACCTCCTCTGATACCAATTGTTGGGAAAAATACTGAGAGGGGGGGGGGGGTTGAATCAGTATTTAGGGCATACTCAAACTTTTACATTTTCACTCTTTAAAACCCATACGCTACTTTTATGAAACCAACTAGCGTATACACGCGGATATCCTTCATAAAACTCGTGTATACACAGAGATCTAATTATGCACTTAATTCTTCACTTATATTATTCCATCATTCATCCATTAGATGTTCAATAAATAGTAAACATGTACAGTAAGAACAGAGTGATTCATCACACATAAGCAACACACATGAACACCAGGATTTTAGGTGGAAACTCAAGTCGGGAGAAAACCACCATTGCCGTTGTTCCAACCTTCAATATTTTATTATAGCAGAAACATCTTACAACATATGTGCTAGCGCAGCTTCCAGCCCTTACGCAGCACCCACTTGCGCTCGCGCTAGGCTCTCCGGAAGGGAGCTACGACCCCCGCTCGGCCACTGTGCCCTCTCCTGTATGAGCCACGACCCCCCGATCTGCTATCACCACCTAGAAGGGAGCTACAACCCCCCGACCGAAGGCTACAACCCTCAAGTCCACCATGGACCACGTTTCATCAATTTTCACACTGGATCCAAATCTTCCTTTAGAACACAACTTGTAGGCCACGTTTCATCATATTTTCAGACTGGACCCACTCCATACATTTAAGCTCAATCATACATCAAAACGGATACTTATCAATTCAGTCAACCCAAATCAAATAGCAGTAATACAACAGAACATATCAGACATTTCATACTTCATTCTTCAGCAAACCCTAGTTTTCATACGCGCTTTCCTTTTACTGATCCTGCGTATATACGCGCCTTCGTCCATACAAATCCACGTATACTTCTGCACATTTTACAGAACTAGTTTCACTGCCCATACGCGCTTCCTCTTCAGCAAACCCGCGTATATACCCGCTTCCTCTGTGGCAAACTAGCGTATAGTTCTTCAGACATTTAGGTCATTGCATTTCTTCAGAACATATACATCACTCAGATTTTACCCTTTACTTCAGATAGATGTTTGCCTCATCTCAGATCTAATCATTCCATAAATAGATCTAGAAAATACAAATAAATTTCAGATCTAGATTCCCTTCTTCATTATTTCTTCATAGGTGCATCATGCTTTCAGATCTATCCTTCAACTATTACCCTTTCCATTCAGATATACTTCAGAGAGAAGTATTCATTCAAGCTCAGACATCTTGCACACATTTTCACAATGAATTTCTTCTCCATAGGTTACCCTTTCCATCACCATGAGTCAAACCATATATCTTCAAGGTCCCGGGACTTTTTGTTTACTGAACTATTACTCAATACAATGGGCTTCAGAATACTTCACAGGTTTCCCCCTGTTTTACATATTTAGATGAGCGCGCTTGCCCATACGCGACTTGCACGTTATCTTCACAGCATATGCTACTTTTTTCAGACAAACTGCTAGTATGCCTTGAGACACACTTTTCATCATGTTCTAGCACATAACGACATTCCTTCCATCATTACCTTCTGTACTCATTGTAGATACATCAGATTTACATCATTTAACAAATTCATCAAGACACATTCCATCAAGGACAACTTCATCAAGTAGGTTGCCATCATCTTCATCAAGTGGGTTGCCATCAAGGACAACACTCAGCATCATATTTCCAACAGGTTATATCTGAAAGGGAGGGGACCATAACTTTCAGCCATTCCAAGTTCAATTAGAACAAGTTTATGGTTTGAAGCTACCGAAGGAATGATTCTTGAAGATACTCTGTTGTAGCTGGCCACCATTCTATCCCAGATTAGAATCTTTTCCAACCTTTCTTTGATATGTGCCTTCCCTATTATTCTTTTTTCCCATGTGTATTTTTCATTTTTTGGAGGGATATCCAGAAGGTTGCATTTTTCCATAATTTCTTCTAAACTCTCTCTGTTTGGGTCAGGTAGAAAGATGCCCCCTCTCTTTTCCTCTGCCTTGAGAATAAGGTTGAGATCTCCTCCTACAATGATATTTTCTTCGAGATCCTCCATTGTTTTTTCTCTTAAGGTCTTCCAGCATGTCTATTTGTCCCTGTAATGATTTGGAGAATAAATATTGTAGATGCTAGTTTTCCCTCCATTTTCTGCATTTTCCAGAGTTGTGTTTATCCAATACTATTTTTTTGTTGTATGTTGCATGTGCCATTTTTATTTTTTCCATATAGTACAAATTCCTCCTGAGGCTCCATTTGCTGAAATTGATTGCCCTTCATAGTTTTTTTATTTTGCTATTATTGCGTCCACTTCTTGACTATTGATTTTTGTCTCTTGGATTAAGAGGATGTCTGGTTTTTCAGTTTTTATGAGGTCTCTTAGGATGTTTACTTTGGAGGGATGACCCAGCCCTCTACAATTCCAAGAGACAACTATCATTATTTATTATTGGTAGTGGCTGAGGGACCCTTTCCTTTGTGAGCCAGTTGTGATTTCTCTTTATTCTTTGAGCCTTTTTCAAGGAAGATTTCTAGAGCCTGTTCCGTTCCCAAGGATAGATCTTTGACTGCTGCCTCATCTCTTATTTCTCGGTTAGATTTCCTTCCAGCTTTCTTTGTGTTTTCATTAAAAAGAGGAGTTTTTTGTTATTGGTTACGAGTGAGGACTCGATCCAAGGTGTGGGGAAGGGGATTGGAGAGGGAGATAGGATCCTCCTGTTGGGAGAAGAAACCTTGGGGGGGGGGAGATCTTGGAGAGGGAGGGGAGTGAGAGGTAAGATGGATGGGGTTTGGGGAGATAGAGGAAATATGAGGTTTATAAGGGATGAGAGCATTGGACAGGATATCAAAAGGATTGGTCCCCAAGAAAGGGAAGGATTCTGGGATTGAGGACGAGGGCTGAGAAGAGGGTTTGGTGGTCGGAGAGGGGGGACCAGGTGGGGGTGGAGGTAGGGGGGCGCACAGATTGAGATTTTGTGGCTGTATTTTTTTTTGACTTGTTCCCATTTCGGATCCAGGTTTTCTTCTTCATATTTTTCAGTTTATTCTTTCTTACTACATCTATTTGCAAAATGGTCTTACTTGTGACATACCTTGCATTTGAAATGGATTTTCTCGTAATCGAGCTGCTGTATGTGTTTCCAGTTATCAACCTTGAGCTTGATGGCTTCTGGGAGGCCTCTTCCAAGATCCACCTCGATGCAGATCCTTGCACAAGCCTACATGTTGTCTTTTGGTTCAATTCTGTCTATATAATTTCCTATTGCGCGCACCAATTCATCTCCCCAGTAGTGCAGAGGGAGGTGTGACATCCTAGCCCAAAATGGAACAACATTTGGGACGACCAGTTCCAAATCAAAGTCGGGAGTCCAGAGGTTTAAATATAGACCTTTGGTGTCGATGAAGTATGTACCACTGTGAAAAATGAGATCTCGATTGCTCTTGTATTCAAAGTGAAAGGTATAGTAACCTCTGCCACCGAAACGGATGGAGATTTTTCCTTGGGTGAATTGAGCCCAATTTATTTCAACCCATTTCTAAACAGTTTTGGGGGAAGGCCACATGCCAGTGAACTGGCCAACCAGACCTTTCTCAGCAAGAGAGATCACAGCTTTCCTAGGCAAAGTAGGCAGCAAGGAAATCTCAGGGATTGACTCCAATTTTTTAACAAACTTAGAAATCGTCGGTCTAGTTCATTGTGGACCCAAAGAACCAATCAGAGATGTGAAAGCAGCCACTACTGCATCAGGCTCAATGTTATTCGATGGTGAGGCGCCTACGTTGGGGGAAGGCGCTCCCAGGTCTGGCTCCAGGGAGGCCATGAGGGTGAAGGCCCTTCTCCAAGGTGTTGTTGTGGTTTGGGCGCTAGGTCATACAGTGCAACAGCTCCACATCTTTCCCTAATACATCAAATACAAATTATAGATTTATAGATAAATGAAATTTACAATAAGATATACACAATATTCACAAAGTACTAAAGAATAAAATAAAAATGGAGCATAGGATAATAAAATCAGATGCAAATTCTCCATTAAGTTCATTCAAAAGAATTGTTCAAACACCTTGAATCAATATCAACTTATTGAGAATTTGTGACAAATAGCTCTTGAAAAATGGCATCGTGTAATGACCGCAAGAGTCAAATGTAAGCAATAAAGAACCAAAACAAAGCTCAAGCCTCGCTACAACCAGTTTAGATAGAAACCTTCTAGACATTAGTATGGCTATTACAAAAGTATCAATGATCAACCATGATAAAGAAGCAATATCACTAAAAAAATTTCAATGACCAAAATTACAAAATAATACCTTCAACAACAAGAGAAGAACTTAATAACCCCATTCATTGCTACTTTTTAAAAAAACACACATTTCACCAGATATGTTAGACTCAAGATATCTAAATCAAAACAAATGAATCTTCTCAAAACTAAAGAAAGAACTCTAAATCATACCATTCCTCGTGTAAAAATTCGGACCCATTCTCCTTGTGCAAGCTGAAATATATAGGTGAAGAGTTGTTGAAATGACTCTAAAAAATCATTCTCCTTCTTCTATTTTTATACCCAACTATGTCACTATACTTTTCCCAATAATTATCCCAAGTCAAGAAATTAATTTAAAATAAAAATAATGACAATTTTAAAAAAGTAGATGAATGGCTACATGAATCATTACGATCCACTTTCCAATTTTTTTTTTTTAAAATTTAAATTTCAGAATTCATTTTAAATACCATAATGCATGACCCATTGCCTTGTAACTCCCACATATGCATTGCTTAAAATTAACATGATCATCAAATGATTGGATTGGTATCATCTATGCATCATACATATATATATATATATATATATATATATATATATATATATATATATATATATATATATATATATAAACCAAGTGCAATAATGTCAATTCTTGCTGTCAATTAACCATGTCTAAAAAATCGTGACCATATTAATAAAAAAAAAAATATTTAACTAAAAAGTAAACTTAAAAATTCATCAACCGACCGTCAATGAAATATCATAATTTATAAGAAAATTGTGTTGAGTTATGACGAATCCCAGGAAAGAGATATTATACTGATGTGCCTGTCGACATTCAAAATTCCCAACTAAAATGTTTGCGCTTGAAATCTCTTCCCTTTCCTTACCTTTTCCTTTGTTCTGTGCAACTATAGAGGTATGTCCATGACTAAAATTTTCCTGGTTGAGAGACTCATCAATATCGCACACTTGTGAGAAGCCAAAGGAAACTTGATTGAGAATTGAACCAACTAAAGCATCATGAGGAATATGGTCAACATGACTAGAAAAATGGTGAGCACCAGGACTAGTAGTAGCATGAAAAATAGGTGGATGAAAAATAGATTGAAAATAAAAAGCTTATGATATATGCTCAAGGTTTTGTGTATTAATAGGTTTCGTAGGGTTTAATGCTCTTGAAGAAAATGACTCATAATTACTATTAGAAGAGTGTGGTTAGTAGGCAGTAATGGAAATTATTCTACCCCATTCTTGGTTTTCTTTAGGAGGTGGATTGGGAATGGGATTGCATCCGACATTATCTTCATTTTTCTTAGGAATCTATTGCACATTATGATGTGGTTGCAAAGGAGAATGAGGTATCATATGTGAAATTGAGGGAAGACATGGCACATTAGGTGACTCGAGGAACAAATGGATGGTAGTGCCAAGTTGGTACAATTCCTCAGAATCTTCATTGAAATGCATATGAAATATTGTCTTCTTATTTCTCCCATTTTCCCATAAATTATGAGGTTTTTTTCCTCCATCACAACCTCTACCACGACCTTGCCTAGCTAATCCTCTACTGAAGAAACTCATTTATTCAATTATTATTAAAAACATGAGACATAATGTACAAATAATTACCAATTAAAAATTAATCTAACTCATATCACTTTTATATTATTGCAAAAGAATACGTATAGCAACATTAATAAACTATTTATGGAAATTTTTTTTGGAAATGGACAGAGGAAGTGAAAAAAAAAACTGAAACCAATTTGGTTTAAAAAGAGCCTAAAGACTTGAGAGCATGATCACATTCTTACTTTTTTCAACATTATTATTTTACATCTCCTGGCATTATGCCTTCTAAATTTTTGATTTTACACCAGGGAGGTAATCAATATGCTCTGGATAATTTAAAGCACATATAAAATTGATTTTCAGCTAGGTACAACATTCTTAAAATCATGTGCACGGTTTATAAAAGTTTAGTTTGTTCCTTAATGGTTGCGACACATAAGGAAAAATCAATTTACAGATCACTGCATATGTATTTAACATAATTACAACCTATGCAATAATGCACGAGGATTTCTTTATGCTCAACTCTTTCATGGTTCCAGACAACCACATAGACAAATCAAGTTTCAACTAGGGTATATTGCACAAATGGAAAATCAACTTAAGAACCATAAATGAAAAAAGGGGTGATTGAAATAAATACATATTGAATGCCTATATGTGTAAAAATTGGAAATGGTTGACCTTGTGTACAAAATTGCTGACAAAGGTCATTGTTTCTTCACTTATTATTTACAAACTAGCCCTAAAGTATAGGGTTTTTATTTAGATGCATTTGAGAATGAGAACAAACCCCTGGAATTTTTCAGAATGACAATAGAGTGTAGGAGCTCTTTTTTAAATACACTAGAGAAGGAAAATGAACCCTTGAAACTCTTCAAATAATGGCAAAGCACATGGTTTATATATTAGAGAACAAAAAAAACTCTTGAAGATATACAAGACAAAGAATGAGGATTCTCTCTTTGTAAACCATAGAGAACCAGAAACACTAAAAAACATACAAGTTGGAGAATGAGGGTTTTCATCTTTTTGGACAAAAAAGAACCATAATAAACTCATTAACAATATTCAGACAGAGAACATGTATATGCAACAAATAATGAGAACAAACCCTTTTGAAAAATTCAAAACGGATGTAGGGTATAGAGTTCTTCCTTTAAATACATTAGAGAGACAAAACAAACCCTTGGTACTATACAAATTAATAGTGGGGGCATAGGGTTTTATTTTTAAACAACAGAGAACTAGAAAAACCCTTGAAATTCATTTGAATTTTTCCATACATCCAGTCAACTTATCAAACAATGAATTTGTGAAATGGACACACAAAATATTTTGTATTTTAGAGGGAAAAAATGCATTTGAATTATGGATGAGTGACAAGATAACCAACATAGAGTCTACAATAAAATAAAATAACTCCATTTTCATAATTAATCGAAACCTGAGTTGGAAATACTTGAAAATGCCATGAAAAAAATCCCACTTCTAGATGCCCAAGACGAAAATATAGTCCAACACACGAATTACCTTTTTATTTGTGGAATTTTTGAGAGAAAACCATTGACTTGACCAATTCGAATCCTAAATATCAGTTCCCCTTTCATTAACCTTGATGTTATAGATGGAAACATATGCTAGCAAAATCCATGTTATAAATATTTTATATTTACCTCAACACATTGAGATAGTTTAAGCAATTGGAAAATAAATCCTTGGTTTTCAAAGTTTTGTTTATAGTTAACATGTAAGTACAATGGAAAACGAGATACACGTTACGCAATCCAATGAATCTTGGCATTATTTTAATAATGGAAAAAGTGCATATCATAGGTGGTGCTATTTTTGTTATATTAATGCTTCATGCTTATATTAATGCTTCATGCTTAGCTTTCTTAATGCCCAATGCAATTCATTAGGTTCCCCATTGGTGACCAATAGTACATATAAGCACATAAGGGAATGATCATGAAATATTGATTTTCATTTATGTATGTAATTAATTTGATTATTAACCAATGTGGAGGTAGAATGTCTTTAATTGCAAATGCAAACCAATATTAGTAACCATAATAAATCAAGATTGACACCCATAATAAAATGGAGTTGTAATACTATCACATTTTTTCAAAATAAAGTCACAACACTATAACATCCCTTCAACTAAAAATTGTGTTAGCATACTTATAATTATGTGAATGTTGTTTTTATCAATTATCATTATCATCATGATTTATATACATTATCACCAAAATCTACAATATAATCAATTAAAAAATGAACGCCAAAAAATTTATTTCAAATTGAGTTGTTTAAGTCATTCTAACAAACCCAACTAAAAAATAGAGTCACAATACTATAACATCCTCCCAACTAAAAATTGTGTTGACATACTTATAATCATATGAATGTTGCCTTTGATCAATATAATGACCAAGGTTTCTTTGAAATGAGAAAATATATACTTTCATCTAAATTTACAATATAAATAAATTTTCATAAAAATCCATTTACCAAATTGAGTTGTTTAGAATGGGAATCACTCTATGTCATGTTCATTTAGAATGGGAATCACCTTGTGTCACGCTTATTTGTATGTATCAAATAATTTTATTATTATTATTATTTGATACATATAAATGATCTTTCGGGAGGCAAACTCAAAAGCGGACTCTCTTTCCAAGCATGGCCTTCTCCTTTCGTTTGGCTTGATTCAGGTACAACATTTTAGGGCAGGGCAACTGTCTTCGTCCAACAACTATCTTCTCCCTTAGGAGAGTGCTCACTTTTGGCTATGGTGGTCATCTTTTTACTCTCGTCATATGGCTTATATCCACTATCTGTGAATAATCGGTTGGGCTACCAATCTGTCTGTTTTTGTTTTTTGCTTCGTGGTATCCTGTTATGATAGTTCGAGACTCTATGTTTTTTATGGGCAAAACTCATGATAGTGTGTGTTTTTGCTTTGCAATTATACCCTCAGATCAATCTTGTTGTGTCACATGATGTTCCATTTGGTATTCAATATGTATTAAGTTTTACATCCTGACTTTATGCTGCAAAGATATTGATCTATATACTATATTGATTTTTTTAATACAATCAAACAACGTTTTTGTTTTTTTTCCCTGAAAAAAATATATCAAATGTTAATTTATGAATAAATAATCCTTTATAAATATAATAATTTTAATTGTTTTTTTTGGGGGACAATATTTTTCATATAAGCCAATTTTAACAACATAGTGCAGGTTCACCATCCACTTATAGCCCATATTTGATCCAGACATAGATTAAATTAATCACCTCATATACTTTGCATTATTGGTTACGATACTCAAGCGATGGCTATGGCTAATTCCAATGTAATGGGCTCGACATTGACATCCACATAGGGATACTTGCAATGGTTATCACTACTTGCAAAGATATTTCGCTGTAACTTCGTAGCATGTGAAGGACTAGACATTGACCTCCATATAGGGAAGGTAATTACATCGTACGTTATGGGCTCCACATTGCATGTGAGGAGTAGACCCACCTTGGTATAACGTGTAAATTTATGTTTCAATGTATGAGGTATATTGTGATTTAAGAATTTAAAAATAGTTATTATTTAAGATCTATAATTATATGATGGCGATGTTGTATAATCGTTTTAAAGTTTAATAAGGTTTATTAGAGAAATATAAAAAATTGTATAATCTTTTTAAAGTTTAATAAGGTTTATTAGAGAAATATAAAAAATTAGATTAAATATATAATTAAAATATTTTGTTTATATTTATATTTAAATGTAGTGAAAATGAAAGTAGGAAGGATATTATGATTATTTTAGTAAAATAAGAGGTTATGAAGAGGAAGTAAATTATGAATTTGGGTAAGTTAAAAAGAAGTGGTGAAGTGGTGTATCTTTTTTACGTTATAAAATTTATAAATATGCTTACTTTAATATTTAATTTCATTATAGAGGTCATTAAATTCGGTGTTAATCTTTGTTTTTTTTGTAAGTTAAATTTCTATTATCTGTAATTTTCAAGATTACATTTCAAGTACATCATGATATAAATTATGCTCACAAAAATGGGATTGTGGCGTCAAGCGAGCACAAATAATGCCAATGTACAATTTCATCCTAATAAGAGCCATCAAAAAACCCAAAAAGGACTATAGCTATGCCAACCATAAGCATAACATAAACCATCAAAAAGAGATCAAGAGTAAGCATGAGATAAGGCTAGGAGTTTGAGGAGGTCACCTATTCAGGATCCTATGTACTAGTTCCAACATGGCCTGATATATTCCCCCCGCATTGGAGATGACTCTCCAAATGTGCTAGATGAACATCCAATAATTTTAGGCAATATTTGTGATGCCAATAAATCCTTCAAATATCATTTAGAAATGAATTAATTTCATTCATGTATTCTCTTTTCTCCATTAGAACATGGTCGAGCAAAGTATTCATCTCCCAGTGCAAAGTAACATAATGTGGGCATTGTTTCCTTCGTCCCCTAGTATGCCCAAGGCCAGGAACCCAATTGGATACTTTAGTATCAAGATCTGAATCAAAGAAACCCGACGTTCACATGCCACCTGGGACTTAAACCATCGAATGCCCACTTTGGTGTCAGGGGAAGTTGATGCAAGGTAATGAGAGGCTACCTCTTGGACCTGAGATTACGCATACAACTTACTAACATAACTACATCCACCACTCCCAGCTAGTCCTCGTCTACATTGCATACATTTCCCGACCATGGCGAGAGGAGGTAATAAGGGCCAAAACCCACACATGTACTCTTTAACCAAAAGACACTGAATGCCTTGTAAAAGATATAACTAAACACTAGAAGATGACCACAACAAAGAAAAATGAAGGAGGTCCTTGCAACAAAGAACCCTAACTAGAACATAGGACCCCACACTATACAAACCAAGCTAGGGGTTACACACCACTAAGGCTTGTGCAAAGCCCCAATACACCCCCCACTAGACCAAAACAATTGACAATTTCTCAGGAGAGAAAGGAAATCCCCTTACATACTGAAAACACAATGAGGGAATTTGTAGTAGAAAGAACAAAAAACTACTAGAAGGAAACATGACCTCGAAAATACCAGAATAAACTTTAGAAGAAGGCCACAATATAAGCCTAAGGAGAAAACCTCTTAACACCACATTCGAAACAAGTAACAACACTCTGTACAAACATTCTAAAAGAAAAATAGCACTAGTACATGCTCGTGATACCAATAGATCTCCCAGTAGGAGTAATTAAACCATAATTGCAAGAGATAGAGCCGAAGACCTTTTATAGACTGAAGGGTAAACAATGGAACTCGTTATAAAAGGACCATATAGAATTATGAAAACAACTATACCTTCGGAATACCAAATAAAACACCAGGAAAATATAAAATTACTTGAGTTCCTAGACTCAACAAGGAGTTACCACAAACAAAATAAATTACCCAATTAAAATAAACTCAACACCAAGAGAGAGAGTACCTTACAGATGTTACAATGAGAGTGCCTGCAACACACTTAGGGATCAGCGTATACCTTTCCCACAAGACAAACCCACTTCTTGGAATCAATATTACCCTATAGTAAACTAATTCTCTCAACCCTACAACTATAAAGTCTGTCTACAACTTAGTGACTATCGAAACCTCTTGGAGTGCCTTTGAAAGAACTATACAACCATCCATAGTTTTTGCCACGAAAAATAATTTTATAGACCAAAAGCACCCCTTTCCTGGATGGAACACCTATATTACCAAGAAAACCAAGGAGAGGGTTGATCCGACCTACATCGGATTTGAATTGACTCTGATACTTAAATATAAACTTTCCCCTTTAACCATCACAAGTAGGGAGATGTTAATTAACCAAGTGGCGAGCATGTGCGATTTAATTTTTTGCATGAAATTGTTTTGGAGGGGGTAGGCCACAACACCCCCTGAAATTAATTTCCTCAAGATACAACAGGGTGGTAAACACTTCTCTCGATAACCAATGTCACTATATAGATCACCTCGATTGGGGAGTGTTTTCCACCTCAACAATGGATTATAGAGGAGCATGCCAATAAAATCGACCTACTTCTAATCAAGGTACATTGTAATCAAAGTTGTTGTTTTGGCATCCAACATTGACAATGATATTCACTGCCTTATTGCCATAACACTAAGAATGAGAGACAAATATATATGGGATTGATCTGAATGAGGATTGAATATAATAAATAATGAAATCCATCCTCCAACTTTTAGATATATTCTCCACCAAGGTTCCATTTATCAGCTTCTTTACAAAGGCCATTTGAGAGTCCTCGTATATCTGCAATTTAGAGATTGCCATCTCAATAGCTACCAAAATACCCCTCTCCAGCCTAAGGAATTCTGCCATATTGTTACTAGTATAGCTAGAATGGGCAGCGTAAACTCTTAGAACACGTTCATCCAAATTTTCGAAGATTCTCCCATAACCAAATTGGCCAAGGTTTCCTTTCGAAGTCCCATTAGAGTTCAATTTAGCAAAACCATTAGGGGCAGAAGCAAGAATCTGGGGTTAAATTCCCCCTAGGGGGGATGATATGGGGTCCAAGTTAAAATTATTATAGAATATAGATCTAACATAGATAAAATTCTATCCTCCTTAAGACTTACCTTCCAATCTTCCTACGTCTAAGGTTCACTAAGAATAGTTTCCCTTATATTCTGTCTGATGCAAATCCAAAGCACCTCTCCCTCATAGTATCCTTATGTGAAAATTTATTAACCATTGGATTTTCTCCCAAGCCGTTTCTCCACTACTCTAAAGTTGCCTCGATACTTTAACCAGTTTAATCTAAGGAGCCAAAGGTAGTTTGTAATTTTCCCCATACGTAATCTACATACTGACAAGTATTCAGTATATGGTCCATGGTCTCCTCATTTTTCTAGCATAAATAACAAAGAGAAGGCCCCTCATACCATTTCCTAGTAATTTTGTCGCATGTCAAAATTCACTGTTGACCTACTAGCCAAAGGAAAGAAGCCAACTTATGCCAAAGGTGGTTTGTCTAATTTTTTCTCCAAATAACATCACGAGGAATATGTATCCCATACAAAAAGAGTATAACCTTCCTTTATTATAAACATTCCTCGTGGACACTACCCCCATAAAAATTTATCCTGGTCTCGAGAGAGAGATTTTTTCCATATTTGGAGTGCTCTCGACAATATTTCCCAAGAATTCAAGGATGGATGAGGAGCCCATTCCTCCACCCTTTTCCATTCATGCCACAAATTGGAATGCTGGTTTTTTTGCAAAAATTCTGACATATTCACACATTGTTGCTCCTTGGTATATATTTCTAAGTTTCTAAGGTCCTCACAGACGCCAAACCGCAGTAGCTGCTACTAGGCATCTTGCAAAAATAGTGCAAATTTCTGATCTTTTTATTTCCTAGAAGGAATGTCACTGAATTAAATTCTGTCTTTTTTTTTCTTCCCAAGGAAAAATCATAATTTTCATTATATAGAATATTGAAAATTACATGTTGTAGATGTTGTAGAAGGAGCATTGTAGGGTGATTTAACTGTATGTTAAATCCCTGCCATTTTAATATGTCAACCTGGGGGTCTCATAAACTTAGAAGAAAACCAAAATATATTGGACCTCAGATGAAAATGTTGTAGAAGGTTTGTTTTGGATGGAAATAAATAAAGGAAATGCATATTACAAGTATAACTAAAGAAGACTACAAAAGAAATCACATGTAAGAAAACTGAATTAGATTCTAAGGGTGGAATGAATGAATGCCATGGCATTTCTAAGAACTTATAAACTAATCTTTGAACAACTATAAGAAGCAAACTATGATAATCTAGAAAGCGGGTAAACCTAGAACAACTATTGATTTAGTTATCGAATAAGCAAACTATGAGAACTAGTAAGCAAGAAATTTAATGATAACTAAAGTGCAAATATATTAGAAGCAAACTATGATAATATAGAAAGACGTAAAGTAATCCAGAAAGAAGTAAATAGAAACTAGTGATTTATTTGTCAAGCAAGCAAACTAATATATCTAGTGAGCAAGTAGTTTAATGACAATCAAATCAAATCTAGGAAATGAAATCACACTTGCAGAAAGTGAATCACACTTGCAGAAAATAAAGCACACTTGAATGCAAGGAAATAAAAGAAATCAAACTATGTTACATATGTATGTGAATTGTGGTTGATGGGGATCCATCCATTCCTCAATGAGCACAGATGAACAACTGTCACATCTTAATAATCAAACAACACTCATAACTCATGATTTGGAGAAAATGATATTACTCATGCTGGATGAACAATCATAAATATGATGCTAATGAATAATTGATAACTTGTTAGCTTCCTCTGAAGGATGCTCCTCCTATTTATACATGAATTAGGGATATATTCTCAATAAATGTAAATCCCTTAAATATCTACTAGATCCATACTTGTCTCAACTTATCCCTAAATACTAGATACAAATCCCATGACACATCAAGATCTCCATGATCTTTCTCCTTGGAATTTGGTCCACCTCTTGAGTTGAAATTCGAATTTGTGCTCAGGAGGCCAAGTAAGACCCTTCTAGAACCTCCAAATAAGCCTACACATGTCACAAACCTCATAGCAGAAATATATTTTTATATGAAACCATGTTAATTTCCTAGTTTTTAATCATAAATTCACTTAAGAATACATAAATAAATAACTTTGGAAAATGATTATTCTAACTCGTATGATCATGAATATGGTTACTTGATAGGGTTTTAGGCTAGATAGTTATGAAATGAGGGCTAAATGGTTATGAAATGATGGAAATATGGATGAAGATGGAAGACAATTTTGAGACTCAAGATACCCCTCAATTGAAATTGTTGCATGTCCTCATGAAACTATTGCATTGATTCATTTGTCCATAAGTTTATCTTCTTGAAATGATTTTCTTTTTTATGAGCTTTTGACTTGTATTGATTTTCTTCAAACTTTGCGTCATCATATTCTCTTTTGAAAATTGTAAAACATTTGATTGCAACATATATTTTTGATGGTTGGTTCTTGTGTGACAACTAAATTTTTTTAGCATTGGTTCTTGTGTAGCAATACTTTTATTTTTGTTGCATCAAAGTATATGAAAACATTGAAAGTTTTATTTTCAAGTCCTATAATAACTATCAATGAATCGATAATTTGCAAAGCATATAATCTTTTGGAATCATACTACAACAATAGTTGATTGGGAAGAATATGCAAGTTGGAATGAAATGAAAATGTGTGATGATGTATGACATGTGAATATGAATTGGTGTCCCTTCGCCCCAACAAAAGGTGTTTTTTCAGTTTATGACAATATGAGAAAGGGATTATAGAGGCGATGAGGAATTTTCCAAAATCACAATTTTAGTATTTTAAGGAATTGCATGACTAAAATTTAGAAAACAACATACCTTCACTTACCTTTAATGTGGATGAGTTGTGTTTATTGAAGAGTGTGGATTCTGATGTTATGTAAACAAAGGAATTTGATCTGCTTCTTTGTTCTCTTTGTGTTGATGACAAGATTGGGATCTTTATTGTTGTTGTTACAAATTGATTCTTGCTCCAAACTTCTGAAATGATGTAGTCTTCAATCGTTACAAAACCGGATGATACAATTCTAGTAATGCGAATAAATGTGTTGATGTCAAGCATGAAGAGAAGTCATTGGATTACCAGCCACTAATGAATATCGTTAACCAATGCGAGGAAAACTCACCATTAATGTCAATGAGTGCCAAGGTACCTAAGTACATCTTCCGAAGTGCGAATAAATGAACTAATGTCGAGCCACTTGCAAGATTAAACGATCAAGGGACATTGGTGTATTCACATGATTTTCAGTGAGATAACTTGTCATTAAGGCATACAAGCCTCAAGGTACTTGAAATAGAACTCTAGCCTTGAACCTAGATAATGTGTTGATGTCGATAGGCCAAGACTTGTTAGAAGGGAGGCCTTAATGAATCCTCCATCATCTAACACATGCATAAAACAATAATTTTGAAGGAATATGAATGAAATTTTTTGCAGTGGATGAAGGTTTATTTGACAAAATTAAAAGGAAATGAAATGAATCAACTTTGTAGTGGATCTAGATGGTTTTATTGATGGGTTATAGGTTAGTCAAAGTGAGGCAGCAAAATGAGTGTGAAGGAAAATGAGATGAAGATTTTATTGACTGAATAAGTAGGAATGCAATGATAAGACTGGTATCTGAGAGGTTTTCAAATAGTGTGATGGATATGATTTAGCATTCCTTATCCAGAATAATGTGCTCATGCTTTGGATATTTCATCTTTGACGTTTCCCTGATCATGTTCTTAAGAAATGTGGGTTTTGAGAGACATTGTTTGCTTATGGTCATCTATTTGTCTTCCTGGAACCTGAAAAAATTAGTACTTTTTCTGCAATGAAATGTAAGATTATAAAAATATAGATGAAATCAATCTCTCTATTTATGACATTTACAAAAAAAAAACTTAGAATTAATACTAATAAAAAAAATTCACGAAAGAAAACAAATGAAGTTTTACCTGTTTCGAAACTAGTGCCTTGGTTTACCTGTCATGTCTTGTTGGAAATTTCTTAATTCTTTTGATGTTTCAAATTCTGATTAATACTCCCCCATCTTGTAGATTTCGTCGAAATATTTCCAATGACATTTGAATCGCGTCAAACGGACGTCGTATGAGAAAGTTATTGTCGTTTGAATTTTTAGCAAAACAATGAAATTGGGGTGTATGGGTGCCACGTGGAAGCACCAGGGAATGGAAAATGGAAACACTTTAAGGTGCCATGTGGCATACATGATGTTGTGGATGTTAACTTGGCATAGTGAAGTGGACTTCTGACTAGACAAGGTGATGTGGCAGATAACTAGGCGATGATTGTGAAATATTGGCTAATGGTACATTGCCATGTGGACCAATCGAATGTCGCCATGTGGCAAAAAAAACCCCAACAAACAAAATTTAAGATTTTGGGAGTGTTGAGGAGGTAAATTCCCTCTGCGGACAGAGGCGATCCCTACTAGCCCAGATCGGGTCTAGCAACAATCAAACACGCTACAGTGCAGGTTCCTAATCATAAATAAACCGACTTGCGAGGAAGGCTTACCTGGAATCCAACGCTGTTGTTTGTAGAAGAGGTGGTGCTCCCGTTCCTTTGCCCTGGCAGATCACAATCCTCACGATCTCCGTGATCGGACACCTGCACATGCAAGAAACAACACAAACACAAGCATAAAATCCAGTACATACAACTATATGTCAGTCGAAGAGGACATAACTCATGAACATGATCAAGAACAAGAGTGGAACCATAACCAATAGTCGCTTAATATTAATGAGTCAAAAAGAAGAATACAACCAAAGCTTCGACGCCGAATTCTCCTTTAGCGGGTCGTCAGCAGAACATGTCTCGATAAAGCCTGTCAATGATGGGACAAGCCTCTCTCTCCGAATACTTGGCAATAGTCTCCTTGCTTGGATTTGGCCTTAAGGGAATCAAGAAGGCTCTTGCAGCATAAGGATGTGAAAGCTCTTGGGAACTTGGATATTCTGCAACTAGCTTGCAAGGGAAATGGGCAAGCTTTTATAGAAGGAGGAAGGGAAGTTGGGATCCCTATAATTATGGGATTGGCCCTATCATCAAGGAAGCTTCCATGAGAGGTGGAAAACCACTTCCTCTCTATGGAAATCTGTAGCCAAACCTCCCAACTCAAGATAGATATCAGTCCAAGAATTTGTTAGGACGAAACTTCTGCCATTTATTTTTAAAAAACACCTCTTTAAATTGCAATGGCGAGTGCGACTCTCTCCGGGATGAGGCGCCAACCGGGCGCGACTTTGAAGGATTTTCTCATTGGCGCGGCATCGAAATAGCTACCCGCGCCAATGCAAAAAGGGCCATTTTAAGGGTTTTTCATAAGGAGATGTCTTTGTGGGGATGAAAGTACATGTCTTGGGGAATTACCATGAAAGTATTTTTCGTTATGCACATCGTTCACAAAGTCACAAAAATGAGCCCTCCAATGTGCGGGACTTGGGATTGCAGGGCGGGTGACAAATTACCGTTAACGTATGCCCCTAAAGCATGAGGCCCGAAAGAGAGAGAGAGAGGGGTGAAATGCTTTACGAGAACATGCCGAATGAAAACACTGCCATCGTAAAAATTGTGGAGCGAAGTACAACTGATGTCTCAGATACATGATATATATGCGTGGTATGGGCGCAGCCATCCATAACAGAGTATACAATAATCGAGATCCAGGGCGTGGATGTAGCCATCCAGAGAGGATCGATAAATAGACTCAGGTATGGTCACAACCATCCAATCAATGAGTCATGTAAATAATCATAATAATCCACAAAATCGCAGCCTAGATTACAACAGACACAATCCAAGGTCTTGCGCTCCATCTCGACCCGAACAAAGTACAAGTTCAAGCATGTGAATATGTGATCTGAAGTCGAACATGCAAGAACATCATCTGATTACCAGCCAATGATGAAAGCTATTAATAGACGGGAGAGGTACCACCAATAATGACAATGGCCCTCAAGGTACTACAGGTACAACCTATGGCATGTGAATCAATGAGCTGACGTCGAACATCTGTAGAATCACTAGATCGAAGGCCAATGATGAAAACCCCACGTCGAATGCGACGAACCTACCATTGAGGCATGCAGGCTCCAAGGTACCATAAGGGAGTCTCTAGATCAGCTTCCTGGATAATGAGCTGAAGTCGACAGGAAGTGACCTTGATCGAAGGTGGGCTACAGTGTTTCCCACATCATCGACACGAGACAGAGGAACATGATGTTTTTAGAATCGTGATCAAACGAGAATCGTAGGGAGGTTGATATTTGGCAGAGGTCAACTTCTCTTGAACATATTGAAGGCATGACAAGGATTTGGCGTAGAGAACATCAAAAGATCAGAGGTCATAGTGACGAGGCAAAGAGCAGATGAGAGGTCAAAAGGGATTACCCAAACCCACGAGGCAAGTGAAAAAACGAGATGAGATTTCTAACCCGACACTTTAATGCGTACAAGTGCCATGTCTAAGAGCGACATAACGTCGACACGAAATGAGATGTCGGTTCCATTTTCCCCACCACCATTTCGCAGTGCCTCCCGTCCACACCCTAAGCTTGAAGAGGATACCATATGCTTGCTGTATAAGCCCATCCTAGTACATTTAACAAGCCCTAGGAAGGAGGAACTCAGATACCGTCATTATGACTGAATCAAATGTCATCAGGGCTTAACAAGTCTGACAAAGGGAGAACTTGGCGTCTTTTCATGTTTAGAGAGTTTGAAAAGACAGCGGAAAATTAAACTCCAACGGTCCCTTTTCGTAAATAGTTTCTCAGACTCGAAAAGGTAGAAAACAATGTCTGAGAAAACCTCCTAGTTGCAATAGGCTAGGGTATTCCTTTTTCGTAAATAATCTATCCCAGCCCGAAAAAGGGGTAAACGTATATTGGGTAGATGTCGTTTCGTGCCCACTTTAATGAGATCGAAATGACAAGGAACTCGGCAATATTTTCATGTTTAGAGAGTCAAAAAAGAGCTGAAAGTTGACTCCTCCTGGAGGAATGAGTGGTATAAAGGGTAGAAACTGGTTCCGGTAATGGTGGAACTACTCTGAACAAATAAAGGTTGAGAGGCTGGCTAACAAGACCACTCATTGCAGCGGTTCCTCAGGAATGGGTAAAACAACCAAGTGAAGTCATATGATCGGCCAAGCAGATAGTGACGATGGAGTGAGAAAACCAAGGTTCATCTAGCAAAAACAGGCTGATAAAATGGCAATCACGAGAGGTAAAAGGGAAAGGCTTCATTTTTACACAAGCTTGAAATCAGGAAACTCTGGTTGAAGTTGGTTCTTCTTGAAGTTGGTTTCATTTTTACACAAGCTTGAAACAAAGATAAACTATGCTTGAAACCGGTTTCATTTTTACACAAGCTTGAAACGGAAACAAACTATGCTTGAAAAGTAAGCATGCCCTCGGCATGGTGACTCAATTCAAGGTACATGCCCCCAAGCTTCAGTCCATGTGAAAGGCAGATGGAGTGAAGGTTCAAGTTACGAGATCAAGAGAAAGACTCAACTGGGATTTTACGAGAACTTATCAAAGACTCAAATTGAACAGGAACGTGTTTCATTATTTTAATGAGGTTGACACATTAAAAGAACTATCCTCAGGACACCTTGTTTCATGGTTTAAGAAGCTTGGCACAAGACAAGGAACTCTGCTCCGACAACCTTGTTTCATTTTTTAAGGAGCTTGACACAAGACAAGGAACTCTGCTCCAACAGACCTTGTTTCATTTTTTAAGGAGCTTGACACAGGAAAAGAACCATGCTCCGACCGACTTCATCATAATGAACAAGAAGTCATCGCCTCCAAGAGTTCCACTCCCGATGGAAGGAAAACATCCTGGAAGTCAGGACCCAATGCCCCCAACACCTGATGCACAACGGTGTCGTCATTGAGTACGGGCACGGGGTAAGTAGCCACATAGTTGACCTACGGTGGGGCAGATACAACGGGTGGATAAAAACTAGGAAGGGATGATGGCGGGCCAGCTGCCACATCGGGACCAAATAACTAAAGTTGATCAATGGTCACGATCCGTCCTTCATGTGGAAAACAGACCACACGAAAAAGGGAGGAGACAAGCGCTCCCATGGCATAGGTGTAATCGCGCCCCAAGAGTAGATTGAAATCCAAGGGGCCTGGAACAACCATCATGTCCATATGGATGGTTTTACCTCCCAAAGTAATAGGTAACCTTGGAAGGATCCCTAACGGTTGACTCGTTCTTCAAATGCAAATGCATTCTGCGTACAGCAAGCGGCGGCGAACCGAAAGCTTGCCAAGTAGTTATGATAAAAATACTAACGTACGCACCTTCGTCTATAATGGTGCCGGATATGACTGCATTCAAAAGCCTTATATCGTGATCTCGAAAGGCACATAAGACGGAAGGCGTATCCTGCAAATCGACTCCAATCAAAGGAAGTGACCAAACTACTTGGAGGGGCTACCATCGAACTGAGATGGTCTTCCCCTGGTGTTACGGAAGAAGAAGGAGCATCCTCCACGACCTCCATCTCGAAGGCGGGAGGAGTATCCTCCGGGACCTCTATCACGGGAGGCGGAGGAGCATCTTCTTGGGATATAGGGACAGGAGAATCTTTCTCCAAGTCGGAAGAATCTGAAGAAACAAGAAGAACCTGAGGGATGTGAGATCCACTCTCAATGGAAAAGACCTGGTGCACCGCAGACGGGGCCAGCTCGACCGATCCCACAACCGATGGTTGGTCAGGGATGGATTCCTGAATTTGAATTTTCGAGGGAGCGGGATCGACCAAGGATGACTCTTGACCAATCATAGGATCAACTGGTGGAGGACTCAAAGAAAGCTGATTATAACCAGCTGGAAGGCATGGTGTAGAACTGGTCGAGTTGTCCAAGACTCTCTTAGCTTCATCCATATAAGGACAAAGGTGAATGGCATGGTGCCCTTCACACAACTTATAGGGATTGGTAATCTTACCCTGCTTCTTAGGAGCCTTACCAGCACCAATTAAAGACGTGCCCCCAACTTGACTCCCGGAAGCCAAAGGCAACGACGGACGACCGCTGGACCATTTTTCAAGCACCTTGGGAATGCCAGGGCAGTCTCGAAGAAGATGGTCTCCCATGCACAACATGCAAGGGAACTTGACTTTCCGCGGAGGGTTGGAAGGTTTATCAAGAGGGTACTTCTTAGGCGCAATAGCTGCAGAGCTAGCCTCTCCCTTATCGGACTTCTTCTTCTTCGTCTTCTTCTTCTTCTTCTTAGCCACCTGGTTACTCGAATCCAGACTTTCACCAGGCGAAGTAGAAGAGGAGGATGCAGAAACAGGTGAAGAAGGGGAGAGGTCCACCTTGGAATCAACATGATGTTGTTCAGGCGGAGGAGCTGATTGAACTGTAGCCAAGACATTCGGGACAATAGTTGTTGAAAATAACCAAACAGGCAACCCAACAGTTAACCCAGGAAGGGACAACGTTGCCATATAAGGAGCACCAACATTCCCAAAAGGAGGAAAATGACCAGGATTCCCATTGGAGGGGATTCCTTGGTTGGTGAACTCCGGAAAAGTTGCCATCAAAAACGATCTTAGAACAACACCCTAAGGAAACTAAATTTAACCAGGGATATTTCGTGGGTAGTTAATTTTTATGACATTGAAACAAAACTCTACCGTTTCATATTTTAAGAGTCAAGAAACGAGTAAAAGGTGACTCTATCTCTTTCAGTTTTGAAACAAGTGTGAAAGGACAAGTGCTTGATGACCTTTTCAAATTTAAAGAGTCAGAAAAGATCGAAATGACTACTTAGGAATACTAGGCAAAGGGTGTACCAAATAACCGTGAACTACAATATACACCTTGGTTTCAAAATGAAAGAGGAATCAACCAAGGACTTTCCGTATGTGCAGGAAATCTCCCCGAATGCTGTGTCCGGTGTATCACAGGTATAAGGCGGCAGACTCGGCTTCCTACGGATAAAGGATAGAAACCTAGTGGGGTCTCCCTTTATATACGCAACGGTACGGGGAGCACAAGTCCGTACTAGTGCTGTCTAAAGCCAAGAGGCGAATGACAACTACTAGGTTTAAAGACACCGGAACACGTCTCTAGCCTAGACCTCTAAATGTGTTGTTAATGTTTCAATGCTTCCTTAGGTAAATTGAGTAAATTTTAATGTTGATCTTCAATTACGTTTCGGTTTCAAGGCCTTAGCGAGTGTCATATGACAATCTCCTGTATGCAGCTATATGAGAAAAGAAAACTTTTCAATTTGATGAATGCTATCTAGTTAAGGGAAGAGCTTCAAACAATGATGCAACAAACAACAAAATTGAAAACGAAACTTTTTCCAAACTAGATGACTTTCACTATCCAAAAGTATTCTAAAACATTCAACGAATCGAATAATGCAATGTAATCTATGCAAAATTCTCTTTTCCGAAAACTATGCAATTGTAATCTATGCACAATTTCCTTTTCCTTTCAAATAATAGGAATGCACTCAATGCATTTTTCGATGAAATGAGAATCTACTTAATGCATGCTTTCAATGAAAGAGAATGCACTCAAAGCGATTTTAAGCTTTCAATCATTAAACAATTTGATCTAAGTTCAATGATGGATCTCAAAAAATACTTTTCAATGCAATGTGATCTAATGCATTTTAACGAAAAGCAAACTATGAGACGAAAACTAAAAGAACGCAAATCTTCTTAATGAAGGATGAATGCAAAAGAGATGTAAACAAACACTAAGAATGCAATCGTTGTTTCAAACACTTTGTAACGAAATCTTTCAAAAGGCGACAAGACATATGAGGTCAAACACAAAGAGGACTTCCGAATCATGAGATCAAAACAAGGCATTCATTCCCTTTTACATCAAGCAATCATAGCAAGAAGACATCCCAAACAATGAACAATGTAATCTATGCTCATACAAGGAAAAGATCGGAAGGGAAAGACACACTGGTGAAGGATTTAGGGAAAAAATCTCAATTTTCATACACCCTGAAATTGGCTCGACTTGTACATTGACAACTAGCGCCAATGGCCAATTGGCGCGGGTTGCTAACTGACAACAAGCGCCAACGCCTAAAAATGAAAAAACAAAAAATTTCTCCCAACCAAGACCAGACTCACCACTTCCAGCAGAATCCAAAACAAACCCAGAAGCAAAGTACTGACCAAAAGAAGCTTCCGAACAAGGGTAAACCCTAGCACCTATAGGAAATGGCGCGACTGTCTGACTGTAATCCGTGCCAAACAGGGAATGGCGCGAGTGATGAACTGGCAAACTACGCCAACTGGCGCGACTGTCAGGGCTAAACTCGCGCCAATTAAGCCAACTATGAAAAGGTGAAAATTCGGAAAAGCAGAGGTCAAATTTGATCCTCTGGGGCTGAACCAAAAGCCAAACACTGAGAAAAGAGCCAGCCAAAAGAGCTAATCAAGCAAGGAGAATCAAGAAACAACCGAAAAGACAAGACAATACTCCAAGTGTTCAGTTCATAAACTAAACCGGAGATTGACCGAAGCAGCATTGATCTACTCCGCTAATGCAGAGCAAAAGCATTTCGAAGGCTATCTGGCTGTACTTTAGGCTCTGTCTATAGCTTACAAATCAAACAACAAGCTGAGTCCCCAGTGGAGTCGCCAAATTGTTGAGGAGGTAAATCCCCTCTGCGGACAGAGACGATCCCTACTAGCCCAGATCAGGTCTAGCAACAATCAAACACGCTACAGTGCAGGTTCCTAATCGTAAATAAACCGACTTGCGAGGAAGGCTTACCTGGAATCCAACGCTGTTGTTTGTAGAAGAGGTGGTGCTCCCGTTCCTTTGCCCTGGCAGATCACAATCCTCACGATCTCCGTGATCGGACACCTGCACATGCAAGAAACAACACAAACGCAAGCATAAAATCCAGTATATACAAATATATGTCAGTTGAAGAGGACATAAATCATGAACATAATCAAGAACAAGAGTGGAACCATAACCGATAGTCGCTTATCATTAATGAGTCAAAAGAAGAATACAACCATAGCTTCAACGCAGCACTCTCCTTTGGCGGGTCGTCAGCACAACATGTCTCGATAAAGCTTGTCAGGGATGGGACAAGCCCCTCTCTCCAGATACTTGGCAACAGTCTCCTTGCTTGGATTTGGCCTTAGGGAATCAAGAAGGCTCTTGCAGCATGAAAACTCTTGGGAATTTGGATATTCTGCCCCTCTTTGGAACTAGCTTGCAATGGAGATGAGCAAGCTTTTATAGATGGAGGAAGGGGAGTTAGGATTCCTATAATTATGGGATTGGCCCTATCATCAAGGAAGC
This sequence comes from Pinus albicaulis, assembly GCA_034641835.2. Taxonomy (NCBI): domain Eukaryota; kingdom Viridiplantae; phylum Streptophyta; class Pinopsida; order Pinales; family Pinaceae; genus Pinus; species Pinus albicaulis. The sequence goes on from CM076584.1 coordinate 1,540,982,459, forward strand.
TTCCATGAGAGGTGGCAAACCACCTCCTCTCTATGGAAATCCGTAGCCAAACCTCCCAACTCAAGATATATATTAGTCCAGGAATTTGTTAGGACGAAACTTCCACCATTTATTTTTTAAAAACACTCCTTAAATTGGCTGGCGCGACCTCTTTGAAGGATTTTCCCCATTGGCGCGGGTACTAAAATAGCTACCCGCGCCAATGCAAAAAGGGCCATTTTAAGGGTTTTTCACAAGGAGATGTCTTCAGGGGGATGAAAGTACATGTTCTGGGGAATACCATGAAAGTATTTTCAAGTTATGTCACTGCTCACAGGTCACAAAATGAGCCCTCCAATGTGCGGGACGGGGATTGCAGGGACGGTGACAAATTACTGTGTAACAGGGAGAAAATTCCAAGCGTCTAACTTCTCTAGGGCACTTGCCAATCAATTTCATGACACCCAAATATTTTATTTTTATTTGAACTCATCCTCTTGCCAAAAAAAATGGATCTCATAACCAATTTTTTTCATTTCTATAAATATTGTGAAAATATTGATGCCAAAACTTAAATTCTTTATTTTATTTTACTTCTTTTGTTGTATGGTGAAAGCATGGAGTAAATTTTCTAACTTCTCTTTTTGCAAATTCTGGACTGATTTATTTTCTTCGAGAAAGAATTTTAAATAGGAATTTTCTTTTAATCTGACAGTCACAATTTTTTTTAAGAAAATAGCTGATTTTAAATCAACGATATCTCCCTCATTTGGACTCTGGTGACCAATTTGTTTTTTGAATTTGGGTGATTTTTCGCAAAGAATTCAAATATGAAATTTTTTTTTGGCAAAATTGTCACCAAAATTTTCATATATGATTTGCAAACTTGCCACCCACATATTATAAAACAAATATATTTAACAATTAGAGCTCATTTTTTAAAATTTTGGAATCAATGGTAAATTTAGACCTCTTAGTCATTTTTATTAATTTTTTTTAAAACTAACTTGGTTCAATCTTCTTTTCTGATCTTCCAGATCGCAGGAAGCGCAAGAAGAGAACATACTCAGGAGTTTATTAATCGATTTTATTTTTTATTTTTTATTTTTATTTGAATTCAGAAAATAAAAATAAAAGAACCAATCTCACCTGAAAATATTTTTCTTTAATCTTCGCTTGTGCTTCTTTTCACAATAGTTTGTTTTATTGCAATATTCCTGCCAAGGGTTACTAAATAGGTGGCTCTTACTGCACCACAAAATCACAAATTTATCCTAAAAATCACAAAAACTTGTTTTTATTTGTTAGTCCTATTTTACTAAAGAAATGAAACATTCTCTTAAGTATATGAGAATTTCCAAATGCATCCATTTTCGTAACAAAATCATGAGTAAACTCATATCCAAGTTTGAAAAATAAACCCTAGTGAATTCTTGGACATGATTATGAAGATTTGATGTTAAAAATTGTAGCCTAATGACTAGTTGGGACCAAATTTGAATGTGATCTTTAAGTTTTTGATATTCTTCAACTATCATGGCACAAAAATATTCAGATCTTGTTTTTGCAATTGGATTTATTATTATTATTATTATTATTTATTTTTATTTTAATGAATGGGGGTTTTTTATTTGTGGATGTTTTATCTTACTTCTATTTTTTCTATATGAAAATGTAAAAAAAACTTAAATGAAAATGCTTGACTGCAGTTAATCTTAAGTGATGATGATCCTAAATGAAAAATGCTTCCTAAACAATCCTCCTAACTTAGTTACATCTAAGTTTGCTTCCCCGGCAACGACGCCAAAAATGTAGGGTGATTTAATTGTATGTTAAACTCGTGTCATTTTAATATGTCAACCTCGGGGTTTTGTAAACTTAGAAGCAAACCAAAATATATGGGACCTCAGATGAAAATGTTGTAGAAGGTTTGTTTAGGATGGAAAAAAATAAGGAAATTCATATTACAAGTATATCTAAAGAAAAATGCAAAAGCAATCACATGTAAGAAAACTGAATTGGATTCTAAGGGTGGAAGTTAGATTCTAAGGGTGGAATGAATGAATGCCATGGCCTTTCTAAAATATTATAAACTAATATTTGAACTGTTAGGTCCCCGTAATTTGCAGATTGGAAAGAACAAATGAACAGGGGTAACATCAAACCAATCTTTGGAATCCTAGGACCTAGCCTTCCTAGACTCAGAGAGGGTTCTCTCTATGCTTATTTAAAGGATTTAACTTGTTTGATTTTAGACTAGTTATAGGGATTAGGGTTTGCTTTTTTGTTTGCTTGGTTGGATAAGTTGTCAAGAAGAATAAGTAGAGTAAGAGAGGATCAATCCATTGGGCTATGGAGTTTGCAAAGATTTTGAAAAGTGCAAGACTAGTTCAAGGGTGCTTCATAGGGCAAGTAAACAAGGCCAAATGGATCTAAGTAGGTTTTGAGTGAGTGAAATGAACATGGAGGAGTGAATATAGTAGATTAAGGGGAAATCAAGGATCCTTTAACAAAATAATAACAAGGAAAATCTTTCAGCATGATTAGCATAGTAAAAACTTGAAGAGCAATGAAGGATTATTCAACCAAACAATACTAAACAAACCTTAGAGCAATAGATAAGTAAAATTAGAGAGAAGTTAAGGATTCTTTGAAACTTACTTGTAAAAAAATAGATTTTTCAACATAACATCTCAGTAAAACTAAAGAGCACTTAAGAATTCCTTAATTAAACATTCAAGGAAAAAAACATAAAGATCAAAGGAGGTAGACAAAGCAGGGTGCCAAAAGACATATCCTACTCTAAGATTTCTATCCCATGATCAAAGAAACATAATGAGAACTGAAGAAAACATGTACAAATTTGGAATACATCACCATTCAACAGAGCATTATGAATCCTAATAATGAGCTCAATCCACAGCTCCTCAATCCAAAGTCATCACAAAACATCAAAGCCAATTTCACAAATAAACTCAGAGTCTATATCATATTATTCTCATCAACCAACCAAAAAAATACAATAAGACCTCCATGCTCTATTTAACCAGAAAATGAGGAGGTGGAAACCCTAAGAGGCTTCTAGAAACCATAAATACACCATAAATGTCATCTATGTCCAAAGAGGCCATGCAAGGCCCAAGGCACATAATAACTATTGCAATAAATGAAAGATAACCTAAACATAACTCCTTAATCAAAGATGGAGTGATTTTCCCAAAAAAATCTCGAAAATATCCTTCAGTGTGTTTTGTTGAATTTTTTGCAAGGGGGCAACTTCATAGGTCTGAAAGCGTAGCGCCTGCACAGGAAATTTGGGTCCAATTGCAGCCAAGTTTTGATGGACTTCCCGATGTCAGAATTGGCTCCGTGATGGCTCGTTGGAAAGCCTGCTGAGTCTAATTTCCAAAAAGGCCTTTTTTTTCTAGTTGGGCTTCATTAAAATATTCAAAAATTAAATCTCCCAAGGCTTCTCTAGGCGCAGTGCCAGCCCTGAAAACATGGCAGAAAGGTGAAAATTGGCATGTTTTTAGGTTTTTTGAGGGACCAAAAATGCTCCAAATGCCCTGAAATTTGGTGAGCATGTTGTACTTGACCTGAGGATTCCAAAAATGTAAATTTTTCCTGCTGAGGATGCTTGTAGGAAAATTGTAGTGCCAAGGGTGCTGCGCTTTCAGGCCTTAAAATCGGCAAAAACCAAAAACCTTCAAAAAGTTCCCAAAATTTGTAGATATCTTCCTTATGGGGTTTGGGAGGCCCGTACATAAGCTTCAGCAAGAATTCCAAGGTTTCTTGGTCTTTTGCCTACTTGAGTGATTTAATTTCGGCAAGGGCTCTTTTAATCTTGGCCCTTGCAAATTGATTTTTCAATGCATAGTGCTTGGCCATATTTTTCTGTAGGCCAAGGTCCCTTTGTATATTCTTCAACTGCTTCTTTTCATTCTTATAATACTCAATGTTATACATTTCCATGCCAAGTTTTCTTTGTAGGCCTCTAATCTCTACATCCTTGCTTTGGAGAAAGATTCTTGTAATCCTCACCTCATCTTCATTTTCACTGTCAAGGTCAATGAGTTGGTGCTTTTGTTTAGTTTGATGCTTGCATTTCTTATCTCCAACAGTGACCTTTCTCTTGCCTTTGTTAAGCTTTTTTGTTGATGCAGAAGGCATGGTCCCTTGCCTTTTATAGGTCGCAAACACATGCCTTTCTCCTCTTTGGTAAGTCAAAGAAAGAGGTTTGATTGTGACCATTTCAGTGTCTTCATTATCTTTGTCATCTTGACTGTCATTATCAGTGATATTCATGTTGTCCTTATGGCTTTCATGGTTGTTGTCATGACTGTCATGCTCCTTGTTGTCTTCTTCTTCACTACTGCTATTAGCCTCTTCATTTTCTTCACTATTATCATCAGCTTCACTGAAATTTTTATCCTTGGTATCATTACTATCATTAGCATCATTATTGCTATCAGTTACCATGTTTTCTGCTTCATCAATGTCCTCTTTGTTTCCAACATCAACACTATTATCTTGGATTCTCTCTTCATCATTTGCCTCATATTCATTTTCATCTACCTCTATGTTTTTTGTTTCATTGCTAACCTGTACCTCTTCACTCTCTTTTTCTTCAATGCTTGTTTCATCATTATTTCTCTCTCCTTCATTAGTATTTGATTGCTCATCATGGTCACTTCCTTCTTGATATGTTGCATTGGGAGAAGGTGAGGAAGGAAGGTTTTCTTGAGTTGAAGATACATGTGTAGATGATGAAGCATGATCAGTAGGAGATGATGGGGGAGTAGGGGGAGGAGGATGAGATGATGAGGGAAATTTTTTTTGAGGATAGGGTTGTGGGTTTGTGAACACTTCATGAGCAATGAACACCTCCCATGGTATGCCTTTTTTCTCCAACTGATGTAGCACAACCATCTTGATTAAAGAGTGATGAAAAAAAAATTCATTTGCTGGGAATAGTTCCTCCTTTGAACAACAGAAGACATCTTATCGATACTCCTATAGAGGTAGTAGGGTAAATGAAGCATCTTAACCCTAATGAAGTGCATGAGTAATCTGATATGATAGGAGTAAAGCCTAGAGTACCTTCCCTCCTAGGTAAAGTATTTCATGATGACCCTCATCAAGGGTGCATACCTCTCCTGCAAATTTGAAAAAGGGAAGATAGTTTTGCAATGTTCTTTGTATTTGGGTTTAAGAAATGGCTCATAGCAGCTTATGTTGAAATTTTCTCTTTTGAACCATTTTTCACCAACATTGGGTATCTCTGTAGCATGGGTAATGGCATCTTAGGAGAGTTCAAAGGTCACCCCTACAAAGTTTGATTGTTTGTCATGTAGGTTAAGGATGAATAACCTTGTGAGCTCTGGGTGACTATACTTGTTGGACTCTTTCACAAAAATGAAAACACCCTACATTCTGGAAACATGTGACAATCATAGGAGAGGCATTATGTTGGCAAAATGATGAAGAGTGTTGTCCTTGATGGCAACCCACTGAATGAAGATGAAGACATGAGACTGTTGACATGTGTTGTCCTTGATGGCAATCCACCTGATGAAGTTATTCTTGACCTGATGGGCTTGGTAAATGATGTAAATCTGATATGAAATGATGTTTGTTAGCAATATGATGCTGAGTGTTGTCCTTGAATGACAACTTACTTGATGAAGTTGTGCTTGATAGAATATGTGTTGATGAACTAAATCTGATGAATCTACAGTGAGTACAGAATGTAATAATGGAAGAATTGTCAGTATGTGTCAAAGCATGATGAAAAAGAGTATGTCTCAAGGCATACGCGGATTTGTCTAGTAGAAGTCGCGTATGCACGCGGTAAAGTACGTGCCAAGTCGCGTATGGGCAAAAGCGCTCAAAAAGTGCAAAACCAGGGGTAACCACCATGGTATTGACCCATTGTATTGGGTAATGATTCGTCTAAATGACCCCGTCCAGGAATACCATCGGAAGTAATGTGGTTTTGGCTCATGGTATTGAAAAAGGGTAATCCTATATAAGGAGAAGAAATTCATTGTGCAAATCATGAGTGTGGGTGCAAGATGTCTGAGCTTGAATGAATACTTCTCTCTGAAGTATATCTGAATGGAAAGGGTTACAATTGAATGATAGATCTGAATGTATGATGCACCAATGATGAAGAAGGGGATCTAGATCTGAAATATACTTGTATTTGCTAGATCTGTTTATGGAATGATTAGATCTGAGATGAGGCGAACATCTGTCTGAAGTAAAGGGTAAAAATCTGTGTGATGTATATGTTCTGAAGAATTGCAATGACCTAAATGTTTGAAGAACCATACGCTTGTTTGCCGCAGAGGAAGCGCGTATATACGCAGCTTTGCTGAAGAGAAAGCGCGTATGCGCAATGAAATTAGATCTGTAATATGTATAGAAGTATACACTGGTTTATGTGAACGGAAGCGCGTATATACGCGACATCGGTGAAAGGAAAGCGCGTATGCAACCTAGGGTTTGCTGAAGTCTGTGGTAAGAAATGTCTGATCTGTTCTGCTGGTTTACTGATATCTGTCAGTGAGTTATATGTATCAGTTTCATGTTTGACTGTGCTTAAAAGTATGGAGTGGGTCCAGTCTGAAAATATGATGAAACGAGGCCTGCAATTTGTGCTCTATTGAAGTTGTTTGGATCCAGTGTGAAAATCGATGAAACGTGGTCCATAGAGGTGCTGAGGGTTGTAGCCTTCAGTCAGGGGGTTGTAGCTCCCTTCCAGGTGAGGCTGGTAAACGAGAGCAGGGGGTCGTAGCTCCCTTCCAGGTGAGGCTGGTAAACGAGATCAGGGGGTCGTAGCTCCCTTCCAGGAGAGGCCGGTAAACGAGTCAGGGGGTTGGAGCTCCCTTCCAGGAGAGGCTGGTAAACGAGCACAGGTGGGTGCCTGCGTGCTGGTAGGAGTCTGCACCAGCACATATGTTGTAAGATGTTTTCTCTATAATAAAATATTGAAGGCTGAGCAACTGCAGCGGTGGTTTTCTCCCGACTTGGGTTTCCACCTAAAAATCCTGGTGTTCATGTGTGATGATTTGTGTGATGGTTTATTCTGTTGTTACTACATGTTTACTGTTAACTTAACATCAGATGAATGAATATTGCATAATTAGATATCTACTAATACGCGAGTTGTATGAAGGATATCCGCGTGTATACGCGAGTTTACTAAATGAAAGTAGCGTATGGGTTTTAGAAGAGTGAAAAAGTAAAAAGATTTTGTATATGCAGTAAATACTGATTCACCCCCCCCCCTCTCAGTATTTTTCCCAACAATTGGTATCGGAGCAGGTCCTTCTGCAGAAGCTTGATCACTTGAAGGAGATCCGTCACAATGGGAAGTCAAGAAGGAGTAATGTCTATAAAGCCACCTCTATTCAATGGAAGCAATCTGATATTCTGGAAGGTACGAACAAAAGCATATCTGCAAAGTCTTGGTGCAGATGTATGGGCAATCGTGGAAGAAGGTTATCAATACCCGGCAAGTATTCCTACTGATGCAGCAGAAAGGAAGAAGTATGAAATCAATGCCAAAGCAATGAATGTCTTATTAGGAAGCATGTCTGAATCAGAATTTGCTAAAGTGATGCAGCTACATTCAGCAAAAGAAATATGGGACAAAATCATTCTGAGCTATGAAGGAGATACAAAGGTAAAAAGTGCAAAACTCCAAACTCTTAGAATCGAATATGAAATTTTGAAGATGCATAGTGACGAAAGTGTTGCCAGTTTCTTTCTTTGTCTAGATGATATTGTAAATCGGATGAGAAATTTGGGTGAAACCATAACCGATACTACTCTGGTGGAAAAAGTCTTAAGATCCTTGACTTCAAAATTTGACTCTAAAGTTTCAGCTATTGAAGAAAGGCAAGATCTGAAAACTCTTACTATTGTTCAATTACATGGTATTCTGACTGCTTTTGAAATGAGACAAGGAGGTCCTTCTCAAATCAAAGAAGTTGTTTTTAAGGCGTCTGCAAAAGGAAAAGAAAAGGGAGCTGTCAAAGAATCCAGCTATATATCTGAAGAAGAAGAAGAAGCAAATTTTGTGAGAAGACTTCAACTAGGTACAGGAAAGTTCAAAGGTAAGCTTCCTTTCAAATGTTTTAATTGTGGAAGAGTTGGTCATTATGCCGCAAAGTGTCCTTATAAAGAAACATCGGCTAAAGGAAAAGAAGTAGCAAGAAGGAATAATAATCGATCTAGCACAAGAAAAAGTTATTATACTAATGAAGACAGTGATGGATCATCTAATAGTGAGAAAGAATGTGAAGAAGACTTTAGACTTCTCATGGCTTTTGAACAAAGAGAAGAAAAGGATACTTTTGTGGATGCTCTAGAGGACAATGATTTTCTTGAAGAAAAAAATCAACTCAAAGTAAGCCTAGAAGAAAAGAACATAATCATAGAGACTCTTGAAAATCAACTTGAAGCAAAGGAAAAACGCATTGAGGAATTGGAGTGTGAAGTAGTAAGTCTAAGGAAAGATAATGAGAAAGTAAAAACTCTCAATCTTAGATTTGCTAAAGGTTCAGAAACCTTAGATGAGATTATCAAGATACAATGGTCTCCTCTTATAAAAATAGGTCTTGGATATACTGGGGAATCTTCCCAGACTTCAGCACCAAATTATCTGAAAGCAGCCACAACTAGTTCACTACATTCAGCCACTCAGCAAGGGAACAACGGATCTTTACAGGTAAATCATGATCATCTCAAATCAAGGAACACTAACAGGGATATCTTTCAAAGAAACTACAACCAACAGGTAAATTCAAATAGAAGATTTCATGATCGCAGAAATTTCTACTTCAATGGACAATGTTTCTCATGTCACAATTTTGGTCATAAAGTTGTTCAATGTGTTGCATATAAAACCATCATAACAAGAGAAGCAAGAAAGAAAAAGATGAATTTTGAACCAAAGAAGAACACTTATAACAACTTTTCTCCTCTTCAAAACGAAGTTGAATGTACTTATTGCAATAACTTTGGTCATGAAGAATCTGAATGCAGGAGCAAGGTCTAGCCAAAAGAACATGTTCCCTCAAGCTCTAAAGTGTGGAAAAAGAAAGAAATACCGGTTGAAAATTGTGGGATAGCGTTATTTGCAGAAGGTGAAGAAAATCAATGGTACATTGATAGTGGGTGCTCAAGACACATGACATGTGACAAAAGCAAACTCCTTACATATAATGCTCTAGAAAAGGAAAAGAAAGTTACATTTGGAAATGATACTCCTGCTATAATTAAAGGAAAAGGGTCAGTGTTTCTAAAAGAAAAGGTGAAGGCTAAAGATGTCATGTATGTGGATGGATTAAGGCATAACCTGTTAAGTGTAAGTCAAATGTGTGATCAAGGAACAAAAGTGGTCTTTAGTTCAAAAGAATGTGTGGTTCGTGATCTTGATACAGGTAAAATCATTATAAAAGGAAAAAGAAATCCAAGCAACCTGTATATACTGAACGGCATAGATCAATGTTACCTGAGCAAGTCTTCATAAAATTGGCTATGGCATAGAAGGCTGGGGCATCTGAGCTTCTCTCAAATCAACAAAGCAAGCAGACTTCAAGCGGTTCGTGGTCTTCCCAATATTAATCTACCAGAAAGTATCATATGCAAATCTTGTCAATTCGGTAAGCAGACCAGAGTACGATTTAATGCCAAAGAAGGATCATCAAGTGAGCCTCTTGAACTCATTCATACTGACATATGTGGACCTATGAGGAAAATTTCACCACGTGGGGAAGAATACTATATCTTATTCATTGATGATTACTTTAGAATGTGTTGGATCGGGCTCATTAAACAAAAAGATGAAGCATTTGAAAATTTTCAGATCTTCAAAGCATTAGTTGAAAATGAATTAGATCTAAAAATCAAGTGTCTTAGATCTGATCGAGGAGGAGAATATACATCAAATGAATTCTTTGAATTTTGTGAACAACATGGCATAAAAATACAATTCTCTGTAGCAGGTACTCCACAACAAAATGGCGTAGCAGAAAGAATGAATAGAAAAATTCAACAAATGGCTAGAGCTATGCTCGATGATTCTGGAACTCCTGACATGTTCTGGGGAGAAGCAGCACATACAGCAGCTAACATTCTCAACAAGGCTCATGTTCGGGTAAATAGTGACAAAACTCCATATGAACTCGGGTATGGTAATTCTCCATCTGTGAAGCATTTTAGAGTTTTTGGAAGTAAATGCTTTATCAAAAATAATGATGAAAAGCTTGGCAAGTTTGAACCTAGATCAGATGAAGGGATATTTCTTGGTTACTCATCTACAAGCAAAGCATACAAATGTTACAATAAAAGGCTTCAAAAGATTGTTGAGTGTATTGATGTTGTTATTGATGAGTCTCCTGCAGCTTCTAAAGAAGAAAAACAAACAACAAAATAAGATGATGGTGACCTATGTCCGTCTACATCAAATAGAAATGATATAGACAGTGGATCTAATGAAGAACCTGAAAATGATATATCTGAAAAAGCTCCATCCAGATATGTTCAAAAGAATCATCCTGAATCTCAAATTTTGGGAGACAAGGAATCAGGTGTACGAACAAGGAGAACTCTTGTGGGATCTTCTAGTCATCTGGCACTTCTATCCACAATTGAACCACACAATGTCAATCAAGCTAGCAAAGAAGAATGTTGGAAGCAAGCCATGAATGAAGAGCTTGATCAAATTGAAAAAAATGACACTTGGGAATTGGTACCAAGACCACATGATAAAAATGTCATTGGAACTAAATGGATTTTCAAGAATAAGTTAAATGAAAATGGGGATGTTGTAAGAAACAAAGCTAGACTGGTTTGCAAAGGGTATACTCAACAAGAAGGTATAGACTTTGAAGAAACTTTTGCTCCTGTAGCTAGACTTGAAGCCATAAGAATGTTTCTTGCTTTTTCAAGTTATCAACAAATTAAAGTTTATCAAATGAATGTTAAATCTGCATTTCTTAATGGTGATCTAGAAGAAGAAGTATATATAGAACAACCGGAAGGATTCATTTTGGGAAATGATGAAAATCTTGTTTGTAGACTTAAAAAGGCTCTATATGGTCTCAAACAAGCTCCAAGGGCATTGTATTATCGTCTTGACAAATATCTTCATCAACAAGGATTTTCAAAGGGGTCTGCAGATAGCAACTTATACACAAAAATTGAAAATGATAAACTATTGATTGTGGTTGTATATGTTGATGATATCATTTTTGGGAGTAACGAAGAATCTATGAGTCAAAAATTTGCTTCTGTCATGCAGCAAGAATTTGAAATGCCGTGCAGACTTGCTCAAAATTTTAACAAAATTCTCAAACTTCTCTCTTGGATGCTCTAACTATTGTTGCAAGTTTACAATGAGTTGGGTGAGGGGAAAAAAGGTCCTTTATAGCCTAGGAAAATAAATTGAACTTAGAGAACCCACTTTGTTAATGTTTTTGAGATTTTTCATTTAACTGATATTCCCTTGACCTTTTTTGCTATAGGTGGCTAAAAAAAATTTAAATGTCCCTTTCCTACCTTTTCCTTTCTAACCATTTTTTCTCTGTTTGCTCTACAAGTTGCTGATATGGTGAACTTGACTTTCCTTTGGCTTATGTATGGCTTTAAATTCTTTGTTGACAGGTGATTATGAGAACCTTGAAATGGCTTTGCCCTCTGATCTTTGAATCATGGCAGCTCTACCCTTCACAACATTAGAAGTTTTAAACATAAAGCATTATCTTCAACATTTCTTTGTCCTTACCTCAAAGATCAAGTACCTTGTGCTTAGCAGGTGACTACACATCTTGTTTTCAACTTTCTAAATGATGCTTAGGCATAATAAACTCACCTTTGACAGGCACTATAGACTTCAAAATCATGTTTTCTATCTCCTCTTCAAGCCACTTATGATTTGTAGGTGCCATGACATACTGACTTAGCCTTTTCTGATATTCTTAAAGTTTGATATATTCAATTACACAGCAAAAACCTTATAACCATCTTGGGTTTCCCTCTTGAAGCTCAAACCTATGTCTTTATCCCTTTGATCATTGAGTGTAAATGACTGAAAATGAGAGCTTGACCTTCCTTTCACTGATACTCTTTACATATTTATTCTTTTGAGGCAGTGAGACACTTTACCTTGGCAAACTCTGGATGTCACTTACATAGTATCCCCTTAAAATCTTCTTTTTGCTATCATGATGGAGGCTTAACAGCTTCATTTACCTCTTTTGACCATCTTTGGCATGAAAAAATCCTTAGGATGAGTTTGGAATCTTTGAAAACAGTGATATCTTCAGGAATATGTCTTTATGGAGTCCAAACTTACCCTTTTACCTTCTTTGATCACCTTACCAAAACCCTAGGTTTCTGGAATGCTTGAGAACAATTATTAGTGTTGTCTTCTAAGTTCTCTATAGCCCTTTCAAATTCATTCATTTATGTCTAGTTCACCTTACCTTTTTCCCTTTTTCATTTAAAATTTCTAATAAATTTCTTCCATGTTTGGTTCACTTGGTGTGCCTCCTCCATGTGTTCTGCTACATTGGAATTTTTCTTGGCACACTGCTAGCCCAATCATTCCTAGGAAAATTGTTTCTCCTTAGACATAAAATGCTCCATGTCTTCCTTTAGGAACACATAAGTTACTTTATCAATTTCCTTTGTTGATCTACCTCTTGATTCTCTGATGGGCCCACATTTGCCTTGTGCAAAACTTGGGTAGCAGTAGCCCCTTTGAAGTTTTACTTGCTCTTTCTTCAGTGGTCATGTCTTTGTCTTCGTACATTTGAAATAGGCTCTAGCATAGGAAATGTAGAGCTCAAAAACACCAAGGATAACCCTACAACCTATAAAACCCTAATGACCTAGTGGGAGGCTCCTTTGACTTGATCTTGGACTGAAAGCTTGGCTTGGGGTCTTCAAGTGTAAAAAACAGATTTTTTGACAAATTGATGTATTGAAGATCCAAAATCCAATTTACTTGATTTATCTAAAGAGCCTACAGAGATATTTTTGATACCATCAATGCTTGAGGCACCTGGTGAACATGAGAAGGAGAAGGTTGTTTGGCAATCCTAGATGGAAAGTGGAGGGGTGAAGCAAAGGAAAAACAGAGTGTTGAGGTTATGGGTGGGAAAATAGGATAAAGATGAGTTGCATGAGCCCATGAGGGGTCTTTTAGGAGTGGTATTTTAACCATGGAATGGCAGAGACGTAAAATAGTAAAAAAATTGTTTTAAGGATAATGAAGGCAGTGAGATTTATAAAACTCACAATATTCATGAATCTTGTTTTTAGAAATCTAGAACTGATATTTAGTCATCCACAGATAGTAAAAATTACTAATGACTAACAGCAGCTCCACTTGGGGAGAGAAGCTCCTTTTCAGGAGGTGTCTAGGACCTCAGAGCTCAAATCTCTAAGTTTTGAAGACCAGTGCCTTACTTGCGCTTTGCATATTTCTTTCCTTTATCTCTGATTTTTTCTCTTTGAAGCTATGATTTCAAAATTAGAAAGACATGCTTGCTTCAGCTTCATTTTTACCTACACATCATACCTTGCCTAAAAAAATTTCTTCTTTTGGGTGAACTTGGACTGGCAAACCCTTGACATTCTTTTTCTCTTGAAAGAAAAACAAACTATCTACTTGTACCCTTATCACTTCCAAGAGTTCAGATTATGCTGATGAACTCTTTCATTCTCTACCTAATCTATTTATCTGTCAAGATTAAGCTGTTTGATAGATTTGTATTCCCTAACCTACTAACATGAAATTTAAAACATGATTATACCAGGATTTAGAATCTGATTTGTCATGGGTTGTGGAATTTTGGACAAGCTGCACACAGATATTTATTGTTGTACAATCAAAACTAGAAAATATGAGGGTTGTGATTTAGAATTTTTTTAGATATCCCTCTATTTCTCCTTGGTTCAGATTTGAGAATTGAGAACCAGCAATTTCCTTTCCTAATCTATCCTACTAACAAATCAAGTTTAAATATTCTGACAAGTCTTCTTTCACTAATCCATCAGTAGAAATTAAAACATGTCTTAATCATGATTAGGCTGTATGATTAAACAAGACTCCTTTTCTTAACAAGTAGTGGCATTTAGGCTTGCACACTTTCAGCAATACTCTTTTTTGGGTATGGGGTTGTACCTATTCTTTTCCTACCCTATTTTACTTCTTTTTTCTATTTTTGTGTTTTTGTTTCTCTTATCTTTCATCAAGCAATGTTATGTACAATGAATGAAAGTTTCAAAATAGGAAGTTTGAAAAAAATAGTGCTTGAGCATCCTACCATTGACAGGACCTCCAAATACCTCAGTTCCATCTAGCTCTTGCAAAAAGAATGCATTGTTACCTCTAACTGAATGGATGATGTAGGGACCTTTCCATAAATTTTCAAATTTTCCATGTTTTCCTTTCTCTTCTCTCCTTGAATCCCACTTCATCACTTTGTCTCCAATGTGAAAATTAATAGCCTTGGTCCTTCTCCCAAAGACCTTCTTGATGTTTTCTTGCACTGCTTGTGTTCTCTTGTAAACTTCTTCCCTTGACTACTACAAATGAATGGTTTGTTTCAGCCTTATTTGCATATCATTCTCCTTTGATTGCACCTCTTGGAGGAGTTTCATCACTGGAACTCCCAAGGATGTTGGGAAGACAGCATCCATGCCATACACTAGTTGATAGGGAGACATACCGATTGATTTCTTAGTGGTTATTCTATCAGCCCATAGTGCATGCACTAGTTTTTTATGCCATGCTTTTTGGTTTTCTTCTAGCAGCTTCTTGATGATGTTCTCTAATCTTTTGTTAGAGGACTCAGAAAGCCCATTACCTTGAGGGTAATAAGCTATTGAATTCCCTAGTGTGATGTGGTATTTGTAGCAAAATTCCACCATCTTCTTGGACTTAAATGCAGTAGCATTATCGGTGATGATCTTTCTTGGGCAGCCAAACCGGGATAAGATGTTGGTTTCAAGGAATTTGATGATGACTAAGTCAGTGGCATTCCTAGAAAGGATGGCCTCTATCCACTTGATGAAATAGTCTGTAGTAGCGAGGATCCACTTGTGTTGGCCAGATGAGGTAGGGTGAATTTCTCCAATGAATTCCAAACCCCATTGTTAAAAAGGAGCTTCAACATTGATAGGATGAAAAGGTAAACGTAGATTTTTTCTCCTGCCATTAAATATTTGGCACTTATGGCAAGTCATCACTAGCTTGTGGGTATCAAGGAAAAGGGTCGGCCAATAGTAGCCAGCTCTAAGGATCTTGTTGGTAGTGGTTTTATAGTAGAGGTGACCTCCACACTCTCCCTCATACAACTCATGCATGATTCTATCTGCATCATCTTCAAGCAAACACTTAAGCAAGATAACAAATGAAATTTTCCAATACAAAACTTTATCTATGATGCAGAAATTTAAAGCCTTTTGTTTCAAGAATATAGCTTTTGTTTTGGACAAGGTAGGAGGAGTATTAAGATAAAGAAGTACATATAAAATATCAGAATACCAAGATGAATTCAGAAAAAATTATTCAATGGGTGGAGCTGTGAATTCTTCCTGTTCTTCTAATGCATCAATCATATTCATGTCTACGGCTTGAAAATTTGATTCAGCCATGAGTTTTTCCAGTCCTTGTCCTTTAATCAATTTAGTGGGTCTAATTCCCAAATCATATTCTAAGATAATAGCAATCCATTTTCCTCTTTTACTATCCAGGTCCTGATTTAGGATGTCTTTAACAATTGTATGTGGAACAAAAACTATGATATGGGAATGCAAAATGTAAACTCTAAAATCTTTCAAAGCTTTTACCAAGGCAAATGCTTGTTTCTCCATCATGTTATATTTTAGAGGTGCATCCTTACTACTTTGCTAAATAAATATATGGGCTATTCTCGCCCCATTATGTTCTTTTGAAATAGTACTGCAGCAATAGTATGTTCTGATGCAAAGGAGAAAATGAAGAAATCTTTGGTAAAGTCAGGGATGATTAGAATCGGTGTATGAGTGAGTGCTTGTTTTACTAGTTCAAAGTATTTTTTTGCTTCCATGGTCCACTTGACTCCTACTCCTCTTTTCATCATTTTCATGATGTCTCTTAGGGGTTCAACAAGGTTTGGTATAAACCTCCTTATGAAGTTGATCTTTCCAATGAAAGATTGCAGCTCTTTAATGTTTCTTGGGTGGTTGATTTGTAAGATACCCTCAATCCTTTTGGGGTTTATCTTTATCCCTTCCTCGGAAATGTTGTGGCCTAATAGTTTTCCTTCTTGAGGACCAAATAGTGTTTTATTAGGATTTAAAGATAGGCCATACTTCCTACATTTTTCAAAGACTTTTCTCAAGTGGACTAGGTGTTATTCATCAGTTTTAGAATAGAAAATGATGCCATCAAGGTATATGACTATGAAGTGGCCTATGTCTTCGGAAAAATATATGTCCATGGCTCTTTGGAAAGTAGCCCCCGCATTCATTAACCCAAAAGGCATTTTGACATACATGAAGGTGCCCCAAGGTGTGGTGAATGCATTTTTGAGTTGATCACTTGGAAGTACTAGTACCTGATTGTAACCTGAAAAGCCATCAAGCAATGAGATTATTGTAGAACCTACCACCCTTTGCAGTATATGATCCATCTTGGGTAAATGGTAGTTGTCTTTCAGGGAAGATTTGTTCAAGTTTCTAAAGTCTATACATAGCCTAATCTCCTCGGTTTTCTTCCTAATTGACAAAAGGTTTGAAACCCATTATGAATACCTAATTGGGACTATGATCCCAGCATCATACATATTTTTTATTTCTTTCTCAACTAAAGGGACTAGGACGGCGTTTATTCTTCTCAATTTTTGCTTGAAAGGTTTATGATTTTCTTTGAGAGGAATTTTATTTTGAATAATGCTTGTGTCATAGGACTTCAAGTCCTCATAACCCCATGCAAAAACATCTTTGAATTCTTTGAACAACTCAATGTATTGATGTTTTATGTGATGTGGCATAGTTTTGGACAGCTTGATCATTTTGGGCTTTTCTATGCTGCCTATGTTTCATTCTTCTACATCAGCCTCGGTAGTTTCCATTTTTGGCTTCCTAGCAACATCATTGAAGTCAAACAACTCTTCTAATGGGGCAAGACCTCTTGGAAATGAATTATCTTTGCATTGTAAAACCTCAAGGTCTTTCTGATCCAAATCTTCAAACAATTCAGCCTCAAGAGGATCTTTTAGCATGTTTATATCAACAATACAAGGCAGCTTTTTTTGGTTGGTTTGTTCTTTAGCAAAGAAATCTTCTTGATGGATTAAATCTGATTTTGACAATTCAAACTTAGTTTTAGGCTACAAGAAGTCATCAATCTGTTTGTCATTTTCAAATACTTTCCAATAATTAATGTTATCTAGGATTGTTGGTCCGCAGTTGATTTCTATTGTGTATTGCTCATTTGTATGAGGTGTTTGGCAAGTTCTGGAAGCAAAGGCAAGTTCATTATCAAGGGTTTTTTGAGCTCTAGGAATGGAGATAAGTTCATAATTCTCAAAAAAAAATCAGGAGGTCTAAGGCAACATTCCTATATTCTCTTAGCCTAGGATTTTTGGCTGAATACTCTCCTTTGATTTGTCTAATGATTAGCACAGAATCTCCTAGAACATAAATTTTCTTAGCTCATATATCTTTTAGCAAATGTAAACCAAGGAGAAAAGCCTCATACTCTGCAATATTGTTAGTGCATTGAAAATCTAGTTTGTAGAAGTGACCCTCATTTGTGTTGTGTATCCAAACACCAGTTCCTAAACCAGCTTTGCCACAAGAGCCATCAAAGCTCATGTTACAAAGTGTTTCAAGTTCAAATTCTCCATTGTGTTTTTTTTCAGGGCCACTAGATTTTTGGATGTCATTTTCTTCATTTGGTGATTGATTTGACTGTTCTGGTGGGCCTATATCTTTCTCATTTTCATTTACTTGTTCATTAATTTCATCTTCATTGTAGAAGATAAATGAGTCAAGGTCTGAGTGGATGGAATAAATATGGGTGATGTTTGGCCTATCTTGTCTTCTTACCATGTATTTCAAGTGAGTTTCCCGATACAATCTCCTTGTTTGGTTAAAAACCAGGATGGTAGCATATGACATGTCCATTTGGAGATTCCCTTTAATTTTGGCTCCCCATGATCTAGATAAAAGCATGCCATACTTCGGGGGAATGTCAGCAACCACTATGCCCATGACCAAACTCTTAGTAGGTATATGTGCAAAAGTGACACACAGATCCTTGATTAGACCCAAACATTTCACTCTACTTGAATCAAAAGAGTACAAGTATTTGTAAGGTTTGGTTATTTCGAGGCCCAAACTTTCCATCGCTACCTTCGGCATAAGATTGTGTGAAGCACCAGAGTCTAGCATAACATTGTGCAAGATTTTTTCATGTATGTTTAAGCTAACATAAAAGGGAGGTACAGCTCTTTCTTGAAATTTTTCCTCCACCTCAGGTCCAAAAAACAACTCAGGCTTGTCATCATTCAAGTTTAGAGTGTCGGTGTCATTTCCTATGTTTAGAAATTTCAAAAATTGGGACCTATACACATCTTGAGTTACTAGTTCAGTAAAAGGTATGGTTATCTTGATCTTGGAAATATCTCCCTCAAAAGAGAAAGGTATTTGTTTTTTTGACAGATTTACATCAGTTTTATCAGCCATGATTTTTTCTGCAATTTTAGTTTGTTGATTCTGATTTGGAACCTTAGTCAAAATAGTTTTTTCAGGGCCACTAGTTTATGTACTAGGGTAGCATGGGGCACCATTTTTTTGGCTAGGTTTTTCATTGTTTTGGTCGGGTTTTTTAGCCATGGTGTTTGTGTTTTCTGATGTCCTCTTAGGAGTGTTTTCAGGGGTCTTCCAAACAGCAGCGTCTAATTTTCTTTTCTTGGAGGTATCTTGGTTTTTCTTACTTCTAAGTTCATACTGCCTATGAACCTCCATGATGGAATTTTCAAATCCTAATCTATAGTCTTCAGAATCCTCATAGTTTGTTTCAGTTTTATTTGAGGAATATAGACCTTTCTCTTCTTCGGTGAGAAAAGTATTGTCCTCGTCATCAGAGCCTATCACATTTACATGGTTTTCTTCTGACTCTTCAGCCTCTTTTTTATCTTCATCTACATAATTTTCTTGGAAAGGAGGTATGATTTGCTGTCATTCTCTCTTTGTATGATTTGAGGGGGGTTCCTTCTGAAGTTTTGATTCCTATTTCTGTTTTGAGGATTAGCTGGGTTTTCCCTAAGAGGTGTTTTTTCATTCAAGTTGATTTCCTCCATCATTATTTCCATTGTCCTATCTAGGCTGTCAATTTTAGCATCAGAAGAAGAGGTTGACGGCAAAGTGAATTCTGTGTATGTAACTCTCTTTTTTGACCTCATCCTAGCCCTCTTCTCAATTAGATTAACTTCTACATTTATGGCTCCCTTATGCATGTCTTCTAAGGTTAGGGGTTCTCTTTCTCTCAATTTGTAGGCCATGTCTGGCTCAAAGCCTTCTGGAAATTTTACTAAGGCTAGACCCTGTGGGGGTTTCATGTGAGGTGGGAGGGAATTGTATACACTGTTGAACCTAGTGCAATAATCTTGGACACTTTCCCCAACATTTCTTTTAAGGTTGTTATACTCTGACAGGATCTGAAGAGGATTTTTCTTAATCTCCCACTTGTTTATGAATGTTTGATAAAGAGAAGGGAGGTCATGTATGTTGTTAGGAGTTAAGTTTTTGAACCGTTTATTTGCTTCTCCTCCTATAATTTGGGCAAACATTCTCGTTTATATGGTCTCATCTTCTATTTCCATGTAGTCAAAATCATCATTCATTTTGTCTACATGTTGATGGGTAGTGGTAGAGTCAGCTCCAATGAAATGAGGGATTTTGGATTGGTAGTCATTTGGCAAAGGTAGTAAAGGTTTTTGTAGTTCCATAGGGGCATGCCATGCTACCATGATGCAGGGTAATGGGATCCAAGGAAGATTTACAAGAGGATGGTTTATGAGAGGAGGTGGGGGATGAAGTGGAGTGGTTTGCACAGTGGATGTATGAGTGGGTGTGGCAGAAGTACTTGGACCAGCAAATTAATTTTTAGCAGACTTGGAATGAAATGAGCCAAAGTGATGGAGATGCTAAAAATTTTGAGGAATAGAAGGAGAGGATTCTCTACTAAGACTTCGGTGCAAATCTGTGGGCGCAAGGTCTGTTTGGTCTATCCCACTTTGAGACTTAGTTCTGAAATGGTTCCTTTGATGATGTAAGTCAAATTGGGTATTTTGCATGGCTGTGAGATGTTCATGGACAGAACTTGCTCTATGAATTCTTCTAACCCTATTTGAATCTTCAGTCCTAGAAGTTTGCCACAAAATATTTTATGGGTCATCAGCTATGGTAGAGGGGTTTGGATCAGGGTGAGATCTGTTGTTAATTCTCTATGAAGCCAGATTTCAGTCCTGAAGTATAGAGAGGTTAAAATTTTATGAATGTTTTTTGAAAGGTAGACCTCTCTTAATGTTTGTTGAACTCACACAGTGTGTGACTAGGCCTCTAAACTTCTCAAGGCTGATTTGACACAATCCTAGGGAAGTCTATGAGAACTAGTGAAGTTAATAGGCCTACTAGAGGCTAGTGGAGTCACCTGGTGGATGTTTTTTGTTGTTTTGAGGATATGTACTTGTGGTCCACCACCAAAAATTGACAAAAACCAATCTAGAGATGTTTTCATGGGTTTTTTGAGTTTCTCTATGTAACACTAAGGTCTCTAATGAGTGTGGTCCAGCTGATTCATCATGTTGCTAGCGTGGTGAATCAGTTTGGTACTACTATTGGCTAACACTTCAATCTTTCTAAGTTTGACAGAGATTTTCTGAGGTCTTAAGGAGTACTTAGGATGTTACTGACTCAGATGTCCCACTGTGATTGCCACTATGTTAGGGCGATGAGGTGGCTATGAATTGTTGGATACTATTTGACAAGGGTTTCTGAAGTTCTAAGGAATACCTAGATTGTCGCTAACTCAGAACGTCCCACAGTGATCCCCACTATGTTAGGTCCCATAATTTGCAGATTGGCTAGAATAAATAAATAGGGGTAACATCAAACCAATCTTTGGAGTCCTAGGACCTAGCCTTCCTGGACTCAGAGAGGGCTCTCTCTATGCTTATGTAAAGGATTTAACTTGTTTGATTTTAGAGTTTTGATTTTAGGCTAGTTATAGGGATTAGGGTTTGTTTGTTTTTTTGGTTGGATAGGTTGTCAAGGGAAATAGGTAGAGTAAGAGAGGATCAATCCATTGGGCTATGGAGTCTACAAAGGTTTAAAAAATTATAAAAATGAGTCAAGGATAGTTCAAAGGGCAAGTTGACAAGGCCAAATGGATCTAAGTAGGTTTTGAGTGAGTGAAATGAACATGGAGGAGATAATATAGTAGGTTAAGGGGAAATCAAGGATCCTTTAACAAACTAACAACTAGGAAAATATTTCAGCATGATTAGCATAGTAAAAACTTGAATAGAAATGAAGGATTCTTCAACCAAACAATACTAAGTAGACCTTAGAGCAACAGATGAGTAAAATTAGAGAGCAGTTAAGTATTCTCTGAAACTTACTTGTAAATAATTATATTTTCAACATAACATCTCAGTAAAACTAAAGATCACTTAAGAATTCATTAGTTAACTTTCAAGGAAGAAAACATAAATATCAAAGGATGCAGACAAAGCAGGGTGCCAAAAAACATATCCTACTCTAAGATTTCTATCCCATGATCAAAGAAACATAATGAGAACTGAAGAAAACATGTATAAAAGTGGAATACATCACCATTCAACAAAGCTTCATGAGTCCTAAGAATGAGCTCAATCCATAGTTGCTCAGTCCAAAGCCATCACAAGATATCAAAGCCAATTTCACAAGTAAACTCAGAGTCTATATCATATTATGCTCAGCAACCAACCAGCAATTACAATAAGGCCTCAAGGCTCTATTTAATCAGAAAATGAGGAGATGGAAACCCTAAGAGGCTTCTAGAAACCATAAATACACCATAAATGTCATTTATGTCCAAAGAGGCCATGCAAGGCCCAAGGCACATAATAACTATTGCAATAAATGAAATATAACCTAAGCATAAATCCTTAATCAAAGCTGGAGTGATTTGCCCAAAAAAATCTCGAAAATATCCTTCAGTGTGTTTAGTTGAATTTTTTGCAATGGGATAACTTCATACGTCTGAAGGCAGAGCACCTGCATAGGAAAACTGGGTCCACTTGCAGTCAAGTTTTGATGGACTTCCCGATGTTGGAATTGGCTCTGTGATGGCTCATTGGAAATCCTGTTGATTCTACTTTCCAAAAATGCCTTTTTTTTTCTGATTGGGCTCCATTAACCTGATCAAAAATTAAATCTCCCAAGGCTGCTCTAGGCCTAGCGCCACCCCTGAAAACATGGCAGAAAGGTGAAAATTGGCATGTTTTTGGGCCTTTCGAGGGACCAAAACTGCTCCAAATGTTCTGAAATTTGGTGTGCATGATGTCCTTGGGTTGATGAATCCAAAAATTTAAACTTTATCTCCATTGGATTCCTGTATGAAAATCGTAGCGCCAAGGGTGTTCCACTTCTAGCCCTTAATATCAGTCAAAAAACCAGAAATGTCAAAAACTTTCCAAAATTTGCAATTGTCTTCCTCATGTGTTTTGGGAGGCCTGTAGAGAAGCTTCAGCAAGGATTCCATGGTTTTCTTGGTCTT
The DNA here is from genome assembly GCA_034641835.2 of Pinus albicaulis. Lineage (NCBI taxonomy): Eukaryota > Viridiplantae > Streptophyta > Pinopsida > Pinales > Pinaceae > Pinus > Pinus albicaulis. The sequence goes on from CM076584.1 coordinate 1,541,005,272, forward strand.
TTTCCTCCTTGAGTTCTTTTATTTCGGCAAGGGCTCCTTTGAGCTTGGCCCTTGCAAATTTGTTCTTCAAGGCATAGTGCTTGGCCATCTTTTTCAGTAGGCCAAGGTCCCTTTGTGTTGTCTTCAGCTACTTTTTTTCATTCTTATAATACTCAATGTAATACATTTCCATGCCAAGTTTTCTTTGTAGGTCTCTGATCTATGCATTCTTGCTTTGGAGCAAGATTCTTTTAATCCTCTCCTCATCTTCATTTTCACTGTCAAGGTCAATGAGTTGGTGCTCTTGTTTAGTTTGATGCTTGCCTTTCTTATTTCCAACAGTGACCTTTTTATTTCCTTTTTCAAGCTTTTTTGTTGATGCAAAAGGCATGGTCCCTTGCCTTTTAGAAGCAGCAAACACAGGCCTTTATCTTCTTTGGTAAGTCAAAGAAAGAGGTTTGATTGTTACCATTTTAGTGACTTCATTATTTTTTCCATCTTGACTGTCATTATCATTGATATTCATGATGTCCTTATGGCTTTCATGGCCATTTTCATGACTTTCATGCTCCTTAATGTCTTCTTATTCACTACTGCTATCATACTCTTAATTTTCTTCTTTTTTATCTTTAGCTTCACTAACATTCTGATCCTTGGTATCACTGCTGTCATTAGCATCATTATTGCTATCAGTTACCATGTTTTAGGTTTCATTTCTAACCTCTACCTCTTCACTCTCTTTTTATTCAATGTGTGTTTCATCATTATTACTCTCTCCTTCATTAGTATTTGATTGCTCATCATGGTCACTTCCTTCTTGATCTGATGCATTGGGAGAAGGTGAGGAAGGAAGGTTTTCTTGAGTTGAGGATACATGTGTAGATGATGAAGCATGATTAGTAAGAGATGATGGGGGAGTAGGGGAGGAGGATGAGATGATGAGGGAAAATTTTGTTGAGGATGGGGTTTAGGGTTTGTGAACACTTCATGAGCAATTAACACTTCCCATGGTATGCCTTTTTGCTCCAACTGATGTAGCACAACCATCTTGATTAAAGAATGATGAAACAAACTTTGCATTTTCTATGAATAGTTCCTCCTTTGAACAACAGAAGACATCTTATCGATACTCCTATAGAGGTATTAGGGTAAATGAAGCATTTTAACCCTAGTGAAGTGCATGAGTAATCTGATATGATAAGAGTAAATTCTAGAGTACCTTCCCTCACATGTAAAATATTTCATGATGACCCTCATCAAGGGTGCATACCTCTCTAGCAAATTTGAAAAAGGGAAGATAGTTTTGCAGCCTTCTTTGTATCTGGGTTTGAGAAAAGGTTCATAACAGCTTATATCTAAATTTTCTCTTTTGAACCATTTTTCACCAACATTGGGTATACCTATAGCATGGGCAATGGTATCTAAGGAGAGTTAAAAGGTCACCCCTGCAAAGCTTGATTTTTTGTCCTGTAGGTTAAGGATGAATAACCTTGTGAGCTCTGGGTGACTTGGTACCTGTTGGATTCTTTCACAAAATTGAAAACACCCTAGATTTTGGAAATAGGTGATAATAATAGGAAAGGAATTAAGCTCCACGGTGTCTTGGGGTTCAAACCTATTAACCTTCCCACCTCTATGCTTCTACCTCCTAGGCACTTGGCCTTCTTCACTACTAGCATTTCCTCCTTCTCCTGACATTTTTATTACTACTGTTTTTAAACAAACCCTAGCTCTGTTTGTGAAACTTGATATGAAGAGTGGAATGGAATGATGGATGAAAGGCGACCTTTGCAAGTGAGGGAGAGGAAGGTGTAGGTGTATGACTAACCATTTTAAGCTTTGATGAATGATCAACTTCAAATCACTGCAACCATACTACTTTGTACCCTTTTTGACTGATATATTCTTGTTTGTAGATGATGTAGGTTTAAACAAGGTTTTAGCATGAAGATTAGGGTTTTTCACTCCTTAGGGTTTGGTCAATTTCTTTTGACATTAAACCATAAAAATTCACTAGAGAAGAAAGCAAGACATCCACCTACCAATTTACAATGCCCTTGAAAGTCCCTTAATGCAGCTTGGAAGAGATTTTCTATTGTTTTTTGGCATTTGCAAGTGGAGGAGGAGCTTCAGGCGAAGGTGCAGCACCTGCACATAGATTCGGGTCCTCCCTACCCAATGCGTAGCGCGTACACATGTTTTTTGCGTGTTGGGCTCTCCTGGGCGCAGCGCCTAAACACATTCAAGGCTTGTCGAGCTTCCCAATGCACAATGCCTAAATTTTTTTGGACTGTCAGGCTTCTCCAACGCATAGTGCCTAAACGTTTTTGGCCTGTCGGGCTTCCCCAACGCGCAGCACCTGAATGTTTTTGGCCTGTCGGGCTTCCTCAACATGCAGCACCTGAACATTTTTCTAGGTTGTTGGGCTTTCCCTAGGTGAACGGGTAGCGCCTGAACAAACGTGCAATGCGTGTTTTTGAACGTGCAGCACAGTGAAATTTTGCACTGGGAAATCCTCTTAACGCGCAGCGCCAGGCACTGAATGCGTAGGATCTACCTGAACGCGTAGTGTCAGGTAGACGTGCTCAAAATTTGAAAAAAATTCTCAAACTTCTCTCTTAGATACTCTAACTGTTGTTGCAAGTGCACAGTAAGTTGGTTGAGGGGAAAAAAGGTCCTTTATAGCCTAGGAAAATAAATTGAACTTAGAGAACCCACTTTTCTAATGTTTTTGATATTTTTCATTTAACTGATATTCCCTTGGCCTTTTTTGCTGTAGGTGGCTAAAAAACATTTAAATTTCCCTTTCCTACCTTTTCCTTTGTGACCATTTTTTCTCTGTTTGCTCTGCAGATTGCTGATATGGTGAACTTGAATTTCCTTTGCCTTATTTATGCCTTTAACTTCTTTGTTGATAGGTGATTATGAGAACCTTGAAATGGCTTTGCCCTCTGATCTTTGAAGCATGGCAGATCTACCCTTAACAGCATTAGAATTTTTAAACATAAAGCATTATCTTCAACATTTATTTGTCCTTACCTCGGAGATCAAATTACCTTGTGCTTGGCAGGTCACTGAACATCTTGTTTTCAATTTTCTCACTGATCCTTAGGCATAATAAACTCACCTTTGACAGGAACTATAGACTTCAAAATCATGTTTTCTATCTCCTCTTTAGGCCACTTCTGATTTGTAGGTGCCATGACATACTGACTTAACCTTTTCTAATATTCTTAAAGTTTGATATATTCAATTACACAGCAACAACGTATAACCAGCTTGGGTTTCCCTCTTGAAGCTCAAACCTATGTCTTTATCCCTTTGATCATTGAGTGTAAATGACTGAAAATGAGAGATTTACCTTCCTTTCACTGATACTCTTTGCATCTTTGTTCTTTTGAGGTAGTGAGACACTTTACCTTGGCAAACTCTGGATGTCACTTACACAATAGCCCCTTAAAATCTTCTTTCTGCTGTCATGATGGAGGCTTAACAACTTCATTTTACCTCTTTTGACCATATTTGGCATGAAAAACTCCTTGGTATGAGTTTGGAATATTTTCAAACAGTGATATCTTCAAGAATCTGTCTTTATGGAGTCCAAACTTACCGTTTTACCTTCTTTGATCACCCTACCAAAACCCTAGGTTTATGGGATGCTTGAGAACAATTATCAATGTTGTCTTCTAAGTTCTCTATAGCCCTTTCAAGTTCATTCATTTATGTCCAGTTCACCTTACCTTTTTCCCTTTTTCATTTATAATTTCTAAGAAATTTCTTCCATGTTTGGTTCACTTGGTGTGCCTCCTCCATGTGTTATGCTGCATTGGACCTTTGCTTAGCATACTGCTGGCCCAATCAGTCTTAGGAACCTTGTTTCTCCTTAGAAATAAACTTCTCCCTGTCTTCCTTTAGGAACACATCAGTTACTTTATCAATTTCCTTTGTTGATCTACCTCTTAGCATTCATGCAGAAATGCCAAGCACATTTACCTTGTGCAAAACTTGAAATTGACAAAGTAGCCCCCTTTGGAGATTTTCTTCTCTTTCTTGGGAAATGATGTGCTACTCTTATTTTACATTTGAAACAGCCTCTAGCATAGGAAAAGCAGAGCTCAAAAGCACCAAGGATAACCCCACAACCTATAAAACCTAATGACCTAGTGGGAGGCTCCTTTGACTTGATCTTGTATTGAAAGCTTGGCTTGGGGTCTTCAAGTGTAAAAAACAGATTTCTTGAAAAATTTATGTATTGAAGATCCAAAATCCAATGTACTTGATTTATCTAAAGAGCCTACAGAGATAGTTTTGAGACCATCAATGCTTGAGGCACCTGGTGAACATGAGAAGGAGCAGGTTGTGTGGCAATCCTAGATGGAAAGTGGAGGGGTGAGGCAAAGGAAAAACAAAGTGATGAGGTTATGGGTGGGAAAATAGGATAAATATGAGTGGCATGAGCCCATGAGGGGTCTTTTAGGAGTGGTATTTTAACCGTGGAATGGTTGAGTAGTAAAATAGTAAAAAAATGTTTTAAGGATAATGAAGGCAACGAGATTTGTAAAACTCACAATATTCATGAATCTTGTTTTTAGAAATCTAGAACTGATATTTAATCATCCACAGATGTAAAAATTACTAATGACTAACATCTGGGAACTTGTTGTGCTACTCAACACCCCCACCCATTATAGTTAGATATTTAAACTTAATTAATAATGGGGACCCTTTTAATTTTTAGTTTAGAACCTTTTTAAGCAATAAAACAAGTCATTTTGTTCCAAAGAACAAAAATATTGTTTGCTATCTGAACTTAAGTCTTAGTTCTATTGGCCGAAGGACTTAAAACAAAGGTTATTAAGGCTTTATTGCACATCACATATTGTGAATTGCAAAAACAGGTCAAATAACCCTATCATGGAAAATGAGATGTGATCTTCACGTATTTAAAGAAACATACAAAAACACCTTAAATAACTTTAAGAAATAAAAAGCCTCCGTGCATATAAAAATCACAATTTGGTCTCACCGGTCTGCCACGTCACCCATCACATTCCCACTATCACAAGAATAATGTCATCATTTTTTTTTCTTTAACTTCTCCAATCCTCCGATGTGATTGTTCTCCAATATCACAATCGCTACATCGTGGTTTCCGATCACATACGTCCATTTCACAAATTTGAAATTGTGATACTTTGTAGTATACCTAGGGGGGATAATAAAAGGTACAAAGGGAGGTACCCAAAGGAATAATATGATGTAATAATATAAGAATGATAAATAAATGGGTCATAGTTAATAAATAAAGTGGTTAACCCACATTATGCAAGGGAGCACATGTAGCTAGGGAATAAAGTGATAAGCCCATTGTATTGGATGCATGGTATTGAGACACTCATGGCAACTACCTATGTTATTGCATGCATAAAACTTATATAGAGGCTAAAGACTCTCCATGGAGAGAGGTCAAGGATTATTGTTTTGGCAAGCATATGGCTTGTGGAGTGATCTCCTTCCTTAAGGAGTGAATGTATGGTGTTGCCCTACCTCAAGGGTTTTGATATTAATGAAGATATCAAGTTTTATCTTCTATGGTGTTATTTCTTGGGCATATTTTTCATTTTATACATTTTCTTGTTGGATCTATTATAAGTGGTATCAGAATACTTTTTTAGGTAGAGTTTGGGAGATTTGTTTTTTTCATTTTTTGCAGGAAATTTTTGGGCAGCGATTTTGCAAAGCAGATATGAAAATTTTTATGCAAAATTTTCAAAAATAAATAGCTGATCTGGATTCCTTGTGAAAAAATACCCAATTTCAAAAAAAAAAACAGTCGAATCAGAGTCTGGATGAGGGCGATATCGCTGATTTAAATACAGTTGTGTTGCAGAAATGTTTCTGACAACAATTTGTGTACGGCGACTCTCCTGAAATTTTTTGTAGATTTGGTGCAGAATTTAAGACAAAAAATTATAGATCTAATCTCCCCTTGAAAAATCACCTGATTTCAAAAAAAAAAATCAGTCAAATCGAAGTCTGGATGAGGGAGTTATCAGTGATTTAAAATTAGCCATTTTTTCAGAAATTTTGTGATGGCGAGACAGTTGCAGCGCAGATCTGTGTTTCCATAGTACCTAGATCGGGATTTCAGTCACATGGATGGATGCAGAATGAATATTACATTTCCAAAAATAGGTTATATTAAGGATTATGGGTTATATTGACCGAGTAATTTCCATTTTAAAGTTTTGCCAAAGTAAGTGATTTTCTTCAAAACCCTTACTTTGTTTTAGGGGTTCTTGCAATATGAAGTTTATAGGAAAAGATGATGGCACTACTATTGAATATTTTTTACAATATCGCAAGGCTCAATACTGAAATTTTTGGGTATGATCCACAGGGCTTCATAGGGAAAATGAGGCAAATAAATGGTGGACCTCACTTGACAGCTCAGTGAGGAAACTTCCTGGGAAAAAACTTGAAAAAAATCATTTTGGACAAGTGGTCTCAAGCCGGAAAGAAGGACACTAAGAGCCATAAAGATTTATTTTCTACTAATCTTTCCATATTACAGGTTCATGGAAGTATTTAGAAAGAGAACATCATTATGTCTATCATTCCTAGTTGCAAGCATAATTGTATCAATGTTGATTTGGCTAAAAAATTGCAAGTTCCAGCAAAACATATTGAAAACACAGGTTGATAATGAAGATGTTGAAATTTATAAAGATTTGAATATTTCTATGGATAAGTATGTGTTGCATTCCAATTTTTATGCTTCAGATATGGTTGTTGTGGATGTTTTTTGGGACACCCTTGGATGGAATCCATTGGTACTGTCAATTTAATGTGAAAAAGAAATTCATGAAGCTCTAGTATAAAAAGAAGAAAATTACATTGCAGGATATCTGCATGAGGAACCATGCAGAGACTAGGGAGGAAGAACCACAATTCTCTAACGACACAGACACATCAGATGATGAGCCTTTGATCGTAGACAACCAAACACAAACATCAAAGCAGGTACCAATAAAAGCACCACACACCACTCCATCACCAATAGTGGAGGAATTAATGAAAGACAATCCATCAGTTAAATTTCAACATATCACCACCCACATCACCCAACAAGACAACAACCAGCAAGGTGGCAACGGATTAACAACAAGGAAAACAACCCCTGGACAACACATAGAAAGGTGTGACGATCCACCCACAACACATCAACACAGAGGAACCACCAGAACCCACTTCCATCTCAAGCAAGTGAGGCACCAACTAGATTGAGTGTTCACCTTTCTCTTGGATGGCTAGATGCACGATAATGGTACCAGTGGAATACTCTTTTGAGTAGATCTTATTATTTGTGTTTTTCTCATGTTTCTCATGTTTCGGGGATGAAACATGTTTAAGGGGGGTGTAATGTAGTATACCTAGGGGGGATAATAAAGGGTACAAAGAGAGGTACCCAAAGGTATAATATGATGTAATAATGTAAGAACGATAAATAAATGGGTCATAGTTAGTAAATAAAGTGGTTAACCCACATTATGAAAGGGAGCACATGTAACTAGGGAATAAAGTGATAAGCCCATTATATTGGATGCATGGTATTGAGATACCCATGGTAACTACCCATGGTATTGCATGTACGAAACTTATATAGAGGCTAGAGACTCTACATGGAGAGAGGTCAAGGATTATTGTATTGGCAAGAATATGTCTTGTGGAGTGATCTCCTCCCTTAAGGAGTGAATGTATGGTGTTTACCTACCTCAAGGGTTTTGATATTAATGAAGATATAAATTTTTATCTTCTATGGTGATATTTCTTGGGCATATTTTTCATTTGTACACATTTTCTTGTCAGATCTATTACATACTTATATCACATCGCAAAACTTGAATGAAGCCTGGTCTTAAAAACTTGCGATATGATAAAGCTTTGATATATGCCTCTCTATTATTATCTTCTAGCTATTATAAAACTTGATCACCTATCAACAAAAGGCAAATGTCGTAACTTCTAAGTTATGCACTTAAGGAAACTTGCAATGCGAGACATTTGACGTTCTTGAGAATGCAAATTATTTGATTTCTTTCATTTAGTATTTCTAGGTTTATTGCATTAAATGTATATTTGATATCACTTGGTCATTTTTTTCATAATTTTCTTGCATTATAAGTATTTTTTCTTCATTCTATGCACTCTCTTTCTCTTACAGAATTTCCCCAATAAGAATAACTTGAGCGAAATGTAAAAAATAGCCAAGAAGAACAAAAAGCATGTGGTCTAACCATAGTTTACTCCTCCTACTCGAGAGATAACTGAGATGCCCCCATTTTTCTTTGATAAAAAATGCACCACAAATTTCGGAAGCTCTTCTTAGGAAGTCATGTACATATTTTTCAAGGATGAAGAACCTAGAGTGATTGAAAGGAAATCTACAGATGATGACTCCTCGTCATCTTCTAAAAGTTACCTATGTTGACGTCGTTAATTCCTTCCTCCATCTAATTTTTCTCGGTCTAAGATTCTACCCTACACTTATATGGTTAAATGGATTATCATAAATGTAAATATTTCAAAAATGACTTTCATAGCCACATGAAAAACAACAATTGGGTCTTTCGGAGCTGATGACTTGCAGAAGATGTATCATATTCTAGACTCGCAAAGATATATGATAAGAACTTCCTTTAGAAATTTGGAGAAGAAAACAAAGTTAAATAAAATCCAATAAGGAAGTGAAGACAAGATCCAAACAAACACAAGCATGATGAAAAGGGTATGTACTCCATATCTTCTCTTGCTGGCCCTCATTGCTATACTAGTGGTATGATGTGTAGATTTTTTGGACATCCCAATACACAAAAATTAATTACATTTTAATGGGTCCCTTTGACTGATGTTGTAGCAGACTCCTATATAATGGAATGGGCCACTGTCCTTTCATATAAAATAGCGTCCCAAATCCGAGCCTACAGAAGCAAACGAAGTATCTCCACTAAGACAGTGCCCCTTTCATATGAGTGCATATATTATGGATGTCATTTTTTTTACCTCCGATTTTCCATCCATGGAATGGAAATGGACCCTAGAACACCCTACTCCTATCCACATCTACCGTAATATCCTTTAAGAGACTAATTTCCAACCCCATCTGTATAAAATCTGTCACGGAGTCATGTTGCCCTTATACCAATATTTATTTGACGAAAAGGGCCCCAGACTATCCACATATTCTCCAGCTCTATGTCACTGACAAGATTTTTTCCTGAGAGGTTTCCTACCAAAATGTGGTAAATCTCCTCACTAAAGCCCTCAAAGAAGAAAAGAGATATGTATGGTTGTCATTCCCTATTCACTATGGTGTATATGCTTTGGACAAATTCAAGCATGTTGTGCTTGAAATTGATCAGATACAATGGTTGAACTTTCCCACTATTACAATCAGGAAATATGACCCAAACAATGTGGCAAAATATTTCACCAATCAGGTTAAAGTTAGACAATTCATACATGAACCTGATGATTTTGATGATCTATTTGAGTCTGCACAAGCATGCATTCAGGTGGAAAGGTTAGAAAAATCCCGTTTGAATCCAGAGAAATGAAATAGGTTCAGAGAATACAGAAATAAAAGGTTATAAAATATCCATCTTGACACATTAAGGATTTCTCAACCAGTTCTACAATCATATCAGTCTTTAGCGCATTCTACAAAAGATAGTGATATGGCACATGGAACAATGGAAACTACATCAACAACACAACAAACTGGAGAACCATTTTTTGGTAGTGATTTAGCTAAAATTTGGAATCAATTTGATCAGGAGATTAATAGTTCAAGATCGTAGGAGTACAAACCTCAACTCCTAAAGAAACAATTAGTACTCCTTAACTAATAAGCAAAACTTACTTACTAATGGGCTTCTAATAAAGCTGTGAACATAGATGATGTGGAATTCATCCCATCACACCCCACTTCAGAAATTGTTATTAAAATCAAACAGATACCTCCTCTCAGTATATTTTACAATCCTACGCATAGGGTTGTAATTAGCAGGAAAAGGAAGTGAAGGAGAGTTAATAAATCCCAGGCACTAGTCCCTGGAGATCTTGTGTGGAAATATCCACAAAAAAACCCCTCTAATGATCTTACTAGGTTATTGCAATTTGCAGGGGCCTATGCTACAACTATTATTGATAGAACTTCAAAGGTGCAACAGTTAATCAGAGACAAGGATGACATGATCCAATAGTTGGAGCAAGAATTGTTGAAATAAAAATAGAGCATTGATCAGCAATGGAAGGTACAACTATCCTAATTGCAAAAGAGCTTTGATGAAATGAAGCTCCAGCATGAAGCTGACATCAGAATTAAATATTCTCAGTTATACCAAATCCAACTCATAATTTATCAATTGAAAGATAATCCAAATATTGAGGATTTCAAGAAAGAGGTAGTAGAACTTAATACTCTCCTGGCTCAGCAGCAGGTGGTCTTTTGCCAAAATTTGGCAAAAATCAATGATTTATATCAATTCAATGATGAATCAGTTGTCTGATATGAGGACATACTTTGAAGGCATTGAGGAGAAAATATCTGATTATCTCACATGGGAATACAATGCAGAAGGAAGAGCAGTGAATCCTCCAAGGATAAAGGATTTCAGTAAATAAATCATCTTTACACCGGGATATAAAATTGAAGCAGGCAGAAAGATCCATTTTCAATGTGAGAGACATCTCAAACAATCTTACTGAAACTATCAGTAAGAACCTATTTGGTGCTAATCTAATTCAGGAGTGTCCAGTTGATTCCTTGCTCGATATTAAAATATTGATGAATTCTTGGCATGATTGGTCCAAGAAAAAGGAAGATAATATTAAAAAGTTATCAAAGTTGAATCTTGAGAAGTATCGGGAATGTTTAGTAAAGCCACATAGCCAATGGCTAATGTTACGATGCCTTACCAATACCACTTCACACATGCTTCTTGCGCTCTCAAATGTTGTGTATATGGGACAGATGCGCATAAGGCCAACTCAACCTCCTAAATTGAAGCCCATGGTTGAGATCTACAAATTAAGACAACAAATAGGAAAGCAACCAGCTTCTCATTCTTGATGTTATTGTTCAAATAGACTCTATTTCTGTCTTTTTAAGTCTTATTTTAAGGATGGTTGTTCAAACCTCCTCAGAATTTCATGTATTTACTATTTTTACAATTTAAGTCTCAACTATAAATACCCTTTTATGTCATTAAGAAAAGGGTTCTGAATTTTTGTAAGAAGGCTTTGGAAAGTTTCACTATTGTACTTTTTGAATCATCTTAATAGAAAGATTGGATGAAGGCTATTTTCTCATGAGCAGAGCTTTCATATATTGGGTACTTTTATCTTTGTATTATTGTTTTGTCTATATGTGAACAATAGTCATACTTTTCTAACTTTGTTTTGCTAGGCATGCCCTTTAAACACAATAGAGCACGGCTCACTATTGAACATGTAAGATTAACATATTTAAATGCATGTGCAAAGCAATGAGATATTTCATGCGACATGTGTTAAACATTAATTTTATTAAGTATTTAATCTAATTAATCATCTTACTTGCATTTACTTCTTCAAGTGTTTGGTGATCTATATTATCTTGCACTTAAGGAAATCTTTAAAATCACATATAAGAGTAAGTTAAGTCTTGGGATATAGATAAATAGACATATACATATTATATAGATAAGTTTTACATAGTTTTTCCCTTTCTTTTCAGCATAGTTTTGAGAGACCCACCTTCTTGGGTTAGATAGATGCACAAGTAGCTATTATTTTTCTGTTATTTCAGCATTATTTTCTGTTCTCTGTAGGTTTATTTTCAGCTACACAACACACTTTTTTGTTGCTCTCAAAACGGAAAGGGTTTAAAAATTAAAATTAACGCACGCCACACACTGACCCTAAGCGAAGAAGCGCCTGGTTAACACCGCCTGGAAAAGACTCTAAAATCAATTGTCACTGCACCTTATCTGCCCTTGACATTACTTGATTCTGTCCCTTTCTGCCCCTGTCGGTTTCCTTCTTCCTGTCATCATTGCGCCCCCAAGGCGCCTTTCCCGGAGAGTTCTTGGCCTTCACCCTCAGTTTCCGGTTGATCGACCTGCTCCGCATCGCCGTCGTCGAGCCAGTCCACCTTCGAGTCCGCACTCCGACTCCTCTCCTGATTCTTCGGGTCCTCCTTCTCCTCCTGGTTCTCCCCCTGTCACCTTCACTATGTCTGGTCCAGGGCCTAACGCTAGCGGTTCTCCCGGCCCCAATGTCGGCCCTACTACTAGCGGAACCGCCACAGGAACTACCCCGGCCACCCTTGTGCTGCCGTACATTGCAGGCCTCAGCCTCCCCGATTTCCATCAGTTGATCAATGACCCCATTCACCACAATGCTAACTGGCCCACTATGCCAACCAAGCTCCCCTCAGACATCCCTAAGTTTGAGGGCCTTAATGGAGAAGATCCAACCAATCATGTCCGATCTTTCCATATGTGGTGTTCCTCCAATTCCATTACCGATGACTCCATCCGTCTTCATTTGTTCCAACGCACGCTTACCGGCGAAGCTTCTAAATGGTATTTAAGTTGTAATCTAGCGGGGCGTCGATGACTTCGACGTCAACCCAAACAGTCTTACTGGCGAGGGTGATAGGACAATTACGAAACAGGCCA
>CM076584.1:1541618075-1541840090 GCA_034641835.2 Pinus albicaulis
CTTCAAGCTAATTTAGGAACATTACAGTGTAACCCGCTTATTGTTATTATTAGTGTATCCCTCTTTTTTTATTGATAGTTTATCCCCCTATTTTTATTGTTGTGCCCTTACACTATTATTGTTATGTATTCTTTGATTATATTGTGACCCCTTAGACTTGTATATATACCAAGGATGCCTTGTCATTTGTATCATCCAAGAATTTCTCATTTATGTGATGTAAATAAGGTTGTCCCCTCAAAGAAGCTAATTTTCAAGTCATTGATCTATCATTTCTTTTTAATTTTTGATCTGGTTGCGTAACATGTTAGGTTAGTTGCACTTTTATTTATTAGCTCAATATATATTTTTTTCATTTTTTTCCTATTTGAGTAGAATAATATTTTTTCTTTCATCTTTAATACATATATCTATGTGTCATTCAATGGATTTGGACTAATAATGTTTGTTGAATTATAATTTTAGTTTTCTATATTTCTTTATAGATTAGTGGTTGAATTTTGTGTTAGTAAATTTGGACCAATCTTGCTTTTTTAATTGAAAATATTTTGTTTCATGGTTCATAGATAGTGCTTTGGGGTTTTTTGCTTAGTTCACATTATTCCCAATCATTAATTTCCTCTAAAACTAGTTGTTGGGCCACATAATCCAGATGATTCAATTATCCCAAATAAGGGAGAGTCTAATTGGGCCTCTCTTTTAGGTTGAATCCCTTGAACTTCTTGGTCATGCATTTTTTCTTCTTCAGTCAACACTACATAATTTGCACCATAGTTGAGAATTGATCTAGAGGTGAAGGAAATGTCACTATGTTGATGATTAATATGGTCGTTTTTGGAGTAAAGATCATCTCTTCATATTCCTATTTCTCGTCAACCTCCTCGTCAGGTGTACCCTCCTCTTGTTGTGCTTCATTTTCTAGAAAATCATTCATACTTGAGGAGCAGTGGTATGGATTGTGTTCTACCAATACCACCTATCCCTCCACTTATGCTCAAACCTTTATGTGGTGCTTGAAACATTTCCTAGTCATTGTAGTGTCTATTTATAGGTAGGGTGTAGCAACCTTTCTATCCTAGAGGGTGTTACATATATTCCAAATTCCTTTTCTTCTAAGTATAAAAATAAAAAATAAGTATATGACAGGTCTTAGGCTTAGAGTAGATAATGCATTAAGATACTAACTAATCAATCTAACTATTATTAACAAAACCAAATTAAAACTCATAAATCATCGAACATATATTTGTAATAATGAAAAGAAAATATAATTTAGAGCACATATATCTCCTTTTTATTAATGAAGTATGAAGGTTTGTTCCAAGCTAGTGTTCTTTGAACAAAACACTAACCAAGATGGAAAATCAAACTTACGAGTCAAGTTTCTACCCAACCAATGCAAATACCATAACCATAATAGGGACAATAAGGTCAATTGATGGCTCACACATCTCCCAAAATAACATCAAATATCAAAAAACCATTTGATTAATTAAAGTGAGATGGAGAGGCATTTTGGTATTTCAAAAACCTTAAAAACCCCTCAGAGATTGGTTTTCATGGATGTTACTACCACCCTAGCCATATGTGAGTGCTTGTGTTTAGGCCAACACCATAATCCCTCTACAAGGATCTTAATATCAGCCATTCCCTTTATGAACACCCCAAAATAAGGCCAATATTATACTTCGTAGTGGTGTCTCAAGGGCCCAAAAACAATAATTACCAAGCACAACTAGCCTCTTTGATCGACTGAAACCAGGTTAGTTTAGCAATCATCTTGCACTACAACATTACATTATGGAATCTACTTGTATACACAAATTTCTTAATCTCATCCTTGGCTAATCTATTCACACAAAGTAGATCTCACTCTTAAAATTTACCTTAGTGTAAGAACATCTTACCAAGATTGGCTCATAGATTTCTTATTCCCCTACCAACTCATGTATGGGAGAAATTAGGTTTAAGAGTGAAGTTACAAGTGTCATGAGATGAGTAAAAGTAATCTACAACTCATTTCACTTGTCACTCTTACCCTAGTTAACTTTTGTAGGCAATCCCAAGTCTTTCTCCTATAAAAACTTCCAAAACACTAAGAGAAGGTGGCCACATTCATTAAACATGTATCCTTTCTATTGGATGTGATTTCCACAACTTTAATAAATATCCATTTGGGTTGCTCCCATGATCTGATCTCAACCATTCATAGTCTTAAGAATCATAGACCTAAAAATTAAATATTAGTATTCAATAACATACTTACCTTACAATGTTCTTTAAATTGCTCTTAACATTTAACCTAAATTAGTGTAATTAACAAAGTGAGAAAATGACCATATAATGTATATAAAATCCAAGTAGTTCATTGATCACTCCAATAAATGCATGTAAAAAAGAATCTTTAATAATTGTTACAAAATGTAATACATGGAAATATGTATTATAAGGGGTTTTACATCCTCCCGTTCTTTTAGAGTTAACCTCATCCTTAACATTATAAATCATACCATGCCTTGCAATAAGGAACATCTATTCAATCATCCATTATATATATATATAAGAAATGATGAATAATCCACTTTTAATAATCATAAACAAACCATGCTAGTGACCATGCTACCACAATGAACAATTCTTTGCGTTGAAAGGTCCTTTTAACAATCCAATATATGGGGATATGTAATTCCTTCCATAATCAATATGAAATTGACATGTAATAGTTAAAAACAATATACCAACAAATAAAAAAATATTTCACTGTAGCCATAAATAAAATATTTAAGTGTCCACTTTATATATATATATATATATATTGAAATTAAAACTATTCTTATTCCGTATTCTATAAATAGGTGATTTTTACATCAAAATATGACAACCATGTAATTCCATACTTAACATGGAGTTGACATGTGACATTTCCAGAAAGATGATTTCAACGATGATCATAAATAGAATATTAATTTTGTTTCAATATTTTATTAAACATTGAAATATATATATATATATATATATATATATATATATAGTTCAATGTTTACTTTAATAAATATTGAAATAAAATTAATATTCAATATTGATTATAAATACCATGATCTGTGGTGCCACGTAACGGGCAAAGTGGTTATTACTAAGGCCACGCCATGCAGGCTGCACCTCGCCTAGCCATCAAGCCTAGTGAAGTTCATATGCCTGCCCGCTTCACCATTATGGACACTAACAAAATTTCGGTAGCTAGTTTTTCTTGGCCAAAGCCAGGGTTGGAAAAAGTGTCTCCCGAGAGAAGGGTTAAGGCAACAAGGTAAGGAAAATCAAGGAATTGTTCTCTGCAAGCGATTTTTAGAGGAAGTCGGGAAGAAGTTGGTCTGTGGCGTCAAAGGTTAATTCGATATGTTATGGCTCTCATTACTTTAGTTTTTCAATTACCTGCTTCGTCTCATAGTAACGCAGGGGAAATCTTGTTCGTGGATGGCTTCAGTGTCTTGCATGCAGTCAATTGAGTCAATGGTTTTGTTGTGTATCAATTAAGGAATGTATTGAGTATTCTCTGTCCCAAGTTTATGGAAGGGGTCGTTAATTTAGATTGCATACTAGTCCAAACTGTTCCGAGTCTGGCAATGGAACCCTGATTCAGAACGCCAACCCCTTTCTCTTATGCCGTTTGCTCAAACTTTGTCTACTAGTCAGGAACCCTGTTTAAGACCCTTCCGAGTCTACACCGTCCCAAAATATTTATCAAAGGGTTATGTTAGTTCAATTTTAGTATTAGAATCCCCTATTTGTCACTTGGTGAGGATCAATTACAAATCCTCGTGCGCTCATCTCTATGGGGGGCTCAATGTTTGGTTTGGGTTATGAGGCTTACCAGTATGGTTAACCCATATCAAGCCTACGAACATGCCTACATGTCCAGCAATGAAAAACCGAATTCCCATAGCTGGCCTGCTCAGAAAAATTCTACGATGTTTGCCGTCCGAGTAAACTCTATTTTCTCTCCTAGTCTTGGCCCCCAGTAGTAATAAAAATTATGTCTGTAGCATGGTTATTTGGAAAATTTGTCGTAGCGTAATAGGGTTTTTGTGACTATTTTGTTTATGCTTCATGATGTTGGTTGCATGGAAAAAAAGTTTGTGGTTCCGCCCACAAACACAGAAATAATGGGCCCCACTGGCGATCAAATGAATTATGTTATTGATTTTTCTTTGCCATATACAGGCCTGTTTCAAATTCTCAGTGAGATTATACAGAAGCTGTCAGTAAGTGTTTGTCTGCTCAAACACATGGCGAAAGGCCAAACAGGGAAAAGATAGGGTACGAGAAAAGGGAAGCAAAATATTTTGACTCAAAACTTAGGCCCAAGCAAGCGTGGAAGGAAAACTAAAAAGGAAGTCATAGAGAATATTTTTGATCTGTATACAGTTGGAAACCCACCACAGATCTGTAACATAATTCAAGGATGGGAAAGAGAAAGAAGCCAGAAAGAAGAAGACATAGAATGGCAGGAAGCCAACGTTGACATTATCTCGGACCCTGGGAACACAAGAGGGAGGCTCTCTCTCTTTCACCAATCTATACACACCTATTGGATTCTCAAATGTGTTCTAGCGAAGGCTATGACCAGTATGAGGGAAATTGAAGGAAATCCTAATGTGGTTTCAGCAATGCAAGAAATCAAACAGGAAATACAGCAAATCGGAATATCACAGTACCATGCAACGACCAAAATTGGTAGAATTGAACGTTAGCTTCAGGCAATGCAACAAGTAGATATTCCAAGTTCAACTGCAAAGGACCCAGCTCCAATTGACTCTTCTGATGGATGATGGATGACACAAATTACTAATAGTTTTTAATGATTTTTGCGGCATGTTTTTACTGTTTAGTTTTAAACTTTGATGGACATAGTAAATAGATATAGTGGCAAGTAGAAGGAAGAAATCATTCCAATGCTGGTTGGCTTTTAAATCGTTAAGGTGGCCAATAGACCTGGTTTCCTTCAGGCAGGTTGAGGCCACTAACTATTTATGGATATATACAACAATCTGCCTCTTTTTTTATAAATAAAAAATGGTAAAGATCTACAAAATTTACAAAAAAAAATTATTGATTATAAATAAAATATTTCAATGTTTACCTTAATAAAAATATTCCAATATTGAAAGTGAAAAATTTCTTACTGTTAAAACATTTATTTGGTGTGGTTCTAGATAAGGGATAAGTATAATTCCTTCCCTACTACCCTAAAGTAGACATATAAGATTTAAAAAATATTAATAGTTGAATTATTCAATATGTATTTAAAATAAAATATTCATTAACCATTAGCCAATATTATTTAAACCATAAAATTCAAGCCAAAAAAATTCATTATTTATTATAAATAAAATATTTCAATATCAATTATTTATATATATTAATTTTAACATTTTTTTTATTCTTAACTTATTTTAATGATACAAAAAATATATACTTAATTTGATATATATATATATAATACTTAAAAAAGAATTAAATTATATTAAATACATTTTTTTTTAAAACTCAAAACTTAAAAAAATAACTATACATTAAAAACAAATTTTAATCTCTCCACAGATAATAAATCTGAACTTAAAATAAATTTATATTCTTAGTACTTCTACTGTAATCAACAATTAACACTGATATAACCTACATATTCAATATCATTAATCTGAAATATCTAATTAACATCCTTATATCATCAACCCACATTGTCAATACTACGAAATCACAAAAGTCATAAAATTCTTAAATATCATTAAATTAATAAAGTTAATACATTTCATCAAATCAATATCATCATCCAATCAGATTTTCATTACCGCATGGAAAACATTAACCCCATTAATTTATTTCCAATCAACATCATCCACATCTTTAAAAAATCCGTAAAAACTGACTTTGCATTACCTAGAAATCTCTCACACTAAATTCGGCGAGAAGTCCAAACCGACATTGTAAAACTAATATGCAATGGGTTTGTTGGAAGGTTGGGATGAGCAATTAAGAAAATGATTGAAATGTACAGAAAATTTATAGTTTTAGAGATTATTTATAGTTTTTCAGACATTAAAATATTATTTTATTTATTTGAGGTATTTACATGAAATAATTTTTTAGTTTATAAATAATAATAAAAATTAATGTCACGACTAAATTAAAATTGTTTTACAAGATTTTTTTTTATTTGTGAGAGAAAGAATATGAGAGTAGTTTACTTTGGAAATAAAGATTTTTCTGGTATATTTTTGGAAAAAAATTATTGAATTTTTTGGAAATCTAGTTTACAACGATAAAATTATAGAACTTTAGGAGTCTTGTGGGTTTTTGAGAGATCTAAATCTATTTCTACCTTCAAAAAACTCAGAATTGGAACATTTCTAAATTAAAATTTTGCAAAATAAAAAACATTCTATTCACTTGAAAAAATTACCACCCAAACGAAATTGTAGCTTCTTTAAACAACACCTTTTTGTTTCAGTATACAAATTTGACTACAAAATCTACAAAATAATACATACTGTACTTCTCTAGCTTTAAATTAAAGATATTTATATTTTATTAACATAAATATTCTCTTTCTTTTTCAATTATGACATTTTTATATCTCAAATAAATATATATTTATTTTTTTAAATAAACACGGTTACTTTTATATATATATATATATATATATATATATATATATATATATATATATATAATTGAAATAGTGTAATACATTATTTGAACCCAAAACTTTATAACATTTATCTAAATAAAGAAAAAAAAGAGAGATTATATTTTAAATAGAAAAACAATGTCCATTATAATTAAAAATAAAAATTATGTTCTAAAAAAAAATAATGTCAGTTATAATTAAAAAAATAAATATTTTGTAAAGTAATTAAAAGTAGAAAAAAATGTATTTGAAGATTTATGTTAACTAATTTATATGGACATCAATTTCATATATATTTATATATAGAAAAAAAATTAAGTTTTTTAGGTTAAATTTTTTATTTGGTATTATATATAATATTCAAAAATACAATTTAAACAATAAAAATTAGCTTTAAAAAAATTACATGTGAAGAAATTGAATCTCTCTCAACTCATATTAAATCCAAACTTAAAATAAATCTATACTAATTTATATCCAAAAATAATTTTATAATTATATTTTTAAAATATATTATAATAATTACTTTAATTATAAATAAATTCAAATATTTTAAAAATAACTCTTTATTATAATCCTATCATATATAACAACTAAAATTAAGAAATTCATATGACATATATAAAACAATGGCAAGTTTCCAAAAATATCATATATCACGAATATCACACGTAATGATGATAACGCGTTAGGAGACTAATGGAAGAGAAGTGCAATCATTGAAAATGAAAGGTCGATACACGTTTTAAAGAAGTCGAAATTTGTATTTTGTTTTTTAAATAAAGGTGATTTTGATTTATGCCTTTAATATTATAGTTGTGATGATAACAATAGTATATATTAGTATAGTATTATAGGGCAGCTAGTTGGATTTGAACCCGGGCCTTGCTCAGGCAACTCTCACCAGTTACCGATTACCCTAGATCTAAAAAAAATAGTATATGTTAGCATTTGCACTTTACAATGCAAAGGGCACATCTTGGTAATTGGAAATGCAAGGTAAAATAATGATGATGGCATAGCTTGATGGCGTAGTTTTATGTTGATTGTTTTGTTTGGAAATAGTTATTGTTGTAGGTAGTTGAAGGTTTCTATTTGTGACTATTCAAAAGTAAACGAGATTTGCTAAATAAATTGTGTCTACTGATGTTGTTCAGTGCTTGATGCAGAGAGAGAAAATTGTGGAGGCTTCCGCGAGATATTCCACGATGCTCATAAATTCACTCTCAACTTATCTTACCCAAGGACGACATGAGGAGAACAACAATTTAATTCCTTTATTCTAGTCAAAACAAACCATTTGTTGGTTATGAAGCAATAACTATTGTAACACTTTCTCATATTTTTTAAGGAATCTACCAATCAGACCAGCTCTGATTTGGGTTGTTTTTTTTTTGTTTGATCGTAGTTGAAACAAAGAGCCCCATCAAATATAGAAATTCAATCTCTTGTTGTTCGACGTTAGTGGCAAAGAATTTCCAAATACTCTGTTATTCGAGAAGTGAAACATTCGATCTTTTTAAGAGTACTACATCCATAAGGCCGATGAGCCTTGTTATCTCAGCGCATGCGGATTTGCTGAAAAAATTTGAAGCAGTTGAAAAAGAATGCGAAGGGTAGTGAAATCACTGATTCGCTGGTGTCAAATTTGAAGATCGAGGCAACAACATCCGTGTGAAGTAGTGTGGAGGTTGCCCTAATTCAAATAGTCAATCGAGCTAGCACGTCAATTTGTTGAAGGCGGTCGTGTAGCTGCAATTTACAACATTGTTTGGAGGCGACGATGAGATATAGGATTTCAAAAGAGATTGCTATAACTCATGATATAGCTTGGGGATTCTTGGATGGGGTAAGCGAAGGATCCTTATGTAAATGTGGTGTAGGAGCTCTCCTTTATTTAAATCCAAGCAGACATTTTTCTTTCTATTCAAAATTAATATGGAAAGGAGTCATATAAGTTGCAAATGGCTTGAACAGAATGAATAAGTGGGATAAATTATTTAATGGACAATTTTTTACATTTTAGAAACTAGTAATACTTGCACACATACCTGCCTATTTGAATTCATGCTTCTGTGATCATAGTAATTTATCAAAAATCTTTCGGTTGTCATCACATTGGATAAAAAATTGTCGACACGTTTTAAACCAAGCAGTGTGGTTCATCTTCAGGATGAGATGAGAGATCAGATCGAGTCAATAAGCTTATATAGATGTAGAGAAGGCCAAATAGTTGTTGGAACAACAACTAGTTTGACTAGGAAGGAAACTTATTTATGATAACTATATATATATATAATTAAAATATTATTATTAAATAATGTAATAATGAGTATAAAGTCAAATCAGTCGTTAGAATAACGACTAGTTTGACTCCGAAGACATATTTTTATTTATTTATTTTTATAATCATTGTAATGAAATTAAAAATGAAATTAATAAAAATAAAAAAAGGAGGGGGGGACGGGGGTGGGGACAAGATCTAGGAGTATAGGGAAAGTATCCAACACCTGCTAATATTCCAATCATCGTCTCTATTGAGATTGAAAGGTCTTTTTTCAATCTCTAAAGCCTCCCTTAATTTACGGTGATGAAAATGGTCAATCTGAGCAATAACCTTAGCTTCTTCGATGCATATGTGATGGTTCATCTTTTCAGTATGTTCAACTAGGGCTGAGGATAGGGATCTCCCATGCCTAAGGTTAGTAGCATGCTCAGAAATCCTTTGACTAATGGATCAACTAGTTTCGCCAATGTAAGGAGTCCCACATGAGCATGTCTTTGTTCTCTTCTAGAAAATTTCCATGCTTTGTGCTATGGGGCTTATGGCTTTCAAGGAACAAAGTGATATTTGAAGGAAAAGTGTTTTCAACTGGTTAGGTGGGTCATACAATTAGGATCCCATTTGAGGGGCATTGAAAGCCATACTCTACAAAATTTGTTAGGACTCCAAAAGAGTTTTCCATAAATCATGATATAGCTTGGGGATTCATTCACGAGGCAAGCCATGAATCCCTAGGTAAATGTAGTGTTGGAGTTCTCCTTCATTTTAATACATGATGACATTTATATTTTAAATACGATGTTGGTTATAGACCCAATAACATAGCTGAGCTCTTTTCTCTTTGAAATCTATTAAAAGTAGTTGTAGATAAAGGATTAGTAAAGCTTCGAGTTATGAGGGATTCAAAGAAGCTTATGTATTGGGAAACTAGAAGATGCAAAATTAAAAATTTGGCTTTAAATCCCATAATGAATAGAGCCTTAGAGGTAAGAAGTTTGTTTGAAGTTATTTCTTTCATGGACATTTATAGAGAATCAAACATCCAAGTAGACAAGTTATCAAAGTATGTTTGCAGAACAGGAGTTCAAGGAGAGTCTGGACTTTTCTAGTCTCAAAGACTTTGAAGTCTCTCTTTTATATTTTGTTATATAGCTGTGTTTTTTCTAGTCTGGGATGAGTGGGTCTTTCTCATTGAATCAACCCTTGTTGTAAGTCTCCTGAAAGTATTTTGAGGTTGGTTTGAGAAGGTTATTGTGTAACCTTTGGAATATTCATTAGTCTTTTGTTTAAAATATTAATTAAGACCCGAAAGGACTGTAATGGATAGTTCTAATACTTCCTCTTTTTGAACCTTTTATGGCCAGACAATGTATATTCTGGTTTCACTTTAGAAATATCAAATAAAATAAAAAAACACTACATCATAATCACAAAACAATGTGAAAAAAACAAACTTAAAATCACATTATCAATCTGAGGACCAAGACTAAACATAACTACAAGATTAAGGTGGGCTCCCATTTTGCACAATTTTCTCACTCAATGCTTTAATAGCTTGCAAAACCCATCAAACACTAGTCATCCATTCCTCCATGCAGTGAGAATTAAGTCAGAATTCCTCCATGCAATGGAAGTCTTATTTATTGTGAGGCTGCAATTGATCCTTAACTACATTTTTTAAGGCCAATTCATGGAGTTTCAGACACCACAATAGAACGCTCTGGCCCAAATGAGGCCGCAACTACAAAATCTCAATCAAGAGGAAGTCTGGCAGAGTTTCTTGTAGGTTCTCTCTTTTGCAAAAATTTCTCACTCAATGCTTCCACAGGTTACTGAACCCATCTTCATTATGATCAAATACTAGTCATATGCTCATCCATGCAAAGGGAATTAAGTCGCCACTCCTTGAAACACAGTTAAAACAAAGAATAATTCAATGATGCATATCATGACATGATGAATACAATGCATGAAGAAGGAAGGGAAGTCTTGTCCAATTTTTAACCGCAATTTTTAAGGCCAAGTCATTGAATTTCGAACGTCAAAAAGGAACGCTCCTGCCCAAATGAAGCCATGGCCACACCAATTATCGACAATTAGTGTCATAGAGATTCTTATAAGAATGCTCAATGTTGAGTAACAAACCCTAAATTAAGTAACGAAAACCCAAAAAGAGAAAAAAAATATCGGAGTTGCAGTAAACTACTCAGTTTGGAGCAAATTTTCCCTCAAATGCACTTTGGATAATCTAGAAGACAAGGGAGATGAAGTCGTGGTTATTCATGTCAATCAAAACAAAGCACTGGAGAGAAGAGAGAGTCAACTCTAGGAGAAATATGGATCACCTCTGATAGTTCATAGTAGCTAATTTGTCTAAGAAATATGACCTCAATCAATCCAAATGCTCAGACTCTGGATTTTTTGGACACTGTTTCCAGGCAAAAAGAGTTGGAACCACAGCTCCTCAACAACCCATTGTTCAACTCAAGCCACATTGAATTTTCATGACGTCATCAAAATCAAAATCTCTATAATAGCCATGATGAATCAGAGTGTTAGTAAGAGGAGCTTCATAATAAAAAACGCCTTCGTCATATTTATATTTGAAAATTGATAACTAAAATTTAAGATACTATTTTTAAGTTTTTAATTTGCTACCCTAATTTTGTATTTAATTTTAAATTATGCTAATTGGTGTTTTATGTGTAGAAAACATTTTCTTAGTTATTCATAGTGATGTTAATGTGTAAGCATGGTTTTCCTTTTCAATGGTTATTAATTTTTTTTTTGGGAGTGAATTTGATTAGCTTCGAAAACCAGAGATTACATCAAGGGTTACAAAAAGTCACATTGATTTCTCACAAGGTAGACCAAACCATAAAAAAAAGTGTACTTGTCGAAAAAATAGAGACAATTGGAAACTAACAAAACTTGCATACAACAAGCCTAAATCTAGGTAGTGGCCTAGTTGTCCTCGGACAAACATAACTTCAAAAGTAGAAACATAAACCAAAACCGTAAACATAGTCAAGTAAGGGGGTATGAATCAAAGATTTCCACAGGGATAGGATTTTTTGGATCTTTCGGAGGTCTAGTTGCTGCTGGTGGGATGTAAGGATGTTGTTCGATCCTTGCCAGTCTATGCTCAATCCTCTCTAACTTGTTGTCATAATCCCTCAAGTGCCCATGCATGTGATATAGTGATTGAAGAAAGTCCATCTAGGATTGATGGCGGTCCAATAGAATACATCCCAACATGAATTTTATATGCCAATATAACTCTATTGTCTTCATATATTGATTAAATCTTCCTCGTGTATGTCCCATATCATAAATCTAATCTATCCATTTCACCCTAAATTCTGTGTCTGAGAGGGAAGTTCTATGGGAAGAGGCTTCCCCCTTATACGTAGCCACTACCTCCTGCATGTGAGACGCGATATTCTCCTTATATGTGGCTGAAAAACCTTTTATTCGATGATGAAGACATGTATTTCCTCTACGGGTATGCTCCTCGTAATAGGCAACCCCTCTTTTGGTTTTTCATCAGCATTGCACTTGTACCAGCTAGGCATTGAACCATTGACATAACGATAATACCCCACTCATTATAAAATTCTTGACCCCAAACACTTACAAATTCGCACCACCACCATTTAATATGAGTTGATTCCAGCCCTACAACCTGCAAGAATAAACACTACCACCACCCAGCCTGTGTTGAAACACAGTTTCATGTCAGCCAGAAGATGTCCAATAGGCCTCAAGAGTTAAGGGAGTATAAAACCCTAGCAACCAAGGAACTTCATAGGTTGTGGCCAGTGTCTTCAGGAGTCAATAAAATTATTAGTACAAATTTGGTAACACCAATAGCTAGGAGATAAGGAATCTAAAGAAACTTCACAACATATGTTCCAATAATCATACCTTTACCCAAAAATCTTCACCAAGATACCATAGGGCCGAAATTTCCTTAACCTCCTCAAATTTTCTGGTTGACTAACCGACAGTTGAGGAACAACAGAATTACAGAGGCCCCCCGCCACCAAAATCCAATTGAAATGGGAAAATGTTCCTTGAATAACTTTAATACAAAGCAAACAATCACCATAATCAAAAGGAGGAATCCAGATAAAAGGGTAGCTATTACATGAAGGAGGAATAGAAGAGCTCCTCCTTAGGAATTAAAATCAGTAAATGAAAAGAAAAAATAATACCCTATCTTACGCCTCAGTGCTTGGTAGACTCCATTTCAACCATATAACATTACAATTTCATCCTTCACTCCACTAGCCTGAATTATAAGTTATCAAAATTACTACCCATGCCCGGGAATCCAAACATTCATCCCATTGTTGAGCCAACCACGGGATGGATAAAACCTTCATCTTGCCAATGTGCTACTAGCTATTGATCTCCCTACACTTGGTATCAACATGCAGAACAACCTAGCTCTCTCGCACACTTGACCCCAAAGCTACACATGGGAATTAACGCTAGCATTTTTAACATTATGGCCACCCTCCTCGTAGCATGCTTTGTATAGTCATAACAATCCTCTAATGCCCCTGCATCTTCTGGATTAAGGGATAGTTAAAACTCCACTGCACCTCCTTTACACTTGTCAAGGGTGTGGTGCCACATCCCCCGACCTATTAATCCATGGATGGCCAAAATTCCCCCCCCCCCCTTCTTGCTTTGAACATCACCCCATACGGGGAATGACTATTACTTATGTTTCTTTAAGGATCTTAGGGAATTTATGCGTATTACTTTTTATAATAAATATTAGACCTGCTAGTTTTATTTGGAGATCAAGGTTTATTTAGGTGGTCAATAGAGGTTAGTACTAGAATTTTTAATTTCATAGGGGAAGTTTCAATGGTAGGGAGGTAGGTTCTTCATTGAGTATTTGACTATTTTGACTTAACATTCATTTATAATATAATTTATAGTAATTTCTTGCAACTCTTTAGTATACTTAAGAGATTTAGATATATAAGAGATGTATTCTAGCATAAATTAAATGGCACTACCAACATGCTAATCCTCCATGTAAAGATACAAGACACGTTTTGAAAGTAATGTGTGTTTCCATTATTCTATTATAGCAATATATCTAATACATACTTACTCCCACGATGAGAATAGGGGTTGGTCATAACAATTATAGCACAAAAAACATGGCATAATGACATAATAGTTCTATCGAAAACTAACCAAAGAAACAACCAAATTAGTAATCATTATTAATAGCCCTAAGGGATCGCTTATACAATTCCAAATTTGTGCTTATTTTTTACTATGCTAAAAATTTAATGGAACTAACCTAGTTGTCTTTATAAACACAATCCATTACATGATATGATTACTAACAACACTATGGTACAACACATATGATCTTTTCCATCTTCTCTACAATTAAGTTTAGCTCCACATGGTATAAATAAGGCTAAGAAAATGTCACACTATCTTCCTTCTTGCAAAACTACACACAATCCAAAATGAAGGGGCCACCAATCCTCAACCATGCCTATTGACTCACTCTCAACGTAATTCCATTGCTATATTGCACCTTTATCTTGTGCATGCCCTTCAAGTGAAAGGGTGAACATAGGTAATAATGCTAAAGTGTGATGCAAAAACTAGTTGAAGGTATCCAACTTGGTGGTCCATTTACTAAATATAATTAAACCCTTGTTGATGAAGGCATGGGAATTATCACTATTGATCTTGGGAGCTTCATCTAGAAAACAAATTTCTACTATGTATTTTGAAATGAATCCAACTATTATAATTCCAAATAAGCAGTATAGCTAAAATTATTTCAACGTAGTCTTATCAATGAGTGAAAAATTTTCATGTTCTCTAATTAATCATCAACAACCTTGATCTAATTGAACTTAGCTCCCATATTTATAGGGTTGTAAGCGCATGGTCTTAATTTTTCATATTCTTGTTCATATCTTATAAATCTTCAATAGGACATTGGAATTTCTAATTTAGCCACATAAAATCTTAACATGTTTTGTATATCATCTATCTCTCCACGACTCTTTATTAATTGTGCTCATGCATTGCATCCTTTACCAGTGAAGGGAGCTACATTATTCATTGTGAGCCCCTGCAGTTGCCAGTTAGTGTGGTTGTAGTTAGTAACTATTTTTTCCTACAATGATAATGTTTATAGGAGAAACTACCTCCAAGAAAAACACACAATTTTTAATGTCACAAATTGGTGGAAATTTTGGCATAAATGCTTCTAACTTTGAGTTCATTTTCTTTAATGTAGGCACAAGGTTTTCCAACAAACACATGCCATCTCCAACTCTTTCTAAAAATTATTCCTTTCTTGTATCTAAATTTCTTAGTCTTAAATGACCTTGGCCAACTAGATGCATAGCTAATGATGAGCCTATTGAAGCTCCTCATGACTACTTAGCCTAAACAACCCTTTGCACAACTTCTTCCATAGTCATGTGAACCATTTGTAACAAAATATCTATTCAGCCAACTTTTCACATTTGTTGCTTACTTCAATGTACTAGGTTAAGGACCCCTAGTTGGGTACCAATTCAATAGTAACTATAACATCCCACCTTACCTACCATAATTATTATAGAGAAATATTATATTAAATCAAAATGTGATATATTTTTTTTAAATTTTTTTTTATTATTATATAGAAGTTATTGGTGTCCTTTACACTACACCCTAAATTCTACCAACTTATCTTCAAAGCTACAAAGTTCAAGGTTTATCAAGATCCAAAAAAATACAACCATAATACTTGCTTCTCAAGACTAAAATCACCTTTAAAATATAAATTATTTAGTGGGATGAATAAATGTCAACCTTTATGAACCACAATTTACAATAAACTAATTGTTAATTCCATTGTAATTAAATGTGTTCAAGAGTGACTAATAACATGCTTATGAATTATTTTCTTAAAAGGATAATTTAAATTATATAGAGTTGGCATCCCATAATTAGGAATTCATATGTGAGTTGATATTGCAACAAATTACTTACTGCAATTTTGACTTTTCAGCAAGACCCTTTAACTCAATGAGTTATTACACTAGAAATACCTTGATTGCAAATCTTAAATTAACTTAAGCCTTTTGTTTTATGGATGGTTCATAAACGTAATTAGATGCAACCATTGAACATTATGAAAACCAATTTACAAGTATGAAATGTATAGCCATTGAGGCATTTTGTCAAACACTTACAACCATTATCTCTTTAAGGTGTTTTCACAACAATTAGCTAACATGAATCCAAAGTTACATGACTTCATTTTTTTTTGTAAGTAGTGTCAATAATTGAACTTAAGATATTAGTAGACTATCAGCCATATTCATTGTTGAATCTATACCAATGAATATAAATATTTAGAAATTTCAAACATAGCTCACAATGTTGTAAGGTACAGCCATTGAGGAATTTTGACAAATAGTTGGCAGTCATAAAACAAGTTGCCATAAGGTTATTTAAATTTTCAAATTATTAACCATTTATACTTTAAAAACAATTTCCAAGTGGTTAGCCTATATCAGATTCATCACTATAAATTATCAGGCAGTTCCAATATAAAAAGAACCAAACAGCAAAACAAAACAACAGGCGGTTCTACATGCAACAACAAATCTGCAAAACAGAGCAGATTTGGGAATCGATGTCCGAAACCTTGATTTTTGAAATCAAAGTTGGGGTGAAATGGTCTATTGGTACGGATACCCCCTGAAGTGGAGCTGAATCGCAACAGGGACGCCCAGAAATGTGATTCTTGAAAACAACAACTACCCAAGAATCCTACAATCTCATTTATGACTTCTATCAAACACATAGTATGAAAACTTATCTAGAGCTGTAAAAAGAGGAGGAGAACAGAAATTAAGCCATTAAAAAATTTTCATCCAATTCATGACAACCTACAAGATTCATCCATTAGGACTTTCTTTCAATCGATTCAACATTATACAAGAAAATACTTCAACAATCATTACGAAATTTCCTCACATTTGGTGTGCAACACTTCATATACATGTAAGTTTCAGCAAACAACCAAACAAGCAAAAGCTTATGAAATAAACTAAAAAAAATGCATAATATAATTTGACCCACATACCTGACAGTGAATTTGTACACTCCAAGAGGATGGATGTATGCTCCAGCTCCAATAAGAGTATGCTCCAATGCCAATATCCTTACCAACTCATCATGAACCACCTGGTTTTCCTCCCAACCATATCCAAGAAGAACTTCTCCCCTTGGAACCCTCGAGCTGCAAAAGCTCACAACCAGTATCACAATACAATAGTAGAGAGAGAGAGATGCAAGGCAACTCAGGAAGGTAGTTTTCACTTCCTCTAAATACCACTCATGTTCAACCTCAATAGACACTTAGTAGATTAGTAAGGAATCCAGATTTGTTTTGGAAGAAATTGGATACTCTCCATATCTCTCACAACCTTCCTCAAGTCTCTTCCCCTCTTGGCATCACCCTCCTCCCCCAAGTGAGAATACATGAGACTCATATATAGGAGGAGAAACCAATTCTTGTCATAAATGAGGAGTAATATGCATGCATTGTATTCCATTTAGAGGAGTGTAACTTATGCCATTAAGGAGAGGTATGCATGCCTTATTTAAGGAGAGTGTAACATATGCATTAAAGAGAGTGTAAGAGGAATATTTTATGACATATCTTTAATGAGTGTAAGAGGAATATTTTATGACATATCTTTAATGAGTGTAAGAGGAATATGCCATTCCTCGATGAGTGCATAAAAGAGAGTGCAATGTAATATTAAAATAGAGAGAGTTACATAGAGCCGTGATAGTCATGAAAGAGATAGGTGTGAATTGATTGAATGGATAAAGTTAATTTGTAATTCCCTTTTAATAAAATATCATAGTCTCATAAAAGATAATGATAATACTAATAATATTGAGGATTAAGTCAATATTGAACTATTAGGATTGATTAAAGATAAGTTAAGTTAATTTCCTTCAACTATGCTTGATTACCAATTTATGCAAGGAGATTTACTATTTTTGGAAAGTCATGCTTGAGATGCTAGACATGACTTTCTATTTTTAGAAAGTCATTCCAAAATTGTCAGATTGAGATTTATCCATGAGTGGTATTTTTCTTTTGGAGAATAGGGATTCCGCACCCCTATTTCATGCATCTCCGTGCCTTAGTAGATTGAGGACTCCGCGCCCTGATCTACTCCAAAGATCTAAGATTCCATAACTTGATCTTTTTAAATATTTAGGACTCCGCGCCCTAAATATACAAGACTCCACATCTTTATATTTCTTGGATTTAGGACTCCACACCCTAATTTCCATGCTTTCTCATCTACTGTGCTTTGAAACTCCACGTTTCTCCTTATGATACTGATTGTGAGCTTTTACCCATTTGATGGTTCGTTGGTAAGGCCTTGTTTGAAGACCTACATACATCACAATCTCGTAGATCAAATGAATCATATGAATTTCATAATGAAATTAACTTAACCACATTTTACCATGAATGGTGCATGACTTCCACAGTCATTTGGGTTTTGAAGAAATGACTTCCACAGTCATTTATCCTTGTTGGAAAATGATCTGGTCTCCTACCACATCCTGCTCATTACAATGTTAGACATATATATAATCATGCAAGTCATGTATCATCCATAAAACATAATTTAACCATTTTTTTTCCACATAACCATGAGCATCCATGGGTCTATGTGTCTCAATCCAGGTTCTCCATCCATGTCATACACCTGATACACAAGTCAGATGCAAAAAGAGAGACATATGCATAACATCATATAAAACACATAATCAAATATACCACACATAAGGGAAAATACAACTATATAAAACATTTTTCCCAAACCAATGGTCAATCTTCCATACATAAACCATGGATATAAAACATTGTTACCCAATATAGTGATCACTATGACATACATAAACATAAAGAGGAAATACAATCATGTATATATAAAATGTTATTCCTCAATCTAGTGATCAATATTCCATATATATATATAACTCATCAAAAATAACCCTTAATAGGAGTGACAAAAATATACTAGGAAAAATAGGAAATAGGAAAAAAAATAGGACACTACATACTCCTCCTCTTGGAGGAAACTTGGCTCGAAGTTTTATTAAACAAAAATGGAAACTCTAGATGCATAGAAGATGCATCTTCCCAAGTGGTGGAACTAGGACTGTATGGGTCCCATTGGACCTTTACTTGGTCCACCATACGACGTCTGAGCTGTCGAGTGCGATGGTCCAAAATGCAAACTGGCTCTGCCTTCAGAGTCCCCTCACCTGTTACCTGTAATTGATGCCAATCTAAAATGTGAGAAGGGTCATGAACATACTTACGCAACACTGAAATATGAAATACATCATGCATGTGATGAAGAACTGGTGGTAGAGCAAGACGATATGCCACAGGTCCTATCCTTTCGATGATCTCAAAAGGCCCAACAAAACGAGGAGAGAGCTTAGATCCTTTCCCAAATCTAATAGAGCTTTTCTGAGGTTTTACTCGAAGAAAAACAAATTCCCCCTCTTTAAAACTACGATCCAATCTATGCATATCAGCATAGCTCTTCTGTCTATCCTGTGCCTCCTTTAATCTTTGTCTTATATGACACACCTGTTCCTCCATTTCTTGAAGAATTTCAGGACCTACAGAGATTCTGTCCTCTAATCTATCCCAACTTAAAGGTGTTCTGCATGGTCTTCCATACAATAGCTCATAAGGGGCCATACCAAGAGATCGGTGATAACTGTTATTGTAAGCAAACTCCACAAGAGGAAGATAATCTTCCCACTTAGATTGTTGATCCATTACATACATTCTAAGCATGTCCTCCAACACTTGATTTACTCTTTCAGTTTGACCATCAGTTTCTGGATGATAAGCTGTACTGAAATTTAATTGTGTCTGAAGAGCTCCCTGGAAACTAGTCCAAAATCTTCCTGTGAATATAGAGCCCCTGTCTGATATGATTTTCTTTGGAAAACCATGAATTCTAATGATCTCCTTTATAAATACTTGTTCTATTTCAGCTTCTTTGTATGTATCTCTAACAGGTATAAAATGGGCACTCTTAGTAAGCTTATCCACCACCACCAAAATGGAGTTGTACCTTTTGGTTGTTTCAGGTAATTCAACAATAAACTCCATAGATATTTCTTCCCATTTGGACTCAGGAATGTTATGCGGCTGCAACAATCCTGTTGGATGACCATGCTCTGCTTTAACTAGCTAACATTCCAAACACTTTGCCACAAAATTTGCTACATCCTTCTTCATGCTTGTCCAAAAGAAAATTTTCTTTAAATCAACATACGTCTTTTAGACTCCCGGGCGAGCCATATATATTGCAAGGTGAGCTTCTTGAAAAATGAACTCACGAAGCCCATCTTGATCTGGGACTGCAATTATTTGCATAAGTCTCACCATTCCATCATCATCATAAGAATAGCCTTCTACCTTGATTTTCTTAGCCTCTTCCCCACAAAGAGAAACTTTAAACTCCTTACAACAACTATATACATCTTGTGCCCTCAAGATGCGCTCCCGTAAATCAATATTCAGTGGAATTACTGAAAATATGCGTGGCCTTCGACTAAGTGCGTCAGCTACTTTGTTCAATGTACCCTTGATGTAAGTTATTTCAAAATCATATTCACTTAGGAGTTCTAACCACCTTCTTTGTCTA
The DNA here is from genome assembly GCA_034641835.2 of Pinus albicaulis. Classification (NCBI taxonomy): domain Eukaryota; kingdom Viridiplantae; phylum Streptophyta; class Pinopsida; order Pinales; family Pinaceae; genus Pinus; species Pinus albicaulis. Next base: position 1,541,638,804 of record CM076584.1, read on the forward strand.
GCATTAAGATCACTTTGAGTAAATATATGTTTCAAACCTCTATGATCTATTTTCAATTCAAATTTCTTTCCCACCAGATAATGTCGCCAAAGTCGCAAGGCAAGAACTATGGCTGCTAGTTCCAGATCATGGGTTGCATAGTTTTCTTCACGAGGCCTTAACTTCCTAGAGGAATATGCAATCACTCTACCCTCATGTGATAAAATGGAACCCAATCCACCTTTTGATGCATCTATACATACTATAAATGGTCTATCCATATCTGGAACCTTCAGTATCGGAGTTGTATTCAAACATTGGTTGAGCTTGGAAAAATCTTGCTCACACTCACCTCCCCACTTAAATCGCACTCCCTTCCGAAGCAACGAAGTGATGGGGCTGGCTATTTTTTAAAACCCTTCAACAAATCTCCAATAGTATCCTGCTATACCCATGAAACGATGCACTTCATGTGCATTAGAGGGTGTTGGCCATCCTGAAATTGCATCGATCTTTGCTGGGTCAACTGAAATTCCTTCACTGGAGATAATGTGTCCAAGATAATGGATCTTTGACTGAAAAAAATAGCATTTGGACATTTTTTCATAAAGCTTATTTTCTCTTAAGCATTGAAATACCACACTTAGGTGTTTCTCATGCTCTTTAGGGGAATTTGAATAGATTAGGATGTCATCAAGGAACGCTTGTACAAATTTGTCCAAGTACTTCTGAAATACACCATTCATTAGACTCATAAAAACTCTTGGGGAATTAGATAACCCAAAGGGAACAACCATGAACTCATAATGACCAAAACGAGTTCGAAAAGTAGTTTTGGAAATATCCTCTTCTTAACTTTAAGCTGATGATATCTTGATCGAAGATCGATCTTGGAGAATATAGTGGCTCCCTTCATTTGATCAAATAGATCATCAATGTGAGGCAAAGGATATTTATTTCGAATAGTTACTCAATTCAATTGCCTGTAATCAACACATAGCTGAAGGGATCCATCCTTCTTCTTTACAAATATCACAGGAGCTCCCCAAGGTGAAACACTAGGTCTAATCATACCCCAATCCAATACCTCTTGAAGTTGAACTTGCAACTCACGAAGTTCAACAATAGACACTTGGTAGGGAGCTTTGGATATAGGTTCAGTACTAAGCTTTAGCTCAATGGAGAATTCAATCTCACGCTTTGGAGGTAAACCAGGAAAATCCTCTGGGAAGACATCAGAAAATTCTGAAAGGAACGGATATTGTTCAAAGGACGAAAGTTGTCCCTCATTTAAAGTCATTACAGCATACATTTGACATTTTTTTCTAAGACTTCGCTTCATCTGCAAGAATGAGATAAGTCTTAAGGAAACAAATTTTATTTTGCCATGGAGAACCATAGATTGACCCTCATCACTAAAAAAATGAAGGGTTTTGCTTCGACAATCAAGCACAGCCCAGCGGGATTCAAGCCAGTCCATCCCAATTATCGCATCATAGTGACCAAGTGGCGTCACATAGAGATTCACATGTGTGACACACACTCCTAGGTCTAAAGGGCACTCTTTCACTGAGCAGTCAACCTTTTGAGATTGTCCTGAGGCCATCTCAACTTGATCGAAATCATCTTTCTCTATTGCCACTAATTTACATTTCAATAAAGCATTAGGAGAAATAAAACTTTTAGTTGCACCAGGATCAATCAAAATAGTAACATCCATACCATTTAGCTTACTAGATGCTTCAAGTACCGTAGATTGATGCTTGACTTGGCAATTCTACAACACTGCATGAATCCTATGGGCCCTACCCATATCTCTAACAGTGGCTTTTTCTTACTCTGATTTTTATTCAGCCTTATTTATAGGGCAATCTCTCTCATAATGAGGTCCTCCACATGTCCAACATCCATTAGTGGGAGCATCTTCCATAAATTTTACCCTTTTATTAGGTGTTTCTTGACTGAGAGCACTACTTTGCTGAAGTTGTTGCCTTGAATTATTTCCTTGGTTCTTAAAAGTATGATTCTTTTGGAATCCCTGATGATGTGAACCACCTGACTTATGTATTACATATTGGCCACCCCTTCGAGGATGTTTCCCATGGAATGATAGATTTGTGGTTTTATCCTCGCCTTTTTTGCCCAATAATTCTTCCTCAGCTATAATTGCTTGTTGCACTACCTCATGCAATGTAGTAGGCCTCAAAATGTGCACCTTCTCCTTTATAATAGGATTCAACCCATACAAAAACTTGTTTACCTTGAGGGATTAAATATTTATATGGGTGGCATATCTAAGCAATTCCATGAATCGTGCCTCATATTCAAGGATTGTCTTAGTTCCTTGATTAAGATCATGGAACTCATTCAAATTCCTCTCCAAGTATTCAGCAGAAAGGTACTTTGCTCGAAATTGCTCTTGAAATCATTCCCATGTCAGGGTAGACATGGAGTAACCCAATTGGGACTCTAAGTTCCTCCACCATAATAGTGCACTCTCCTTAAGTTGGTAAATAGCTAACTTTTCCTTTTGGTTGCTAGAATAGTTCCGCAGCTCAAAACATAGGTGCATGTTTTCCAACCAAGCTTATGCTACCTCCACTTTCATGGTACCCTTAAAGACAGGAAGCTTAACTTTTTCCAACTCTCTATGTACATCTCCATCAGATGATATTTCTTGCCTTTCTACTTGAGATGAAGAACCAGGCACTGAAGAATTTCCCCCAGCCCTATTAATCAATACTTCAGTCATCTTTTGGAAAGATAACATCATATCCCTTACTTCCCTAATGGATATTTTTTCAGATTATTTGGTTTTGGGAGGTGGAGATGAGACTTCCTTCCTCCTCCTTGATGCTCTCTCCATGATTACGTAACATGACCAAAAAAATATCACGTAAGTAAATAAAGTACTTAGCTTTGATTATTAGCAAGCAAGCCCTAAGTCCTAGAGTTTTGAACTTGGCTTTGATACCATATGTAAGGTCCCACCTTACCTACCATAATTATTATAGAGAAATATTATATTAAATCAAAATGTGATATATATTTTTTTTCATTTATTTTTTTATAGAATTTAATGGTGTCCTTTACACTACACCCTAAATTCTACCAACTTATCTTCAAAGCTACAAAGTTCAAGGTTTATCAAGATCCAAAAAAATACAACCGTAATACTTGCTTCTCAAGACTAAAATAACCTTTAAAATATAAATTATGTAGTGGTATGAATAAATGTCAACCTTTATGAACCACAATTTAGAATAATCTAATTGTTAATTCTGTTGTAATTAAATGTGCTCAAGAGTGACTAATAACATGCTTATGAATTATTTTCTTAAAAGGATGATTTAAATTATATAGGGTTGGCATCCCATAATTAGGAATTCATATGTGACCTAATATTCCAACAAATTACTTACCGTAATTTTGACTTTTCAGCAAGACCCTTTAACTCAATGGAGTTATTACACTAGAAATACCTTGATTGCAAATCTTAAATTAAGTTAAGCCTTTTTGTTTTATGGACAGTTCATAAACGTAATTAGGTGCAACCATTGAACATTATGAAAACCAATTTACAAGTATGAAATGTACAGCCATTGAGGCATTTTGTCAAACACTTACAACCATTATCTCTTTAAGGTGTCTTCACAACAATTAGCTAACATGAATCCAAAGTTACATGAATTTTTTTTTTTTAAGTAGTGTCTATAATTGAACTTAAGATATTAGTATACTTTCAGCCATATTCATTTTTGAATCTATACCAATGAATATAAATATTTAGGAATTTCAAACATAGCTCACAATGTTGTAAGGTACAGCCATTGGGGAATTTTGACAAATAATTAGCAGTCATAAAACAAGTTGCCATAAGGTTATTTAAATTTTCAAATTATTAAGCATTTATGCTTTAAACACAATTTCCAAGTGGTTAGCGTATATTTGTTTCATCAGTATAAATTATCAGGCAAATCCAATATAAAAAGAACCAAACAATAAAACAAAACAACAGGTGGTTCTACATGCAACAACAAATCTGCAAAACAGAGCAGATTTGAGAATTGATGTCTAAAACCTTGATTTTGGAAATCAAAGTTGGGGTGAAATGGTCTATTGGTACGGATAGCCCCTGAAGTGGAGCTGAATCACAACAGGGATGCCTAGAAATGTGATTCTTGAAAACAACAACAACCCATGAATCCTACAATCTCATTTATGACTTCTATCAAACACATAGTATGAAAACTTATCTAGAGCTATAAAAAGAGGAGGACAAAAAAAATTAAGCCATTAAAACATTTTCATCTAATTAATAATAGCCTGCAGGATTCAACCATTAGGACTTTCTTTCAATAGATTCAACGCTATATAAGAAAATACTTTTACAATCATTACAAAATTTCCTCACATTTGGTGTGCAACACTTCATATATATGTAAGTTTCAGCAAACAACCAAACAAGCAAAATATTATGAAATAAAATACAAAAATACATAATATAATTTGACCGACATACCTGACAGTGAATTTGTACAACTCCAAGAGGATGGATGTATGCTCCAGCTCCATTAAGAGTATGCTCCAATGCCAATATCCTTACCAACTCGTCATGAACCACCTGGTTTTCCTCCCAACCATATCCAAGAAGAACTTCTCCCCCTGGAACCCCCAAGCTGCAAAATCTCACAACCAGTACCACAATACAATACTAGAGAGAGAGAGATGCAAGGCAACTCAGGAAGATAGTTTTCACTTCCTCTAAATACCACTCATGTTCAACCTCAATAGATACTTAGTATATTAGTAAGGAATCGAGATTCGTTTTGGAATAAATTGGATACTCTCCATATCTCTCACAACCTTCCTCAAGTCACTTCCACTCTTGGCATCACCCTCCTGCCCCAAGTGAGAATAAATGAGACTCATATACAGGAGGAGAAAACAATTCTTGTCATAAAGGAGGAGTAATATGCATGCATTGTATTCCATTTAGAGGAGTGTAACTTATGCCATTAAGGAGAGCTATGCATGCCTTATTTAAGGAGAGTGTAACATATGCATTGAAGAGAGTGTAAGAGGAATATTTTATGACATATCTTTAATGATTGTAAGAGGAATATTTTATGACATATCATTAATGAGTGTAAGAGGAATATGCCATTCCTCGATGAGTGCATAAATGAGAGTGCAATGTAATATTTAAAATAGAGATAGTTGCATAGAGCCATGATAGTCATGAAAGAGATAGGTGTGAATTGATTGAATGGATAAAGTTAATTTGTAATTCCCTTTTAATAAAATATCATAGTCTCATAAAAGATAATGATAATACTAATAATATTGAGGATTAAGTCAATATTGAACTATTAGGATTGATTAAAGATAAGTTTAGTTAATTTCCTTCAATTGTGCTTGATTACCAATTTATGCAAGGAGAATTACTATTTTTGGAAAGTCATGCTTGAGATGCCAGACATGACTTTCTATTTTTAGAAAGTCATTCCAAAATTGTCAGATTGAGATTTATCCATGAGTGGTATTTTTGTTTTGGAGAATAGGGATTTCACACCCCTATTTCATGCATCTTCGTGCCTTAGTAGATTGAGGACTCCACGCCCTGATCTACTCCAAATATCTAAGATTCCATAACTTGATCTTTTTAAATATTTAGGACTCTGTGCCCTAAATATACAATACTCCACGTCTTTATATTTCTTGGATTTAGGACTCCACGCACTAATTTCCATGCTTTCTCATCTACTATGCTTTGAAAATCCACGTTTCTCCTTATGATACTGATTGTGATCTTTTAGCCATTTGATGATTCATTGGTAAGGCCTTGTTTGAAGACCTACATACATCAAAATCTCATAGATCAAATGAATCATATGAATTTCATAATGAAATTAACTTAACCACATTTTACCATGACTTCCACAGTCATTTGGGTTTTGAAGAAATGACTTCCACAGTCATTTCTCCTTGTTGGAAAATGATCTGGTCCCCTACCACATCCTGCTCAGTACAATGTTAGACACATATATAATCATGCAAGTCATGTATCATCCATAAAACATAATTTAACCATTTTTTTTTTCAACATAACCATGAGCATCCATGCGTCTATGTGTCTCAATCCAGGTTCTCCATCCATGTCATACACCTGATACACAAGTTAGATGAAAAAAGAGAGACATATGCATAACAAAATATAAAACGCATAATCAAATATACCACACATAAGGGAGAATACAACTATATAAAACATTTTTCCCAAACCAATGGTCTATCTTCCATACATAAACCATGGATATAAAACATTGTTACCCAATATAGTGATCACTATGACATACATAAACATAAAGAGGAAATACAATCATATATATATAAAATGTTATTCCTCAATCTAGTGATCAATATTCCATATATATATAACTCATCAAAAATAACCCTTAATAGGAGTGACAAAATATACTAGGAAAAAAAATAGGACACTACAAAACTCATACAACACTACTACACCAAGAAAACTTTTAAGACATTTTTTTTGTTTTAAAAAGACACTTTTTATTTTATTTATTTTATATTAAAATTTAATGTCAATTGAATTGTCTTAAATACAAAATTTAAGGAAAAACAAGTTTGAGACAAATATGTTTTAAGACAACTTTATATTTAAGATAATAACTTAAGACAAAAATTTAAATTTAAGACAAAAAAAATTTGAGACACAAATATTTTAATACCAAACTTTATATTTAAGACAAAAATATTTTAAAACAAATCTTTAAATATTTAAGACAAAAAAAATTTGAAACAAAAATATTTAAAAAAATATATATTTCAAGAAAAAATGTTTAAGACAAAAATATTTTAAAACAAAAAATTATAACTTAAAACAAAACCATCTAATATTAAAACAAAAAACATATCAATTTAAAATAAACAAGTATGATAGTGTCTGTATATTATTTTATATATTATTATTCCCTTGATTTTATAATATCTTATATCCCTTCGGAAACAACTTGTCTCCATGACTGTCGATGTAATGTGTGCCTACGCTTAAGATTTCGCGAAAGGATATTCCAGAGAATTGTGTTTCCGCTACTAAATGGATATTGCTTTTAAAACTCCTGATCCTTTCCATGAATTTTAATGGTTAGCATCTCTCGTCTTCTCATCTCTCTATTAATACTTTCTAATTCTAAATAATCGCGCGACAAAACATCGTATTTACCTTATAATTTAGACTCTTTCAGCTAGTAGATTTGATGAAAATCTCAGACATCACTGCGAAATTTCTCTGGCAATTTGTTAAGTCTATTGTCTTGTCCGTATAATATCTTCGAGCGAGAGATCTGTGGTTTAGAAAATGATCTTCTTATGAGATTTTAATGTTAAAATTGCATATAACCAAATTATTATTTTAAATGAGGATTCGAATCATAATGAGTATTCACAAAATGAACTTTTAAAATTTATTCGAGATATTTTTTAGTTCATGTTTTGTAGATCTCAAGTTCGATTATAATATATAATGTCATGGATTATATTAAGCTGAATTTAAATTTAACGCTGATTGTTGGAGATTAACACAGCGGAAAACAATTAAGAATTTATCCAGAGAAATAAACATAAAAGGTCAGCAACAAATCATTAACATAAACACACATATTTAACCAGGAAAAACCCCAAACTCCGGGGAAAACCCATCCTAATGAAATTTCATTAGCATTGGCCAAAACCCTGGCCAATCTGGCCAAGTGAGCCTTCACCGCTCACCTCCAGGCCTCCCTTACAATGAAGTCTTCCCAGCCTTTTATAGGCTCCATTACATGCAATACCATGGGCCAAAACCATGGGTGCACAAAACCATGTGCCCCAAAGCCACTACTATTTACCCTAGTCAACTTTGACTCTATCCCGAGTCAAGTTTACCTAACAATTCCCCCCTTAAACTTGACTTGGGGATTATTGACTAAATCCAGCCAAACCTGCTAAATGAGACAACCCCGCTCACTCTAGCTCTTCCCCCCTCAAATTTCTACCCAGGGTAATTGTTAATTTGGCATCCCCCCTATCACCTAGGTCTAACCCAGACTTTACCAGTGATTACCTGGGGGTACGCATGCCATACCAGGTCTTACAGCAGTATGCCCATTTACATGCAAAACATTAACTCCATTATAATAATAATTTTTTTGTTTTGTTTCATTGTTGCTATTCTTTGTATGACCATTCTCTACATTCATTGCTATTCATCCATTCTTTCCTTCTCGACCCATGCTTTTATCTCCTCCGCCGTTCCTCTCCTGCTCCCGGGGGCCCCGCAAGTTGGCGCACGGGAAGCACGCTAGCAAAGGCTTTGGGATCTGGCTTCACGCACGGCCCGCTCGCATTTCTCGAAAAAAGCTCGAGCTTCCCTGCTGCACGCCCCACTCTGTGCAAATTCGGCAATCATCACCGTCCAGGATGCCACGTCTCTCTCCGGTATTTTCCTAAAGAACTTCAGAGCCACGTCCATTCTGCAAACACCCTGCAATCATAACAGACCACGACATCGTGTCGCGCTGAGGCATTGCCCTGAACAGCTCGATCGCCTTATCAACATGCCCATTCTGTGCATATCCAGCTAGCATAGCAGTCCACGTCACGGCATTTTGCTCAGACGTTTTGTCAAACACTTTGCGCGCATCCTCCAAATCCAAATCATCACGCGCCCTTCTGCCATCAACATTCCATGTTCCCACAAGTATTGTGTAATCCTCATTATCCTTCACTACGCAATTCGACCACAGCACTTCCGATCGACCCTCTTGTGTGGAGTCATGGAGAGCACCAGCGTTTCATCGTGCCAAGGCCCCGCTGGATCGTTCTCCTTACATTTTATATCTAGATCTCCATATCTAGTATATTCACACGTAGATCTAACCAGATCTAGATGTAGATCTAATGCCTTGACGTGGAATCTCACAGCTGCCGTAGTCTTGTCCTTTACGCGATGTGATAAATCATAGCAAAATCACTAAACTTGGCGAGTTCATTCGGGATTTCGGATATTCATGTCTAACTCTCTGCCAGCTCTAGATCCACACTCGATCTGACCAGTTCTTCACTCACGGCGCAAGATCCCACGCAGATCGGACATGCTTAAACCATCGACCTCTGCAATGGCGTCCACCACAATCTACGACCACTTGCGAGGTTCCTACGCCGGTGAAATCAGAGCGAGGGAAGGTGGGGAAGCCTACGCTTGTCCACATTTCCGACCTAGCCGGAGCCCTCTCTCTACCAGCGATCGTCCACCGGATGCGCTGATTCTGTCTTTTTGCACATATGCAATTTCGTTTGTGATAAAACGCAACACAACACATCTAACACCTTCACAGGAAGATCTGTCCAATCAAACTGCACATAGATGATCCAGCTTCTTTTTCTTCTTGCAGAATCCATCGATGCCTGCTCCGATCCTTTCATGATCTGAGCCTGGATTCGATCAATATGAGCTTGTATTTTACACCGATCTTCCCCATGCCAAGATCCATCGAACGCCCTTTCAAATCATCTGACCGTCGACTTAATCCACGAGCTTCTGCTCGTTCTGCCTACTCGATTTGTTCTTCGAGGCCGAACGACCTGATCCTGGCGCTACCCTCATGTGGTCCGGGCTCGTGGCCCAAATGCACCGCATAGAACTTGAATATGGCTATTTCCAATATGTCGTTCTCAGTGATTCGATCCACCACTAATGACATCGGATCGGCGGATTCTTTCTTTTCAAATCACGATGGATCCTCCGATAGCCGACTATCTTGAGCCCCGAGTAACGAATGGTGCATTCCGTGGCCTTGACAAGGCATCCCTCTGAAGCCAAAATGGCTCTGATACCAATGTTAGGAATTATGCACAGCAGAAACAATAAAGAATTTACTCAGAGAAATAAACATAAAAGATCAGCAACAAATCAATAACATAGACACACATATTTAATAAAAACCCCCGAGCTGGGGAAAACCCATCCTAATGGTACATTCAGCATTGACAAAGGCAGCCCAGTAGGCAAACAGGCTCCAAAAAAATCACTCCTCAGAGCATATTACAATGAAGTCTTCCCAGCCTTTTATAGGCTCCATTACATGCAATACCATAGGCTGAAAACTATGGGTGCACAAAACCATGTGCCCCAAAACCACCACTGTTTACCCTAGTCTACATTGACTCTACCCTAAGTCAAATTTACCTAACACTGATTTTTTTGGTAAATTTTTTTATGGATTTAAAGTTTGATAATGAAAGATATTTGTTAACAAAAATAAGGTTGATTTTTTTCTAAAATATTAATATATGTATTATAATTTTACAACAATTTTCTATATTTTTATAATAATTTTTATACCTAAATACCATCTGATATAAACTTTCTAGAAAAGTCATATATCAATGTTTCTAATAAAATCATAATTATAGATAAGATAAATGTATATAAATTGTTAATTAAGAAAAAAAGAAATTATATAAATATAAAATATATATATATATATATAGATAGATAGATAGATATAGATATATAAATAAAAATAAAAATAACTACTTTTATATTTATTTCAATTTTATTTTAGGAAGTTTAGAAGTAATTTATAAATCATAAAACTTAATTTTAGGAAGTCACTTAACTAGTCCTTTTTCCATGAGTAATAAGCTAACATGGCACCTCTTTAGTGATGGTGGGAAAAACAAGAAGGTCAACTTTTGGGTGGCATCTTTTACATAGAGACTCCATTTGAGGACTTCCTAGTGCCATTCGAAAGATATGTAAGTGCACAACAACAAAAGAGTGTCATGGTTTTGTGAGCTCGTCCCTCTCATTTTTCCACTTTGAAACCATCAAGATAAATGAAAAATAACATAATGGTCCAATCTATATCAAATATACCGAAGGGTTTCCCACAATAGCACACAATCAAAATTTTCATAAAGATAACGAAGGAGGATAGATTGTCAAACAAACCGATTATCCTTTTTGACTAAGAGATTTCCAAGAATGTTTTTCTTAGTGTAATATAAAAACAATAAGACCAAGTTATTTATGATGATTTCAAGTGTGATTAATAGCATTTTTATATATCAAAAATAAATGGAATATTAAATAGAATTTTGATATATCAAAATATACATGGAATATCAAATTTTTATATGGATTCTATTTAATTTGGTCATACATATCAATTACTAATAAAGGTGTACAAAATTTTCCAACCAAATGAATCCACTTGCATTCCCTATATGTATGCTTCCTAGCTACATTGTTTTAGGTAATTGATAATTCCACAACTTTAAAGACTTTGAAACATCTGTGTATTATTACAAAAGAAAATTTGGGCATGTGATGGCATAGGAAAGGTTGCACTTGTAACGTACTAACCAATGAAAAATATAAATTACAAGAAATATTAAAGGAAATATATCTATGGAAAAATAAGAATCAATCAACAAAATATATCCTTTGTATCAATAACAAAAGAAGAGAAATAAATATTCATGAGTCTCCTTAAGGTGCAAATCTCCAATTATGTAGAGCTCTAATACAATAACAACTTTTTTCGAAACATTATATAGCCTTATAACTCTATAAATAGTTTCTTGCTAGTAAATCAATAACAACTTGTGGTTTAATCATTAATGAGAGCCAATTACTTAATGTGACTTATTTAATAAATATGATCATGTTACATAGAGAAATTAACTAAAAACTACCTAGAGTGGTCCTCATTCAAATCAAATGGCCTCACACGTTAAATTAAAAACTCCTAATTACCTTGTAGCATGGCGAAGGTAAGACCCTATTTCATGGGGTCATTTTATTTAATGTCTGAGGTCATCATATTCTTCTATGATATTTGAGTAGGATGAAGTAAGGTTGTTTTATGAACCCTGAAATGGTATTTGCTTTCTACATATGTTCAAATAGTGGACGCATGTGTAACCTTATTCTTGGTTTTAATATACAAGAAAACCACATGACTATACCTCATATGAGCTTAAGCGTTAACCAACTAGCATTTCTACATATGTTCAAATAGTGGACGCATCTGTAACCTTATTCTTAGTTTTAATATACAAGAAAATCGCATAACTATACCTCATATGAGTTTAAGCCTTAACCAACTAATATAGTGGATGGAAGAACGATCTAAACATAGTGATAAGATCATGAAAGAACCATCTACCCATAGTGAAATCTTATCACAAAAATCATATAAATCTTGGTTAAACTTAAACACCAAATATTTTCAAATCACAATAATAATTATTAAATAATTTTTTAACAAATTTTATATATTAAAAATTTATATTATATGTTTGAAATATAAAAAAATATATAATAAAATATAAAACTACACAAGAAAAATTGGTTTAACAATGTTAACGATAGAAATACATAATAAATGTCTTTTTTATATTATAAATATAAATAATACATCAGGAACAAGTAACTATAATCCGTATCTTTAACATTAATCCTGCAAACAAATTGGTGGCGTGTTGTTTTCCACACGATATATGTGAGAAAATAGACATGGAAATAAATCTTCCATGATAGGAGATAAAGTTATTTTAAAATTTCCGTTTAGTTGAAAACACTATTCGTTTTGAATAGGAGGAATATAGAACTATGTTGAGATATTAATCTCGCTAGGTGTCATGATATTTAATTCTATTGTCTTTTAGGTGTAATTGTCAGTTTTGATTCGAGGTTAATTAGAACTTTATTTAATCATTTAATGTTACTTGTTCTTTGTCTACTATGTAATTTTATCTCAATTATTTTGTATGATGAAAAGAGTTGTTTCCTACATTTCAGTTTTGAGTTTTTTTCTATGTGTATTTTTCTGCCTCTGCATTCTTTATGATGGTATGAGAGAACAAAGTTACACATGACTCACAAAATAATAAAAATACAACTTAGTTGAAGCACATAGATAAACCACTCAAAAAATATTGCTCTTGCCAAGTATTCTTCCACTACTGAGTCGTTGAAAGACAAGAAGAATAGCTATCTAAATGCCCAATTCAAAAAGGAAATGTGAGCGGGTTAGCAATTTAAAAAAAAAAAAAATGTGAGCGGGTTAGCAATAAAGAACGATAAAATCTACTTAGTAGCATCACTAACGCATCCTAGTGCCTCAACAATCCACATTAACTCACCTTACTTCCTATCCAACGAGCCCTGCTCGTAGCTGATAGTGTGTCAAAGCACAAATTTACCAAAAAGGTGCAAACAAAATAGACTCTTTTTTTTTTTTTTCTTTAAAAGGTCAAAGCACAAATTGCATCCATTAAAAGAGCTTTTGTTAAATACATTTTGTTCTATTATTTTTAAAAGGAAATTTTATCTCGTTTGCAAGTCCAAAAAAATCTTCCAAGTTGTTCTGCAAAAAACGACAAGGCCTTCACAAATTACCATCTCCTCCAAGTCTTGAAAGGTCATTTTTTAAGAAACGACAGAACTTAAAGAAAGGGTTCATTTTAAAAGGTTTCATTTAAATAAGGGGAATTTTCTTTTTAAAATAAAAGGACAAAGTTTGCTGGTTTTCATTTGGAATTTTCAGAGTTTAAAAAAAAAAAGGTTCTATTTAGGAGTTTGTAAAGAAAATAGGGCATTGCACTTTTTTTAAGGATCATGTTTTTTTTTTAATCTTAAAAGAAGATTTAAAAAAATAAAGGCACGCGTTTCCATTTAAAAAAATGGTTTCATCTAGCGATTTTCCATAAACTCCAATTTTGTTTAAAAAAAATTATGAATTTTTGTTTTTATTGATGAAGGCTTTTTTGCAAGCTCAAGATTGTAGGGATACCTTGTAGAATGGTTATGTATAGCTGACCCAAGAAACATTAGCAACCATGAACAATAATCTGAGGAATGTCACTGTAAAACTAAGAAAGAAAGAACACAGAGCCGAATGTTGGATACAAAACTCAATCGATGACTCTATCTTTGACAAGATAACCAATGCATTAAAAACGAAATAAGCTTGAGATATTTTGAAAGTTTCGTATCAATGATACAGTGAACACTATTAAATTGTAGACATTGAAAGCTCAGCAAGAAACCCTGAAGATGACTAACACAAAGAATGTGGAATATTTCATGACTAGAGTCATGGGCATAGTCAATCAGATCAAATTTATTGGTGAAACCATTATAGATCATAATATTAATGAAAAAGTCCTTAAAATTTTTCCTAAGAAATATGACATGGTTGTAATAGCCATTCTGGAATCCAAATGTTTTACAACTTTCTCAGTGGAACAATTGACTGGATCACTTCTGGCACATGAAAAAAGACTTAACTTGCAGAAGATTTAATGGAACAAGCTTTAAAAGCACAACTCTCTCTTGGAAGAGGAAGAGGCAGAGGATATAGAGGAAGAAATAAACAATGTAGAGGAAGATAAAAACATCATCATGCAGTAGAGCATACAAGACCTACACAAAACCAAACACGAAGTAGCAGAACATGGAAAAAATCTAATGTCCAGTGCTATTACTGCAAGAAATTTGGGCACTATGAAAATGAATGCATAAATAAACAGTCAGACCAACAACGAGGAAGTTTCCATCTCTCCAACAATGAAGGAGAATCCTCTAAGAGCATGTTTCTTTCCTATCATATTTTTGAAGACAATTAGAGCAAGGACCTTTGGTTTTTGGACAATGGTTGCATCAATCATATGAAAACTAACAAAAATATACTTTCTTGCATTGATGTTTCCATAAAAACTGAAATTGCTCTTGGAGACAATTCTGTATTAAAGCTAAAGGGAAAGTTAATGTCTATGTTCTTCCCAAACAGAATCAACAGAAATACACACCTGATGTTTATTATGTTCCACATCTAAATCATAACCTTAGTAGTGTAGGTTAATTCATGGAACATGATTATGATGTAATATTCCAAGGGAACACATGTTATATCTTTGAAAAATCTCCCAATATAAGACTCATAGAAAATGTTGAAAAAACCAAGAATAATATGTTTTCATTGACTCTTAGAAGTCGAAATATTTCATATTATTTTGCACACAACGTGTCAAGAATATATGAGTCATAGTTATGGAATTCTAGGTGTTTATATTCAACAAGATGATCAGCTTAGTGAAAAGAGTCACCTTCACTAAGTGGGCCTGAAGGATATTTTTGGCGCAAAGTCTATTTTTAGACATATCGATCATATTCTATGAGTTGCAGGATGTTATTTGTGGATGGTTGGTCAAGTTGGAAAAATAGATGGACTTCTATTTTTAGACATATTGGGTGGAATCTATTTTTAGATTTCCAGTCTATTATTAGCTCTTAATAATATTTGGACTGTAAACATTATCTTATTCTCTTGGAGCACTTCAGTTAAGTGCACAGATGTGGCACAGCAGCTGACAGAAGGAATTACGCTATTCCTGAGGGTTTGCTGGAGCTAATGCATGAGGACTTCAGTTAGAACTCATGTGACAGAGTTTGGTGGAGTTATAGAAGTAGTTGGTGGAATTGTATTTAGTTTAACTCAGTTAGACTCAATTGAGCTAGTTGTATCTAGTCTAACTGATTGATACACTAGTGAGAGTGGTGTGAATTAATTATTTAATTAATTCACTAATTAATAACTCATTAATCAACTGAAGAATACATCAGTTAACTACAGTGCGTGGAAAGTTTCAGTGGAGACCAATGGAGAGGTAGGTGAAAGAGAAAGTGTGACTATCAGTTGTGACTATAGTGATGCATTTATTGCATCCAACACTTAGTCGATATGCCAATGAGAATTGCATGAGAAAGGTTGGCTGAATTCAAGTTAATTCAGAGCCATTCTTTAGCAGGGATTGTGCAGTAGAGGCAGGCTAACAGGTGGCAGAGATCGGTGCATGGATTTGCAAAATCGGGCCTGATTAGTGTGTAGCGATTGTATTGTACTGAGAGCTTGACATGATTAGCTTTGTATGAGGATTTTTACATGATCTCTATGACATATATTATATACATATAGTTGGAGTTTTTAGCTTCAGGCTTTCCCGTTAAACACTGTGTTCATATGTGTACGATTTTTTATGGTTTCATGTGTGCATTGCAATTGATTTAATTTCCGCATGTGATGATCAATAGTGGAATAGATTATGTATTGTGCATGAAGTTAAAATAGTGTGTGATCAAGAGAATCTTGGATATATAACACAAAAGTTATATAATTTCTACATGGTATCGGAGCCATGTTGATCAGAGAAGATTGCAATTATTGAAGCAGTTGAGTTTTGTGCTGGTGGAATTCGAATTTGCTGCAATGTTTTCTTGGTATCAAAGTTGAGCATTCATTGAAATGTCTTTCAATAAATTGCAATTGGAGTATGCCCTTGATGGAAACTCAAATTATATTGTATGGAAGGATAGGATGGCGGAAATGCTGGATGATAATGGGTTGAACTAGTTCATAGATGTAGAAATTCCAAAACCTGCTTCTAGAAAAACCAAAACTTGACGCATGGCAAAAGAAGACAGCAAAATGTCGAAGGATTCTGTTGCAAGGTGTAAAGGATCACATAATGTCCAGCCTTCACAATAAAGCTTCTCCATTCTTTATGTGGAAAGCTTTGACAGACTTGTTCCAAAGCAGAAGTGACCAAAGGAAGTCGGCGCTTAAAGACAAGCTCAGAAAAATAAAAATGGAGAAAGGCGACAGTATACCCAAGTACCTCACGAAGTTCATCCACTGCAAGGATGAGCTGGGAAGTGTGGCGGTTACTATAGATGAAGAATACTTGGTGAGCTTGGCTCTCCTTAGGCTTCCGAAGAGTTGGCATAGCTACGAGGACTCTGTCAATGGTCGAGAGAAACTGCCAGGATGGGAGCGACTTTGGTCAGGTCTAGTGCAGGAGGAGATAAGGCAGGGTACCAAGGATGGATCTTCATCGAAGAATGAAGATGAAGAAAATTGCGCTTTGGATGCCAAAGCAAGGAAAGGGAAGGGAAAGAAAAATCCTTCTCAATCTGATGCGAAAGGCAAGAAGCATGACTTTTCCAAGGTGAAGTGCTTTCACTATCACCAACACGGACATTATGCCACTAATTGTCCACAAAAGAAGAAAAATAAGAAAGCCGCTAGATCTGCAGTTGGAGAGGCCTTAGCCTCGCAGTTTGAGCTGGATTTTCCGTTGATCGCATGCTTGGTTTCAAGTGTGATAGGATCAGTGTGGTTTCTTGACAGTGGTGCATCTTTCCATATGACCGGAGACAATATTTGTTTACTGATCTGGATGAGAAGGATCTTGGAGTGCACATTGAGATGGGTGATGATGGTAGATACAGTGTGACTGGTATCGGGACCATTTCCTTTGAGAGGGAGTCTGTTAAACCTTTCATATTGAAGGATTTCATGCATGTTCCAGGATTGAAGAAGAATCTGATCTCTGTGGCGATGTTGGAAGACAAGGGCTATGAGGTTGTCTTTAGCGAGGGAAAGGATTTCCTGCACAGTAAAGCAACTGGTGAAACCCAGAGGATATGGGTTCGAGTTAAGAACCTTTATCAATTTCAGGTAGATGGCTGTGCAACAATGGCAAGCAAAGAAGAAGGAGTGGTGAGCTGGGATGAGGGCGAATTGTGGCATAGGAGATTAGGCCATATTCACCATGGCGCTTTGAAAATTTTGCAGCATATTTCTACCGGGTTTCCCAAGGGTACACCTACACAGTCAAATTAGTGCAAGGGATGTACTTTGGGAAAATTTGTGAAGACCACTTTTCATGAGAAGGATAGTCACGCCACGAAGATTCTTGAGAGAATTCACACAGACATGTATGGACCTTTCTCAATAGCTTCGACAACAAAGCACAGGTATTATGTGATATTTTTTGATGACTTCTCTCGTAAGTGTTGGATATTCTTCATGCAGAAGAAGAGCGAGACATACTTAAAGTTCTGTGAGTTCAAGGTGTTGGTTAAGAAAGAGTCGAGGAAGCAGGTGAAAGCTCTTAGGAGGGATAATGGTGGTGAATTCATCTTTGGCGAATTCAAAGACTTTTGCAGTGTAGAAGGAATTTGAAGAGAACTCATAGTGCCTCATAACCCACAGCAGAATGGGGTCATGGAGATAAATAATAGAACGATCGTGGGTGTTGCACAAGCGATGCTGCATGATCAGGGCCTTCCCATACACTTGTGGGCTTAAGCATGCAACACTGTGGTTTATGTGCAACACCGTTGTCCTCATAGAGTACTTGGCATGAGTACACCCGAAGAGGCATTTTCTGGTAAGAAGCCTGATATTTCTCATTTGAAGATTTTTGGCTCACTTGTTTACATTCATGTGACGAAGGATGCCAGGAAGAAGCTGGAGCCGACCGCAGAGGTTGGGATATTTGTGGGGTACACAGAAACACCCCACAACTATCGTGTGTATTTGCCAGACAATCGAAAGACTGTTGTGCGACGGGATATCAAATTTCATGAGGAGAAAGCCATGAAGTTGTCGCTTGAGAGGGAGCTACACTTGCATGCAGATGAGGAGCTACTAGTTCCTAAGGATGAGCCTCAGGATGTGGATCAGCCACAAGAGGAGGTTCATGGAGTGGAAGCAACCACTCATGTAGCGCCAACCATCAGAGGGCGGAAGCGCACTACAGAAGCTAAGCGACTGAATCTTGATGCATTGCAGAATGTAGGAGCCCCTACATCACAACGAAGACAGAGACAGTCACTTGACCGATTTACTGGATACATGGCTTTGATGAGCAATTGTATCGTGACAGAACCATCTTCTTTCGAGGAAGCTGTGGAGGACCCTGCATGGGTAGATGCCATGGTGGAAGAGTATGATTCAATTGTCAGAAACAGTGCATGGGAGATTGTCCCAAGGCCGGAAGGGAAATCAGTGGTAGGTTTGAGATGGATCTACAGAGTGAAGCAAGCTGCTGACGAGAGCGTTGAGAAGTACAAGGCAATATTTGTTGCCCGGGGCTTCTCACAGATTGAGGGGATTGACTAGAAGAAACCTTTGCACCTGTCGCAAGGTATTCTTCCATATGGACCATCCTTGCTCTCTAAGCGTAGATGGGTTGGCACATTCATCAGATGGATGTGAAGACTGTGTTCCTCAACGGAGTCATTGAGGAGGAGGTGTACATAGAGTAGCCTGAAGGATTCGAAATCTTCAGCAACGAGTCGCATGTGTGCAGGCTCAAAAGAGCATTGTATGGGCTACAGCAAGCACCTCGTGCTTAGTACACATGGATAGACAGTTATTTCACCGGACTTGGTTTCACTGAGAGTGAGGCAGATCCGAACCTATACCAGATTGTGGTGGAGGGTAAGTTGTTGATTAGTGTACTTTATGTAGACTATTTGATACTAACAGGTGATGAACTGTTGATACACTCATGAAAGGCAGATCTTGCAAAGGAGTTTGAGATGAAGGACTTGGGCCTCCTTCATTATTTCCTAGGATTGGAAATTTGGCAGCAGAAGGGTGGATTGTTTATGTCTCAAGGCACGTATGCCTAGAAGATACTGGAGAAGTTCAACATGCAAGGCTACAAGCCTATTTACACTCTTCTTCCTGGTGGTTGGAGGAAAGAGGATGTTACATCAGCAGAGGTAGTGGATGCCACTGTTTATTGACAGTTGGTTGGTTCGCTCATGTATCTAGTCAATACACGACCGGACATATGCTACGTTGTTAACTAGCTTTCACAAGCTATGGTTAAGCCTACCAAGCTCTTTTGGAAGGCAAGTAAGCATGTCCTGAGATATCTCAGGGGCACATTTGGATATGGATTGTGGTACAGATAGTCAGATGAGTTGAAGCTGCATGGCTTCACGGATGCATATTGGGTAGGTAGCCCAACAGACAGAAAGAGCACATCTAGAGGGATATTCAGTATCGATTCTACAGCAGTTTCTTGGTACAGCAGGAAACAAAGACCCGTGGCACTCAGTTTAGCGGAGGCCAAGTACATGGTAGCAATTTTGGCTGCATGCGAGGCTATATGGATGAGGAAAATCATGGTCGGGTTGTTAGGTTCACACTTAGATCCTACTGTGACATATTGTGATAATCATAGTTGCATTAAAATCTCGGTTAATCTAGTATTTCATGATGGATCTAAACATATTGACATCTAGTACCATCATATCAGAGATTGTGTGCAGCGTAAGATCGTGTTACTTTCTTACATTCCTACGGAGGATCGGGATGCAAATATTTTGATGAAGGCGCTTAGCAGGAGCAATTTCGAATACCATAGAGACGGGATCGGCGTGGCAGATAATCCCTATATTGTTGAGAGGGAGTGTTGAGATTCAACAAGATGATGAGCTTAGTGAAAAGAGTCGCCTTCACTAAGTGGGCCCATAGGCTATTTTTGGCGCAAAGTCTATTTTTAGACATGTCGATCATATTCTATGAGTTGCAGGATGCTATTTGTGGATGGTTGGTCAATTTGGAAAAATAGATGGACTTCTATTTTTAGACATATTGGGCAGAATCTATTTTTAGATTGCCAGTCTAAAAATAGATATGTCGAATATTATTAGCTCTTAATAATATTTGGACTATAAACATTATTTTATTCTCTTGGAGCACTTCAGTTAAGTGCACAGATGTGGCACAATAGCTGACAGAAGGAATTATGCTATTCCTGAGGGTTTACTGGAGCTAATGCATGAGCCCTTCAGTTAGAACTCATGTGATAGAGTTTGGTGGAGTTATAGAAGTATTTGGTGGAATTGTAATTAGTTTAACTCATTTAGACTCAGTTGAGCTAGTTGTATCTAGTCTAATTGATTGATACACTAGCTAGAGTGGTGTGAATTAATTAGTTAATTAATTCACTAATTAATAACTCATTAATCAATTGAAGAATACATTAGTTAACTACAGTGCATGGACAGTTTCAGTGGAAACCAATGGAGAGGTAGGTGAAAGAGCAAGTGTGACTATCAGTTGTGACTATAGTGATGCATTGATTGCATCCAACACTCAGTGGAGATGCCAATGAGAATTGCATGAGAAAGTCTGGCTGAATTTGAGTTCATTCAGAGCCATTATTTAGCATGGATTGCGCAGTAGAGGCAGGCTAGCAAGTGTAGAGATCGGTGCATGGATTTGCAAGATCGGGCTTGATTAGTGTGTAGCGATTGTATTGTACTAAGAGCTTGACATGATCAGCTTTGTATGAGGATTCTTACATGATCTCTATGACATATATTATATACAGATAGCTTGGGTTTTTAGCTTCAGGCTTTCCCGTTAAACACTGGGTTCATATGTGTATGAATTTTTATGGTTTCATGTGTGCATTTTAATTGATTTAATTTTTGCATATGATGGTCAATAGTGGAATATATTATGTATTGTGCATGAAGTTAAAATAGTGTGTGATCAGGAGAATCTTGGATATATCACACATAATTTATCTAATTTCTACAATAGGTATGGCCATATTCCCCTAAAGATTCTAAGTCTGCTTCAGAAACATTCTATGGTAATTAGTCTCCCTGCTATAAATGGAAAATATTGTAACTGTGAAATTTGTATTCTATCCAAGCATAAAAGAGATATTTTTCCCACGTCTTCCTCTAGAGAAAATTAGTCTTTAGAGCTAATCCATACAGATATATGTGGAACAATGCAGACACAATATATTGGTGGTAGTCTTTATTTTTTAACCTTGATTGATGATTATACTAGGAAGATATTGGTGCATTTTCTCAAAAAATAAATTAGATATTTTCTCAAGATTTAAATATTTCAAAGCAAAAGCAGAAAAGCAAAGTGGAAAACATTTGAAAGTACTCAGGTTTGATAGAGGAAGATAATAAAGCTCCAATCACTTCAAATTTTTTTGTCAGCAGCAAGAAATCATCATGCAAAACACAACAAGGTATACTCCACAAAAAAATGAACTAGTGGAGATAAAAAAAAAATTAGTAAATCATGAATATGACAAGATGTATGTTTCGTGAGAAGAAGTTGTCTAAAGACTATTGGGGTGAAGCAATTTCTACTGCAGTAAATGTTCTCAAAATATCTCCAACAACCACTGCCCAAGGTGCAGTACCTTAATAAGTATGGGATGGTAAGTAAGTGAATGTATCTCACATTAGAAATTTTAGATTTGTAGCATTTTCACATGTTCCTTGACATTTAAGAAAAAAACTCAATGATAGGAGTGAAATATGTATTTTTGTAGGCTATAGTGAACAATATAAAGCATATATACCCTATAGTCCAGCCACCAAGAAGTTTTTTTTAAGAACTAATGTTAATTTTTTTAAATAAATCTTAGTCTAATTAAATTGATGAAGTTTTAAATTATCTTGTCCATCCACCACAACTGCCAAGATTGCATGTTCAGGAAGATCCATGCTACTCTGGAAATGGTACATCTTCCAGCAATGAATCCAGCAGTAATTCATCATCTTCAAAAGGCACTCGGAAAACTAGAAGCATCAAAGAAATATATGAGAAGGAGCATAAGTTTGATCAGCAGAATATATTTTCCTTTCTTTCATCTCAACCAACTCATTTTGAAGAAGAAGTTAAAGAAAAACATTGGGTTGATGCAATGAATCAAAAAAAAAATTCCATACAGAAGAACCAAACTTTGGAATTAGTTGATCTCAAAGGTCTACTGTTTTCATTGTCTTAAGCACAAGCACTACGCCTCAAAATGTCCACATAAGGCAAGAAAGAAGGAGCCTGCAGTTGCAATAGCTAGTGAAGTGCTAGCTTCACAGTTCGACCTTGATTTTACTCTCATTGCATGCATGGTCAGCACTGTAATGGGATGGATGTGGTATCTCGACCACGGTGTCTCGTTCCATATGACGGGGAATAGAGATCTCTTAAGTGACTTCAAGGAGAAGGACCTCCAACAGAATATAGAGTTCGGAGATGAGGGGAGGTATAGCGCGATCGACATAGGTACAAATACCTTTCAGTGGGACACTAACTCCCCTCTTAGACTCAAATATATTTGTTTGTTTGTTTGTTCTAGGACTAAATAAGAATCTTGTTTCTGTATCCATATTGGAATATCATGGTTATGATGTAATATTTAGAAAAAGGAAAGGTGTTCCTTAGACACATCACCATGGGATGGGTGAAACAGATCTATGTAAGATTTAATAACATGTATGCTTTCAAGGTCAATGATGCATGTAAAGCTTTGAGGAGCAAAGCAGAGGTTAATGATTTGGTGGTTGAAAGGAAGCATAAATTACCTCTCAACTTGCAGCCTCAGAAGAAGTCTCATAAGGTTGTGGAGAACCCACAATTGGAGAAGAAGAGAGGATACCAAGTGGATACCTCTAGAAGGGAAAAATTTTGATCTAGATGGGCAGAGGGAGAATATGTAGCAACACCTCCATGTGAGAGGTGAGGCGATGTGAAGACATAATCCCAAGAGAATAAATTTGGGTAGGATCCATTGAGATGGCTTATCTCATGGATCAAAACTAGCTACGAGGAGCCCACAGTACACAGTAGCACGAAGGATCGACGGCGATTGATGCAATTAGGTGTGAGAAAGAAAAAAATCAAAGTGAGAGATGTCAGACACTAGAGCATAAATGAGAGTTGGAAGCATTTCACAGAGTACAGATGCAGATTCAACAACATAAATTTTTTAGTAGATAGTGCAGTAACTAGTAGCAGTCAGAGACTCTGATGATAAATGCATCATATTGATTCAGTTTTGGAGGCTATTTATTTTCAAGAGTTGCAGAAGCAAACACCACTAGAGAAAATTTGCATGCAGAAAATTCCAAAGGTACCAGATCAGGATAGTGTTGAATTCCTTTCTTGTTGAGAGGGAGTGTTGAAAGTGGAAACAAGAAACACTGAAAATGGCATCTAGAAATGGCATCCAAAAAATGGCACTCAGAAATGGCACCATAGGGGGCTTCTGATTTAATTTTCCCTTAATTAAATTGGAAGACAAATTACAATTTCATCTCATGAAAACTTGTATTAGTTAACTAAGTCATGAAGACTTAGTTAGCTTATGTGGCATGAATAGTTCTCCCATGATTTTAGGGGGTGCAGCTGCACTTATTTGTGAGTTGTAATTAGTTAACTATTTGAGTTAAAATCAGTTTAACTAGTTCTAATTGAGAGATGAACTAATGAGAGGTCCACTGAATTAAATTTGATTTATTTCACAAGTAGTGATCAAATATTTTATTGATAATTCGTTATAAATAGCTATAACATGACACATCTATGGAAGACTCATTTGAGGGTGAGGTTAAAGGGAAGATAACTATCAGTTGTATAATTATAAAATTGTACAAGTCATGCATGGGGTCATCGGGAAGCCTTAGATGAATTGTGTAATCATTATTTGGGATTTTCCTAATTAATAGGGGCTCAATTAGCCCAGGAATGCGTAAGGAAGGTAGACAACACCTAGGCAAGAAAAATGTTAAATAGTGTACCAAACATACTTAGATCAAGCCAGAGATCAGAGTGAGACAGAAAGCAGAGTGCAGAAGCTTCTCAATGTGAGGAATATGATTGTATTGTTTCATGGTATTAACTTTATGTAATATATAAATAGTGATATTTTGAGTAGTTGTTTTCCCCATATACATCTTGTGTTGTGAAATCAATTGATTTCTTTTTATTTCTTGTTTTTTATTATATGATTAAATTTGGTTTCCACAAATTTGTAGAACTGATTCAGTTTTTTGTTTTAGTATCCATTGGTATCATTTCTACATACCAAGCTAAATGAAAAAAGTGAAATTGAGAAACATAAGGCAAACTTGGTTTCCAAAGGATTCTCATAACAATTTAGTGTCCACTATGGTGAAACCTTTCCTCCCATAACAAAGATAGACAATGTAAGAGCTATTTTATCTATAATAGCTCAACACAAATGGAAAGTCTATCAACTTGTTCTAAAATCATTTTTCTTAAATGGTATATTGCAGGAAGAAGTTTATGTGGAGTAGCCTCCTAATTTTGAAGTTGCAGGACATGAGCATAAGGTGTACAGGTTGAAGAATTATTTTTATGGCTTGAAACAAGATCCCCGAGCTTGGTACAATTGCATTGACACCTATCTCATCAAAATTGGTTTTTGCAGAAGTAGTCATGAGGCAATGTTGTATTCCAAAACTCATTAATGTAAAACTTTCATTGTATATATTTATATTGATGATCTTCTTTATACAAGAAATATGACGTTAGAAGACTTCAGAGCAGCAATGCAAACAAATTTTTCTATGACTAATCTTAGGGTCATGAAATACTTTTTACACATTGAAATTAGGAAATTTTCTAATGCCATTTTTGTCGATCAACAAAAATATGCCATTGACATCCTCCAAAAGTTCAAAATGACCAATTTCTAACCAACTAATACACCAATTTCTCAAGGCACCGAACTAAGAAAACAAGATGTAGCACCACCAGTTGATTCCACATTTTATAAAAGTCTAGTTGGCAGTATGTTATATCTCACTGCAACTAGACCTGATATCATGTTTGCGGCTAGTTTTGTCTCTAGGTTTATGCAATCATCCAAGTTTTCTCAATGGAATGTTGCAAAAATGATTTGAAGATATATTTCATGGACCCTAGACTATGGCTTTCTCTACACACATTCTAAAGATAACTCACTTTCAAGTTATAGAGACAGTGATTATGCAGGCAATTTCGATGATCGCAAAAGTACTTCATGGTACGTTTTTCATCTTGGAACCAATCTAATTTGATGGTCATCCAAGAAACAACCAATCATTTCAATATCTTCAGTAGAGATAGAGTATGTATCTGCCACTTTAGAAGTTTTTCAAGCAGTGTGGCTCAAAAGACTATTGGCAGATATTTCAAATGTTCTGCAATTTACTGTTATAATAGTTGTGCAATTTCTTTATCAAAAAATCACATCTTTCACCAAAAACAAAGCACATTGACACACATTTTAATTTCATTCATGAACTTGTCAATGGTGGAGACATATTACTTGCCTTTTGCAGTTCTAGAGATCAACTTGCAGATATTTTCACAAAGCCTTTGAGAACAAATGTATTTGGATTTCAAAAAGAGAAACTAGGCATTATAAGTGCCACTACTTGTAACATTTGAAAATAAAAGGGATTGTCCACATATTAATCTCATTGTTTGCTAGATGTCATGATATTTAATTCCATTGTGTGTTGATGTCATAGTGAGTTTTGATTCTCTTAAATTTAGTTAAAACCTTCTCTAATCATTTAATGTTACTTGTTTCCTCGTCTCCTATGTAATTTTATTTAACTAATATATTGAATGATGAAAATAATGATTAGCTCAATTCGAGTTTGAAGTGTTTTTTTTTTTATAAGTTCTGCATTATTGTTCAAAACTCAAACCACTCACGCCTACGGTGGAGACCAACAACACGGAGCCGTTCCAATGTCCTCAAGGGATAACGAATGGATGACTTTTCTTCATCTACATGCAGTCATCATTTTCAAGTATTTATAAAGCGAGAAGTACCCTTTCCGAGCGCTAAGCTCTGGGTTCATCGATATCTACATAGATGTCCTCTCTTTTATAACAATCCCTAATATGCAAGTTATCTGGATACACTAGACGCAACGCTATCGCAGTGTCCTGATTTCATGTTATCTGATCACAGTCAGCAAAGTTTGACAACTATTCGAAATGTTTACCACTTGAATCCACACAAGCAAGCACAACTTGAATCAATCTAGTGCGTGCCAAACACTCTGCGTTAACAAGTAGCAATATAATATTGAAATCAAATAAGTTGGATTGCATTCGTATATTTCGTGTGATCTGGACTATATTTCAATTAGTTTGGTTAAATCGATTAATTATAATTTATTTTAAAAAGAAACAATCTATTTTAGCTTTCAATGTGATTTGTTGGACTTAAAAAGGACTTTATAAATAATAAAATAGGTTTAAACCGCTTTTCTTTTTCTTTAAATAAAAATTTCGGAGGGTACTAACATTTTAAGAAACATTAAAATGTAGGCATCCATTTTGAAGAAATTCATTATCTGTTAACAATGATGAAAAATAGAATGCTATAAAAGGTTCAAATCCACTTGTATTTAGATTAAATATAGATCCACTTTGTTGGGTAGAGAGGCACATTTTCTACAACTCCACATTCTATGAGGCGATGTGATAGTCCATCTCTGTGTTCAGAGTGCCAGTTGACAGCAGACCACCTCTTAAAATAAAAATAGAAACAAACTCTTTTCTAAATAGAAAAACAATGTAGGCTCTAGTCTTAATAATAAAATCATGAATATGCATGTTTGAGTTAGGTAAAGATGATTGTAAAAAACAATGATCTTTAAATGTGTGTGATATTATAACTCAATGTGGTAAAAATATTTCACTCACTCTCCTAAATACATACTTTCAGACATCAAACTTAACTTTAATATGATGAATATCGAAAGCTTTAAGAAATATAAAGATAATTTAAAGTAAATAGAGACTAAGTATTTAAAGCATGTATGGCAGAAAAATATTTTCAACACAAAGATTTAAATGAACTATTTAAAAGATACAGATTAACTACTTTCTCTTATATATATTTCACATGCCAAAAGGCCAAAATCAGTGAAATTAAAACACAATAAATATATATATATTAAGTATTTCCTAACAAGAATAAATAATATTTAAAAATATTCATAATAATAAATAATTTCGATGTGGAATATTAATAAAATATTTTAATATATAGAATTAAGTTATATTGACATATATTTAAAAATATATTATTAATAAAGAAATCATTTTAATATGGACAGTTTAGTCTACAAATAAAATATTTTGTGCACATATTATATATAGTATTTTAAGGTAAGTATGTATATATTACATATTGTTTAAAAGAAACTGCCTATATTATATAAAACAATTGGAAAAAAAAATCAAGGAATCATACATAGAAATGTGTTTTCAAAAATTTTCCTTTAAAAGAATTTTACTTCGAAGAGGTTTGATCTTTTTGGGTGCATGCTAGATTTATGATTAATATGTCATGTGGATTTGTATTCTCTAAAGGAGTGAGATTTATCACTAGTGCACCAATACTAAAAAACTACATAAAACTCTAAAATTAAATGGAAAATTATTATTTCGCTTACAAACAAGAAAAAATCACATAGTGTTTTACATAAAATAGTAAATACCAATGACCTATGAATGTGAGACACGTAAACTCAAATCTCACTTTTTAAGCTTCAAGATCTCAATATTCATGATTTAAACTTAAGTATGTATAACGTAGGATTACATAGTACAAGAGAAGATCTCACTTAATGATGCCTTCTATATTTATCTTATGTTAAAATCTTAGTATTGTGACTATAATATAGTGTAATATTTATGTTGTTTTTGTCATTTTATTCTAAATAAAATTGCTAATATATCGGAAGTAAATTTTTAAATCACCCATCAAATTAAAAAATATAAAGCAAATACCATCAATTTAACCATCTTATCTTACTATGTTAACCACGACCTATGTAAGCGCCGAATGGTCCACCGTCCAAACAGGACCATGCGTTGATCGTTCAATAGTGTTTGGCAACTTTGTTTGAAACTTTTACTTCATCCATGAGCAATATTAAAGCTGCTCATAAAATTTGGGGAGTCATTCAAAGTGAGACAAAGTATTTAATTGTAAGATTTTATGAATGCTCTTTGAGATATTTCACACGTTGTGAGGTATAAAGCGATAATTCTTATTTGGGATATAAGAAAAGTAATAATTAAAGGTAACGAACATGGAAAGGAAATCGTTTTTTCCCACGATGTTCAAAGGACTAATGTCATTATTAAATTTTTTTAAGGGTTCTTATAATAAAATAAAGTGTAGGTTGTGGGAGGCTTGTAAGCATTTGTTTCGATTGGAGCTGAGTTCTAATGGGATCTCCGGCCCACAACCCAAGTTAAGCGGTATAACATATAAAATTTGAATGTGCAAATGCCACGTTATTACGTGGCGTTTTTTAATAAATCTCAGTAATTGTTACACGTCGGACTCATGGTTAATACAATCAATGATAAACCTCGCTACAACCTCCATAAGATTTTGTTACATTGCCTCGTGATTCGCATTTAGTGCACGCTAATTGTTTTTCGCCTCGATCATCGTGTCACTGGGTTTTCTCGCCATCATTGTTTCGCATCGGCTCCACTTTGGCGGTCACTTGCATCTCCGTCGCGTGTCTCTGCGTAAGGAGGGTTTCACCTACGGGATTTCTCGAGAAACTTTTGGTACATCGTAAATTTCGGTTCTCCCTATAAGCGGCACTTCACCCGGCGAGCCGCATTTGTTGCGTGTAAACAATGTTAAAAGCATGTCGATTTTCTTTGACGGGACTAATCTCTTCCTACGCGTAGCTGCTTTTCCTTTTAGACCACTATTCTCGCTATTTGTTTTCTTTTTGTGTTTATCTTCTGTGTGCGAATCTGGTGATTTCCGCTCTTCGACCGTGCACGAGTGTGGTTTTAGCGTGATGTCTCAACGCTGCTCATTCGGCTACCGACTCTGGCGCTCGAGCGAGGGCGGTAAGTCGTCACTCCCTGATTTCCAGTTTCTCATTCTCCCTTCTCACTCGACCTTTGGGCTCCCTCATGAGCAGTGTCCAGTCGATTTTTCGCAATAGTCGTCCGGGTCGGGCCCACAACCGGCAGTGTTCGCGCCCTTTTCCCGCAAGGTAGTGGTATAGGAAATCCTTTCATCATTGTTGGTTATCAAGAATACAACATATGGGACTACGGGGTTGACACTGGGATGCTACAAAACTGTGCGAGCAGCATGGCTTTCTCGGTGATCCGCTCCCCGCTCCGGGATTTTCCTCGCTCCTCGTTTTTCATCGGTAGACTCAATCCACGCGTTTAGCTCTTTCTTTTTACGTTGTACTCTGTCTAGTCGCAGGTCACGCGGTACACGCTTCAATACTTCTTAGGAGCTTTTTATGGGGAGAAAATTGGGGTTTTCTATGTATTTCTCTCGCTAAACTTTCCCTTCGTTTTCGCCTGGTTACCTTGAATGAAATTTCTTACAGCTCTCTTTCCGGGTTTCTCGAAAGAACCACACTTGTATCTTTTAATGGCTATTTAGTACTCGCTTTTTACTGTACTCTTAAGGGTTTGGTTAAGCGAAACCCACAACGCAGTACATTCTTGACTCGAATAGTTTTATGTTTGTGACGTACTCAAGAAAAGCGTGATACGCTTTGGACTCTTAATATGATGTGGTTAATCTATTCGCGAAGAAACTTCAATCATCTTTTATCGCTGGCTCAAAAAGCATAATAGCGTAAATATTTTTAACTGTAGATTAAATTTTCTCCACATGTATTTCGTTACTATTTGCCTTCATATTTTCTGTACGTCTTCTTGTTCGTGATGTTTAGCCGATTCTTCATCAATTCCGTAACGCCTCCGTATGTGAGAAACAAATCGTAGTGGTACCGCTTTACCTGCACTTCCATATCCGTTCACTTCGTGCAGGGAAACAAACAAAGAAATACAAATGTTTGTCTTACCGTGGGACTACATTAATAGATCGTCGGTGCAATTCACACTACTGCAGCCAGAAAATTTTTGTTACTCCAAAAACGCCGCGAGCCGGCTTTGCGAAGACAATTATTCTGCACGAAAGTTATTTCTCTTCTTTCTCGACGGTTTGGCAGAACCCCCACAAAATACCCTTCCTCTCCTTTTTGTATCTCGGTGGAGGATCAGTCGATTTACCGCCGAGTAGCTCGTCCCATGTCAGCTTTACGCGGTACACACATCTAACTTCGTTATTTCTATTTTCCTTTTATCACTAACGAAAATAAAATAGCTAAATAACGCCTACGCGTTTCTTAATAAAAATTAAAAACAAAAAAGTCGGCCTATGCTACTAAAAAAACTCCCCATCGGGTAACGAGTCTAAATATTCAAAAATAGATTAAACATGTACAAAGCCCGAAAGACACATCAAAATATCACATCACCAAAAGACAAAAAACTCCGTCGCCGCTTGTCTTCTCAGTCGCATGCTTCTACATCGGGCTCCCGGGTAACAAAAAAGTCATGGCTCCACTCATGCGGATCATCCATCCGAACAGCCGGCTGGACGGTCTGTGTTGCGTCAAGCCGCAGAACTGTCCTCAATAGGACGCGTTCTTCCACTCGACCAGCATCGTAAATATTCCTTCCGCGTGTTCGTTTGGCTACCCGTGTGCCAAGGATACGATCTCGCCGGGCCGCTGCCGCAACAACTTCGCCTCAACCAAGAATCCTCGCTAACTTGGGTGTCCGCGATTCCGGCCTCATGCTGCCCCAGCCGTCTTCGTGGCGGCGAGTGTAGGGTAAAAATCTGCCACATTAAAGATGGGTGAAATGCCTATCCCCGGGCGACGAATCGTATCTCTCGTAACCATTGGCGAGAAAACTTGCGAAGAATTTTGCGCCAATCTTTTTAAACTTCTGGGCGTTATATTCCCCCTTTCGGGAGCGTTCCTTGCGCAAGTGAGAACGTACTTTCGTCTCCAACATTAAACGCGAACTTCCCAGCCTTTTTAAATACGCCTGCTGTTTGTATCTTTGACCGTTGACGCAATTTGGATTTCACCTACGCGTGCAAATCACTCACATTTTCTTGAGCGAAATCTTCCCGCCTGCGCTTCTCTTTTCAAGTTTTCCCAAATCCCGCGGCTCATGCACTCGCAGTGAGGATGCATGCGTACAAAACCCGGAAAGGACTATAACCCGTGCTGCGATTTGGAGAATCGTTGTACGCAAATTTCGCACGGGCAAGTACGCGATCCCACATTCGCGAATTTTTTTCCTATCAAACTTCGTAGCGAGGTTCGAAACCCACGTTCACCACCCTCTCGTTTGCCCATTAGTACTTGCGGTTGACAAGCGCAGCTAAAGTTCAACTGAGTGTCCAACTTTTTCCACGTACGCCAAAAGTGTCCCCGTAAAACCGCACATCTCCGTCATAAATAATGCACCTCGGCAAGCCATGAAATATAACGATTTACTCGTGGAAGAACAAGTGGGCTACGTGAGTAGCATCACCGGTTTTTCGGGCTGAGGTATAAAATGCACCATCTTTTGAAAATCTATCCACCACCACCATTCTCGACGATCAAATCAGTTGTGACTAGCAAAGGACCCAAGACAAAGTCCAAAGCCGGGCGAGTCCCATGGTCTTTACCTCGGAATGGCAGTGGCATATAAAAGTCGCATTTTCGCGCCACCCTTTCGCTAACCAACACATCTTGCACTGCCACATGCACCTTTCGCACATCTCGTCGCAACTTTGGCCGATAATAGAAATGCTCTATCCGGGACAATGTTTTCATGCCTTGGAAATGTCCCACTAGACCTCCGCCGTGCTTTTCACCGAATAATGTTCTCCCGCATTGAACAATCGGGAATGCACAGTCGTCCTCCCTAAACAGCGGTCCTTCTTGCAGGATTATAGTCCAACCATGGACTATGGTCCTCAGCAAAATGGTTTTGACACGCCTCATGGGCCTCCCTTAAAATCACGTACATGTCCGATATAAATCTTTCAAGTGCTCAAAACAAGACCTCGCACCATACCTCCCTACAAAGAGCAAAGTTCTTCGGCTCAATGCATCGCGCCACCCTGTTGGAGCGACGTCCGCTAATATGTTTCAATACAAATGTAAAGCTGCTACGGAATATTCCACCCACTCTGCATGCTTATGATTCAACTTATCTTGCTGCACAACATATTGTAAGGCGGAGACTATCGGAAAATAAAAAAACCTCATTACCTAGCAAATAGTGCCTCAAACGGTGCTTTGCAGAGCTTGAACGACCGCATAAAATTCCTCGTCACAAACGAATACTTCCGCCTGCCTTTCATTTAGTTTCTCACCGAAATAAGCGAACACGGCTCCGTCCTCTTGGCCAAGTAATCGCTAATCGCCGTCACCATTGGCATCACAACGAACTCCGAAAAATTTTGTTGAACACGGAAATCTCAAGATCGGTCTTTTTAGTGATCTTTTTTCTTTAAAGTCTCCGGAAACTATTTTTACTCCGCGCCGTCCAGACAGGTCGATTTTCCTTCTTGATTGTGTCCAACATGGGTGGACGAGTATCCCACTAAAATCATATACACTTCGCAGCAGAGTTTGCTAGTCCATGAAAGCTTCTAACCTCGAACAAATCTCGATGGCCGGTTAACTATGCGCTTTCGCAATATTTTCTCGGGTCCATCTTCAGCTCATTTTCTGTGCACAATCACAAAACCTCCGGATAAACCAGACTCCCGTTGAAAAAGTACATTTTTTTCAAATTTATTAGCATCTTGTTCTCGCTGTCAATTTTCACGGTACACCCTCGTACATGTTGGAAGTGTTCCTCCTTCGTTCTACTTTCGAAAATCAAAATGTCATCCAAATAAACAATCACAAATTTTCCAATGAACTCTTTTCAAAGACCTTTTGTTCATTACGCGCATAAATGTACTAGGGGCATTACTTAAACCAAATGGCATCACCATCTATTCGTCTGCCTCTCATTCAATCTTTGAAGGCTATCTTCCATTCGTCTCCTCCCGGACGGAATACGGTGGTATCCACTTTTTAAGTCAATCTTCGAAGAAGCATGTCTGCCCCACTCAAAGCAGCCCATCATATCATCCATCCGTGGTAGTTGGTAAGAGCCCATCGCAGCGATCAATGTTGTTAATGGCTCTCGAGTTTGTACACATTCGCCATTCGCCACCTTTCTTGGGAGCTAACACCGCAGCCGAAAGCCTGCATAGGGACTCATACTCTCTCCGATCGTGCCCTTTATCAAGCAATTGCTTATTTCTGTTTTTGAATTTCTTCAGTATCCTGCGGCTCATAGCGATGTCGCCTTATTTAGCGAAGCTGGCCTCCTCTCGTATATGAAATCAATACAGGGTGATCTGCATGCTTCTCTTGGGTGGAAATCAGTCGCAGTCATCCTACTTCATGATATCGCCAAAGTGATCCTCTGCAACATATCCCGGATCTCCTCGCAGCGAATCCTTTGCTGAGTCTTGGTATGCGTGACCATTGTCTTTCGGTACTTTCTTACAACAGCAAAATTAAATGTGCTATTATCCTCCATCGCGCTTTCAAAAACTCTTTATCCGCCTGGCTGCCACCTCTACTCCATCTAGCCACTCGTTGTGTTTTCCTCCTTGATCGGGTACAAGCGTAGTAGCTGTTTATCCCATCTTTGAAAAGCACATGTGCGACTTTGTCTTTTCCATCTTGAATTACCTGCCATCCTACCGAGGTCTCCCTAACGCATATGATAGTACATCCAATAGCATAGCGTGCGCGTGGTGATAGTCCTTGTATCCGCTTATCCTCCGGAGATTCTACTTCCATCGTTTCCGTCCACCAATGAGTTGATGCCTGCGAGTACCCCGACCACTTTGCAGTGGATGCTGGCTGCTTCACCTTTTCGGCAGTTTCTCCACTCATTTCCAGTGGCCACCAGAGTATTAACGTGGCTACGCTCGTCAATCAGTAGTCCGCGCACTTACGTGCAAGGATTTGCAAAGCCGACCGGAACAAGGACTTTCTTTGATCCGGTTCCACACTTTCTTTCGCCGGTTTTATCGCGTGTTTTTTCAGCACGCAAGGCTTCCCCTTTCTCAGAGCATTTTCCACTTCATGAGCGCGTTGCTTCCGCTTCCTCGCCTTTGGGCAACTTGCTCAGCTCCCTCTCCCACCCGCTGACGGTTCTCCTTCGTGACATCTCATACGACTTGTGCCCCCACTTGCTGGCACGTATTGGGCACCGGAGCTCCCTCGCGCGACCATTGCTCTCCCCTCGCCGGTTTGGTCGTCTCTCGATGCTCCTTTTCTCGTAGTTCCCAGCGTGTTGGAGCTCAGCCGCTCTTCTTCATCGGGACACAGCCCTGCACGCATCCGCCAGAGGCCTTCCCTTTACCTCTCGCTGCGATCCACCTCCTCTTCTCCGGCGATTCGCGCTTCCCCGATTATTTTCTCTTCCACCTTCGTGTGTGAAAAGCGATATGCCTCATCCAAAGTTCCGGGTGAGAGAATACCGATTTCATCCGAGATCTCCCCCTCTCAGTCCGTTTACAAACCTTGTTGTTTTTCTCGAGGTATCTTCTATATATCCTACCCTCAAAGTCCAACTTATAAAAATTCCTTTTTGTATACTCTCTGGCGATCACCTCCCCTTTGCCTCAAATTCGTACTGTGCCTCGTACGACGATAATTTGATAATCTTTAGGCAGAAAGCTTTTCTTTCTGTGCTTGGCCTCCATTCTGGCCCACTTATTGGCATAGGCACGTTTATTTAGCCTCTTTCCTCTCTAGCTGAACATTGTCCCACCATAAGGACGCATGTCCTTTCAACTCTGGTGGCGGCCGAACTTCCACCCTCTTGTCTTCACCGATCTCTTCGAAATCAAAATATTTGTTCACTTCACTAAGCCAATCTAGCAACACATCCTGGCGCACAAACTCCGCAGTCATAAGTAGAAAGTTCAGTGTTTTCGCTTTCTATGACCGGATAAAAAACACCGACCCTCGAAATAACCGGTTCAGGTGCTTCTTCCTCCAAACCATCTACCCAGCGCAACCCCTTCATCACTGTCATCCCCTCCCGCGTGTCTCTCCTCCTTCCGGGCCTCTACCGCTCGCTAATCGCTCATTCAAAATTCGACTTTCTCCCCTCGGTCCCTCTTCTCGCTACTCGGCTTGGATTACTCTCCATCTTCCTCGTCCTCATCTACCAACCTCCATATTCGCCCTTAACCACAACCTACTTTGCTTTTGATACCACTTCGATGGGATCTCCGGCCTCTACGACCCAGAGTTAAGCTTTGTTATAACATATAAAATTTGAATGTGCAAATGCCAAATTTCATGTTATTACGTGGAATTTTAATAAATCTCATGAGTGTTACACGTCGGACTCATGGTTAATACAATCAATGATAAACCTCGGAGTTTTACAACCTCCGTAGGATTTGGTTACGTGCCTTGGTGATTCGCATTTAATTCTGTAGTAATTGTTTTCGCTCGATCGTCGTTTCACTCTGGTTTTCTCGCCCCTATTGTTCGCATTAGTCCACTTTCGCGGTCACTTGCATTACGTCCCAGTGTCTCCGTGAGGGTTTTCACCTCCGGGATTTCCCGAGAACTTTTGGTCTATAAATCTCGGTTCTCACAGTGCTCGGCCTTCAACGGAAAAGCTCGAATTTGTGTAAACAATGTTAAAGCTGCTCGGCTTTTCTCGGCCAGACTAGCCCTCTTCCACCGTAACCGCTTGTTCCTTTTAGACCACTTATTCTCGCTATTTGTTTTCTCCTGTGTTTATCTTCCGTCGTGCCTAGTGATTTCGCTCTTCGGCGCGTGCTGTGTGGTTTTCAGGCTGTGATGTCTCACTTTGGTTCATTCAGCTTTCGTCCTGGCACTCGAACCGGTAACGATCGTCACTCCTTGATTTAGTTTCTCATTCTCCTCCTTCTCACTGCGACCTTTGGGCTCCTCGTGAGCGGGTCTAGCCGATTTTTACTACAGCTATCCATTCGAGCCAAGAATCAACGTGTTCGCCCTTTTCCCGCAAGGTAGTGGTATAGAATCCTTTCATCATTCTTTCGCTTATCATTAATACAACATATGGGATTCGAGCTTTGACGTAGTTTTCATGCTACGTGCGTGCAGCGCCGCTTTCTTGGTGATCCGCCCCTCGCTCTAGGATTTCCCTCGCTCCTCGTTTTTTCACGGGTAGAATCAATCCACGTTACGGCTCTTTCTTTTACTGCTCGGAATTTGTCTAGGTCACATAGGCGCCACTCCAATACTTCTTAGAATATTTACGGTAGCAAAGCTCGTTTTCTATGTATTTCTCTCGCTAAACTTTCCCTTCGTCTGCTCGCTCGATTTACCTTGTTCATGAAATTCTCTACATACGGGTTCTCTTCCCGGGGTTTTCGAAAGAGACCCTAACTTGTACTTTAATGGCGTTTAGTACTTTCGTTTGTTTTTCCGTACTCTCCAAGGGTTTTGGTTAAAACACCGATACATTCTCGACTTGAATAGTTTTATGTTTGTGATGTACTCCAAGAAAAGTCGCAAGGTCGAGACTCTTAATATGAGTGGTTAATCTATTCCGAAGAAACTTCAATCATCGTTTATTAGTTGGCTCAAAAATTATAATAGCATAAATATTTTTACACGTAGATTAAATTTTCTCCATGTATTTTCGTTACTATTCGCCTTCTCGTTTTCCACGTCTTCTCGTTCGTGATGTTTAGCCAGCTTCTTCATCAGTCATGAATGCCTCCGTTTTGTAAGAAACAGAAATCGTAGTGGCTACTTTTTGCATCGCACTTCAGTACTGTTTCACTTTTGCATGAGGAAAAAAATAAAAGAAATACAAATGTTTGCTACCGTAGGACCACATTAATAGACTGTCGATTGCAATTGCGCACTACTCTGTAAAGAAAATTTTGTTACTCAAAAACCAGCAGTGGCTTTACGGTTTGCCGAATAGTTATTCTACTTGTGTTATTTCTCTTTCTTTCTTGGCCAGGCTTTGCGTAACCCCACAAAATACCCCTCCTCTCTCCTTTTTGTATCTCGAGGAGGATCAATTCGTTACCGTTGTTCAGCTAGCAACCGTCCCAACGTCGACACACGAGCCATACACTCTAACCGATTATTTCTATTTTCCTTTTATCACCAACGAAAATAAAATAGCTACAATAACCCTACCACACATTTTCTTAATAAAAATTAAAAACAAAAAGTCAACTATGCTACTAAAAAAACTCCCCTACCGGTGAAAGCGCAGGTCAAACTGAGCAGTTAAAGCATGTACGGTTCAAAGACCTCATGTCAAAATATCACATCACCAAAAGACACAACCTACTGCTGCCGCATGTCTTCTCCTTACTCGCATGCTCCTCGCATCCAAGTTCTCTTCTAGCACTTGATCGTTAATTTTATAGTGGTTGGAATAATTGTTGGGATATTTGCGTTAGTATCCTATGGCTTTTGTTTTTTGTTTTTAGATGTTTTCTAGTTTTTTGAAGTTTCTCAATTTTATTTTTGTTTCGATTCACTAGATTTTCTTTTTTTCTTATCTATGTTTTTTCTAAATAATATGCTTGTAAACAAATTTCAAACATTATTTTTACATCACTATTTTGGTTTGAACAACATTATTTGCTTCCATAGATGGCTGGCAGAGCTCCTATATAGTTGGAGAGTATGCATGGGTCTTTGGGAAAGACACACAACATTAATTTCATTTTTCTTGAATTCTATGAGTGGTGTACTCTTGTACAATCTCACTTTTATCTCCGTTTGAAATAATTTTACATACTAAAAAAGTAGAATTGTGCTTTTATGAAATTTTCTAAATTCTCCCACTTAATCATTCCAAAATCCCATCCAACCATAAGATTTCTGTGTGGCTTTCCTAATCGGTTCAAATCATGGACTTCTAGATGAAATAAAAAACTCAATTTTATATTCCTCTTCTATAGAATCTCTATATGATAGACACTATAATAAACATCTAATATAACATCTCCATCCACTAGATAATAACTCATTCATATATATATTTAGCTATATATTCACCTTTATTTTTAAAATAATCTTAATCCATTTATCAAATAACAAGGTGTTTCATTGTTTCCCTTGCACTTTCTGATGTCTAGTTGTATTGCTAGTAGTATATATATAAATCATATATGGTTCGATCTATAAATCATATGTTGTTGAATTCGGTCACATATAAAGGCTCTTTTTATTTTTTGGATGTTGTATAATAGATAAAATGTGACAGCATAGTATGTGTCACATTGAGACTCACTACGCAGCGTGAATAATTGGGAATAATTTTAACTTTAATTAAGCACAATATGCTACCCGCATTTACTTTGGACAATGGTATATCATATTAATATTTGGCATTCCTGACTATGTTTGGAGTGATGACATTTTCCAACACGATATTGCTTGGCATTCGTTCCACTCTCGTAAATGATGGGCGAGAAATCGATGATGTATATCTTAGGGTTCGAGATATACGTAGGAGATAGAAGTATGTTCTAGTCTTTAAAAAGCTATAGAATAATCTAGACATTTTGTTAAGTTTATGAAAAAATTGGTAAATGTTTTTACAGCTGGATTATAGTAATTAAACTTTCGGGTATTTTGGATGTTTTAAAGATGTGTGTGTTAAAGTTTATTTCCACCACATATAAATAAAATACTATTCAATACAATTTCCAAGTATTCCAAATTTACAAGATTCCTCCCACTGCCTTCACATTATTACTCACATGAATAGACAACTCACTATAAAGTATTACACTTATAGAAGAAAAACTATCTCTCCCTACTCCGCGTCCTCCTGTCTCATTTTCTTTTCCGCCCGGTGGAGAGAATTCAGAGTGAGCTGCGCACGCGATGAACCTCATGCGCCGAGTGCAGACATTCGATTAACAATTATCGACAGGAGCAGAACATAAATCTAATACTACGACTCGCTTGCTCTCAAAGTTTGGTGTTAGGTTGCAATTTGTTTCTCTCCTTTTCCCTCGTCCGTGTGTGTAGCGGAAATATTTTCACGGGTTAGTACACTGAATGGTTTACGACACTAATGTTTGATTGTTATCACGTGAGACAAAAATATCAATGCGTAGAGGAAGAAGCCCTTTTTTCTTTCTCGGGATAATGGATTTCCAAGCCGAGAGACCGACTGTTATTTTATCTAGCTCCCAATTTAGGGTTGACAATTTTCTTTTAGTTGCAAAGCAACATTTTGGATTGGTTTCGAATTTATTTTCTTTGATTTATATTATGAATTAATTTATTTTATAGTTAAAACTACTCCGATGTAATTCATCATCCTTGCCATGCTTTTTATAGTAATAATAGAACCAATAACTCGGGTAGGGGGTGGAACATGTTAAAGCGCAGATCCGAACATTCATCTACGAGACTGCTGTGAATAAGAATTAAGGGTTTTTTTCTTCATGATGGACCATTATTTACTAGGGTTTGGAGCTAACTGATTCTCAATAACCTATATGACTATTTACCACACCAAAATCAATTTCTTTCTCGGGAGAATGGATTTCCAAACCCGAGAGAAACGGCTTGCTATTTTATCTCTTTTAGCTCCCAATTTAAAGGATTCTTATTTAAGAGTTATTATTCTAGTTTCCATAGAAAATTCTTCTAATTTTTATGCATGTGTTCAGAGCTATACAAAAGTTGCGACCTCCTCCTTTAATTCTTACATGTTAATATTGGTAACCCTTCTCCATTTTTGTTTTCTTTATTGTTGTCAGTTACGTACCATGCAAGCACGAAGCTTGCTAGCAAAGGCCTATTGGCTAAGATACAAACGGTACGAGTTCCACCCATTATTGTGTACAAAATTGGTTATTGTTATTTTGGTTTCTTTTTGCGTTAATGTTTTTAGGAACTTTTTAGTGATATTTCTTTGCTATAGGATAATAGGTCACCAATTACGAAGACATACATATTCTAAACACATGTTCTCTTAACCATTAGACTTACTCGAAAATATGAGATTTATGGAGATTTATATCATTACCTCTCTTTCATCTACGTTTCTCTGTAAATTTGGTAGGACCTCACACTATTTTCTATTTATAATTGAAGGACAAAGGCTACAAAATATGTAAATTCAAAGCTCGTGACCTCAACCTACCCGAAAGGAGACTAGGTCTCCGTTGGCCACCTCGAAAAGCGTGAAAAGCATACCTTCAAAATTGAAATTGTTTCATCCGTCTATAAGTCTCATGAGCTATATGTCCTAGCCACTGCGGCTTTGTACATACATATGACACAAAAGAGAGTTCATATACAAGCCGAAAAGTGCATCAAAAAACACACATACGAAACACCTATCCATCCGACGAGGAACCGGGAAGCGCGGGTCTTTCACATTGGGCAGGGCATATCAACCTACATCGTAGGCGCCGGAGTAGCTTCTCCACACGACCTACTCGATCATCCAATCTACTAGCACGATCGCCTGCTCCTGGGATATCGAGTAATCTTGATATGTTGCGGCTCAGTCCGTATGTCCACGCAACGAGGTCCGAAAGGCGAGAGTTCTATCTTTGCCGGATCTACTGCCTTAGCATGGACAGCGGAAGACCTACGGAGCAGACTTTTGCTATAAGACACTTGACTATCTAGTATGTATGAATAGTCCGATTGAATAAAGTAAGACGACCACCAGGTATTGCCGAGTGCATCGTTATGAAATTTGAAATTCCCGCCCTCGCTTCGTTATCTTCAAGATCGAGTCGCGTATATCCATTTTCCAACCACATATTTCTCGACGAACAACTGAAGAATTACCCACCGCGATCACCTAATGTGCGATAAGGTCTCTAGATGCTCCTCGGTTGGTTTTACGACCACGTTTCTTAGGGGCGGGCGCAAAGGCCCAGACTTTGCTCGTTTGCAGCGAACTCTTAGACCTTGAACGTCTTTTCCCCAGCGACTTTAAGAAAAAATCCTATTCATTAACACAAACGGACAAGATGCCACAGAAAAAGGAGTGAGGAACCATATCTAAACATCCCGTGCGCACCCTTTGAGCAGGAGATAAACGTGTCTAGTATAAAAACAAGGAAAAACACAAACCACAAGACCCAATTTCCAGTAACCAATGTGGAGAGCAGGAATGTCTTCCGGGAGAATAGAGGCCCACAAACCCCTTAACTCTATGTGAAAAACAATCCGAGAAGAAGATGGTCTAGATAGCAAGAAGCGGGCGAGCAGACCTCATATAGGAAAAGGTGGTCGAGCACCCTAGATATGTGAGCCTTGTACTTGGGACGGACGTAGCATGGAAGTCTTTGAAGGCTTTGGGAGCCAAATTCGGTGACATGGAGTCTTTCCTATCTCTTGTTTCTTTTCTAAGTTGGTTAGACCATTAATACTTGTGGCCTTCGACCTCTAATTATTGTTAAATGGTATTGCTCTCAATTAGATAAGTAGTTTCATGTGATTGTACATTTATTAAATTTATCCGTATTTATGCATTACCTTGGTTACCATTGTAAATACTATAGATTTTTTCATTAATTTTTATTCTTTATTTATATTATGAATTAATTTATTTTATAGTTAAAACCATCCCTATGTAATTTGTGATGTTTTTAAAAAATATTCACAATATAACCATTAACTTGGTAGGCTCGTGCAACTCCGTTGTTTTGATATATCGGCATTCGAGCATTCATCTACGAGACTAAGTGAATGAGAATTAAGGGTTTTTCCTTCATGATGGACCACTATTTACTAGGGTTTGGAGTTAACCTGATTTGTCAATAACATATACGACTATTTACCATGCGAAATCAATTTTTTCTAAACATTCAAGGAACATAAATGCATATACTCACGAAAAAAATTCAAGAACACATTTCAATTATTTTTCGGGAACCAGATCTTTGCCATAAAAATCGTCGGGGGAAAGAATTCTCCACACGAGCTAATGAGAAATTAGTATGCCCTATCAAAGCACTCCCCGAGACGTACCTTCATATGCGAACAATTTTCATGACATGATCATACCAGGGTCCAATCCCTACACATCTCTAACCCTACTAAGTCCAAAACTAGGACTTTAACTCGACACACGGGCTTCAATTTGGAATTCCACCG
Source organism: Pinus albicaulis (assembly GCA_034641835.2). Taxonomy (NCBI): domain Eukaryota; kingdom Viridiplantae; phylum Streptophyta; class Pinopsida; order Pinales; family Pinaceae; genus Pinus; species Pinus albicaulis. Next base: position 1,541,681,549 of record CM076584.1, read on the forward strand.
TGGACTCAGAGAATGCTTTACTTGGAAACTTCCTACCTCCCTAAACAATGTCTTGTCTAAGTGTTTTAGCTTACAAATTTCATTTTCTTTTTCTTGGGCCCCCTTCCAGCAAGCTCCAAGATAACAAGGTTGCTCGAGGCTTTTTACCTCTCACCCTCTTGGATTCCATTTCCCAAACTGAAATGTCTTCTAGGGAGAGGATTTTGGCAACGCAAATTCCTCTTCTCATAACCCTCTTCTGCAGCATTACTTTCCACCATAATTTTCCATGGCTAATTGTATGAAACATTTTTAATGAAAAATCAAACAAAGCATTTATGTTCATCACATATTCATATCGGGCCTCTAACATGGCCCCACAACATTTTGGTAACTTAACAAAAGTAACTAGAGTAAATACACATTTTCTTCCGTATTGCATATTCGTAGGCGAAACATTGTCCCCAGTGTTTTCCTAACCCTTACAATAGGCTAGGATGTGCCTCTTGCATAAAATTATCATCCTCCTAGGTTGCATCTTCGTAGTATAAGGTCTTACACTACACTTTAAATTTGGTGATAAGCTCACTTTCGTAGCATTATTTCTCTCCGATTGAGAATATGCAAAGGCTTGACTAGGAAATCTTTGTCTAGCTCGACCTACATTCATAGTCATCAAAGATGTCATTAGTTTCCCATCAATCATTAATCAAGAAAAAAAATATAAATCATTTTAACTTCACTATTTACCCAGTACATCCTACCAAGTAATAGTAAGCTTAGGACCGTATATGTACTTCTTTAATAATGAAACATCGAATATATTATGTATGCACATATGGCTAGGAAAATCCGAGTTATTAGGCTATAGGTCCAATTTGAGCAAGTATTTTGAAAGGGCCACGAGAATCAAGGAGCTAATTTTGTACAAGTTCCTGCACCCTCAAGGTACTCCTTTTAGGTTTAACCATCACATACACATGACCTCCCACCTAAAATTATTTGTAAGTTCTTATTTTATGTCGCATAAGTATTCTACCAATCTTGAGCAACTTTCAAATTCATTTATACATTCCTCATAGTGTGATCCATTCTTTAAACATGTCAAAAGTCCCAATATTATTTTATCTTCGGGATTGTTCTTTTTTAATAGGTTTCCTATACTTTCGTCCATATAATACTTTGACTCGGAAGAATATTGATAATTGCTATTATATGTGAAACCAAGTGAAGATAATATTCCCACATAGTCAACATTTTCATGACATACATCCTTAGCACATATTCCAACACTTGATTCACCCGTTTAATTTTCCCCTCCATCTGCGGATGGTAGGTAGTGATGAACTACATTTTCGATTGCCCTAGTCCAATAAATATAGCCTTCTAGAAAGTAGAACTGAACTTCACATCTCTATGAGAGATTACTATCTTAGGTATCCCATATAAATGAAAAAAATTCTCTCATAAATATATCAACAATTTGAAATTTTTTTTGTAAGTTTACTTTATAGGAAAAAAATGTGTCGATTTACTTAATTTATCCAAAAAAAATTATAGAGACTTTTTTCATTTTATACTTAGGTAAACTTGTGATTAAATCTAATGTGTTGATTTCCCTTTCCATTTAGGAATGGGTTATGGGTGAAGTAAACCTCATATGTTGATGTTCAACTTTTACTTGTTGATAATCACTTTGCATAGTTATACACATCCTCTCATACTATTCCAAAAATAAGTTTTCCTCGAGGAAGTAATTAATTTCTAGTAACCAAGGTTGGAAGCATAGAGACTTTTGTGATATTCATCTAAAATTAACTTCTTAATAGCTTGTTGGTTGTTGACATGAATTTTGTTCTTATAAGTCAAAAAAATTTCCTCATTGATTTCATAATATAACTATTTTTCATACTTTCCCTCTTTCTTCGTTTGCTACCATTAAAACTGATATTCTGGGGTCTCTTTGGTTTGTTTCTTTAATCCGATCTGTAAAATCAAATTTTATCTCGACTAAATGAAACTTCATAAATATAGTTCAACCTCCTACATATGGCACCTTCCACAGATTTTCTTTATTTACATTTCAAAGTGTTTTATATCAAAGTCAAATTTGATTAGGAAAGTAGCCCATTTTGCTACCGGGCATTAAGGAAGGGTTGTTTAAGTAAGCTAGTCAAACTATTATGATCAGTTATCAAAATAAATTTATTTCCTAGCAGGTAATATCACCAAATTTTTAAGGCATGGACTATTACTGTTAACTCCAAATCGTAACTTGAATATTGTTGTTCATGTTATTTCATTTTGAGATTCATATTCCACCACCCAAACTTCTTGCATCAACACACATCCTACCCCTTCTTACACATATATTTACAAACAACAAACTCCTTTTAATCTCCAATCCTCAAATGAGGGTTGTAAAGTCGTAAAAATATTTTAGTAGGTAAAAAGCTGCTTTTTAAAATTTTGTTGTCCAAATAATATTTCTCCCCTTCTTCTGTAGAGAAGTGATGGGGTAAGCTACTCTTGAAAATCCCTCTATAAAGTGACGATAATAGCCTGATAGACACATAAAGGATTAGATATCTAAAAAAAAATTAGGAATGGGCCATTCCATGATAATATTAATATTTTTGGGATCTATCGTTATTTCCTCTTGAGTGATTAGGTGTCCTAAGTATTGTATTTGATATTTTATACAATTCACATTTTCTATACTTGGTTTCTAATTGGTGCTCCAATGGGGTTTGCGTTACTATTTGGAAATCACTTTTATGTTCTTTTGCATATTCTTTGAATAAATTAGGATGTCATCAATAAAACATAATACGAACTTGTGAAGATAAAGATGAAATATGTTATTCATAAGGCTCATAAATGTAGCCAGGGCATTAATAAGCCTAAAAGGTAGGACTACAAACTCATAGTTCTCGTAACGAGTCATAAATGACGTTTTGCATAGGTCTTCTTATCTTATCCATCTTTGGTGGTCTCTTGAATGTAAATCAATCATGGAATAAATCATCAATCATAGGTAGAGGGTAATTATTTGTAATAACTTATTTACTTGGTGATAGTCAATACAAAGCCTTTAGGGTGTCATCTTTCTTTTTCACAAAGAGTACAAGGGCTCCCATGGAAATATACTTGGGTGAATATATTTATTATCAATAAATTACTATAACTAGAAATATTTGATTCAATTAATTATAGTATACTCATACTATAAGGTGCCTTAGATAATGGGGTGGCTTCCAAAATCAATTAAATGGTAAAATTGATATCTCGTTTAGGGGGGTTGTAACACCCTCTTCTCACATCTACCCAAGTAGCCCGACAACCGAGGTAAACATGCGATGAGAGGCTAATAACATTATATTAAACCTCCTAGATTACCTTGAGGGAGTGGAACTAACGGAAACCTCACAAAAAAGCCTCACATCGCTTCAACAACACCTCCAGGAGGTAGCCCAACCCTCCGAGTCCATTGAACCCTAAAGGGGGATTTATTTTTGACCCATTTAGGCCTTAGCCATGGGCATGTAAAGGCAAGGTAGTAGCTAGCAGCCCATAGCCGCGTGGCATGCCTTTGTAAGGTTGTGGCTAGGGCCCCAAAAGGTCAATTCTATACCTACAACTCCGGATTTGTGCCACATTTTTAGCCTTAGAGCCTAGGTCACTACCTAGAACTTCATGAAACTTTAAGAGAGGTTAAATAAAATTTAAAAAAAGGTACAAAAGCAATCACATCATCAATAACTCATTTGGAATCTCCTATCCATGACAATAATATCTTCAAACATGTCGTGAACATTGCATCTACATGTATAAACAACATATTTAAACACGGGGGCCTCTTACAAATTTAAGAATAGCTAAGAAGTATTTCTCCCCTACATCATAAGCTACAATATAGTCTATTTTACCATAGATATATTATGCATACATTTACAGGTAAAAGCATAGATAGATCCATACATCATCATTGATCAAACACATGCTTATAACCAAACTAATAACAACAAAAATACAATGGATATAACGAGAAAATAAACCCATACATAAACCAATGAATTTTCATACTAAATACCGCAGGAATGAGCTCTCTCGTTACTAAATGTAAAAACCAACCGGAGATGGGACTTCACGTTTCACCCGACCATAGATTGGTTGAGCCAATTATCACTTAGACTAATCACCCTCGTGCCATATTCCAACATGAATGTGGTACTTTATCAAACACATCAATAAACACCAAACTAGGGCTCTAGAGACCAAACCGTCTCAATGCCAAACTAGTTATTCCACCTCACTGATCGAACATCACTAACCATCGCAGATTGATCTCTATCCAAGTTGTTCCAAGGCTCCAGAGTGTTTGTTCCAACCAGGGATTTCAAGACTAGTAACTCAACCCAAATTTTATAGGGCTTCTAGTACGTTTATCCAACCAGGGCTTCCAGGACCAGTAACTCAACCCACTTAGGGCTTCCAAAGAATTTGTCCAACTAAGGCATCCAGGACTAGTAACTCAACCCATGGTTATCCGCAGGCTTCCATAGCGTTTTTCCAACCAAGGCTTTCAGGAACCAACAACTCAACCCACAACTAAAGGAATCATGAGAATGAACCGGAAAACAATCAATGGAAATAAACCCACAATACCATGGTTGTCCAGGAAATGGAAAGGCTAGGAAAATCCACATGCATACCATGAATGCCAAAACTAGTGAGGAAAACATACATGCAAACTTGGTACTGCAATCTAATCCTATTGTAGTTTTTGATCCTAACTTTACACCTATGATTTCCTTCTCTTTCCTTTTCCTTCTTGCTCCAAATCACCTAGTATCCGCACTCTCAAGAGTACTCCAAGAAAATTCTAAATATCCAAGACTATGAGAAAGAGAGAGAGAGAGAGAGGGAATAATGAGAGAGCTACAAAAATTCACTCACAAACGGTACCAACCGATCCTCCAGAAGCCTTTTTTATAGAAGAGGCCTCTATTTTTCTTTCATTTTTCCATTATTTTCCTTCATTTTCCTCCTCATGCAACACTGAGACCTTTTACCTCCATTTTCTCTAATTTCCATTATTTTCATAAATAAATGTGCTAAAAATACTTTTTTTCCTCTTTAATGCCTTAACCATAGCCTTTTCCAATTTTCTTAGCCATAATAAACCATGTGAACACCGCACTAGGATGTTTGCCCAACATTCAACTCTGGAATACATGTCCCATCAACTTGCGATTATTATTTTAAATTTATTACATGGAATTTTCACCAGGGGTTGTATACGGATCCCTCCCCCTTGGGGAACACCATCCTCGTGTTCAATCACACATATACCTCAACAACACTACTAAAAAGAAACATGTATTGCCCATGGAGCTTTATAGCATAGCTCAATGTAGTATTTACAATGATCACCACCTTAAAAAAGCAAACCAACATGAAAAATATAATGATATGACACCATACCGCTTATTGGAGATTTATAACATATCTCATGGCGGTATTTACATCCATATACATATGTGCATACATCTAACCATCACATCAAAACATAAACCAAACATCGCCAAAACATGTACTAAAATAAAACCAACATCACACCAAACTATTTTTGCCTCAATCGAAAAACAAGGAAGGATACAAGGCCCATATCTGATATGCCATCTCCCATGTGTTACCTGGATTAACCCCTCTTGGGGACATTAGCGATCTCCATAGTACTCCAAAAAGTAACTAGAAACAAATATCCATTGAATATCTCTTTCTCTAGATGATTTATATTTCATATTATTACAACCTTGAAATAAGGAGGTTATGCTCCTACCTTTCAACCGAGATGTTCAAAGTATCCTTTTTCCTTTTTCTCCAAAGAAATTCTTAAATCCTAAGAAGAACCTACAATCACAAACAATAAAAAATATCAAAGCACATGCAGTATATAATAATCGTAAATACTAGTCCAACTTAGTAATCAAGGAGTCTAAGTATTAACATAATTTCCATAAATCCAGAAACAAGACAATGAGAAAAAGAGATCCATATGTATTATCAGAAATTAAAAAGAGCAATCGTACAACCTGTGCCTTGATGTTGTATAGATTTCTCCCATGTGTCTGCATAATCTTTTCCTTCAGTTTGATAAGCCTTCCTCTCTAGAATGACCAGCATGAAGTCATAAGCACAAAGGTGTAATATTCAATGTGCCAACAACAACTTACTAGTTCGGAAACTATGAACTCTATGAATTCTCTCCAACTTAGAATCTATACAAATTAGTATCTACCTTTCAAAGCTCGAAACTTCGGCTCAATTTATAGAGATATTGAGATAGTTTCAGATCCATTAATAGAGGGATGAGTTCCTCCTATGAAGGGATTTGGGTTACGGTAGCCAAGGGATAAGCTCCATGAGTAGAGGGATAAATCTCGAGCTGAGCGCGACTCTAGAGCTTCCAAATGGGAGAATATTTGACCAACTAGGCTTCTAGAAATTACTTTTTTATATTTACATTCTTTATACGAGGGTGTGTAGGTTTTAGTGGTGAACGAGTAGCAGTGATTGTCGCGACTAATGGAAGAAGCATCGGCGTATGCATAGGAAAACACAGGGCTATAAAAAGTGTGCGGGGTAATCTTTTAAAGGTTTTAAAGAGCTTTTATCAATTTCAAAGACTTGGTTCGGGAACATGAGTGTTTTTTTACCTATAAGGGAACATGATATGGATGGTGATAGACCCATATGGACGAGTCAAATTTCATGGTAACAAATTGATGTGTAACAATTTTTTTCTAAAGAGAGAAGCACTTTGTCATTCCAAGGATTGAATTGGAGGCAGCGGTTGAAAAATTGTAAAAACATTCAATGCAAATATATATATATCATCAACTGAGGTAGGCATTCCCATACTCGAAAGAAAAAACTAACTAATTGTTACGGTACATATATGATTTTAGCATTACATCAATATTATACATAGTATGGATGCGACCATCCGTCATAAGACGTCTAATGTATCATGAATTCAAACTCCTTGCGACCTAGATGGTGGAAACTAGATGCGGGGTATTGATTTTCGCTTCTTGAACTAGTACGAATCTATCCATGCGATCGATTGTGTCGAAGTCGAACATGTTGTAGAAACCACTTGATTTCTAATCAATGATGAGAATTGTTAACAAGCGTGAGAGAAACCACCAGTAATGACAATGGCTCTCAGAGTACTTTAGCATAATCTATGAAGTGTGAATGAATGATTTGTAGTTAAACACTCATAGAATCATTCGATTGAAGGTCAATGATGATAACTAATCGTCAAAGGAGAGAAATTTTCCATTAGGGCATGCGGATTCAAAGTACTCATAGGATTCTAAATCAACTTTCTAGATAATGATCCGAGTGTCGATAGAAAGTGATATGTCGAGAGAGAAAACCTATGACACGAAACCATTATATAAAGTTATGAAGAAATTATTTGCAAGGACCTGACTCGGGGGATGGTCAACGTGAATGGAGACAAATGTTTTCAATGAATGGTAAATTGAACTTTCTCTTGAACACATAACGACATTGTAAATGGTTTGGCAGCATTTAACTCAAAGATAAAGTCAGTCATTCATAGAGAAGGCGCGAATGTTTTCCGCCATTTTGGGTTCAAACTGAGTCATTAAATTTTTTTCAACTACCTCCTCCTCTAGAATTTTCTATCTCCTCTATAAAAGCTCAAAAAGAAGACATTGTTGGGGTTCCAAATTTCTATCAGCAAACTGTGCGGCGAGAAGACTTCGTATACATTTTGTAACATTTACGTATGAAGTTTCGAGCCCGTAGGGTCTCGGTGAGGAGGGGGTTATGTAGTATTGAGATTCTGATCTCTAATATCTCACAGTATGTAATTTTCCTTATGTGTTAATACAATATCTCTTTCATGCTCATTATCTTCTTGTATCATGTTCTAGAATGCGAGTGGCTCACTAGTTTGCATTAAGGATTCATCCTCGTTGATGCCCTTTTGCGGAATTATTCAAGCACTTTAAATAGGCCTAGTCATGGTATACTGTTCCATGTTCACTCTCTCCATATTTTCTACGCTATATTAGTTGCTTGAGGAGGGTACTGAAAACGCCATTATCATATAAGGATTCGTAAATTGGTGTGCCCTTATATGGTTCTGCATTTGTGTATCCGGGTATCGGTTTCATGTCGACTAATATCTTCTTATGTTTCCTCACTACACTCATTTCTTGATATCCGATTTATGTGATATATTATTTGAATCGACCCTCTTTACGGTAAAGCGCTCTCTTAACCCGTATCGATGCTTTCGTGCCGAAGTTTTACATGATGTTCTTACATTATTCTTATCTTTGTATCGCGCTTACGAGAGAGATTGGTCCCATTCAAAACTAATTTCCTTGTTCAAACAAGAGATAGTAAGTGAGCTCTTGGATCGACAACCCAAACTATAGAGGGCTCCTTGCTATATTAAGATGTCCTAGGCATCTGGTCTATGGCAACTCTAAGTCTGTCTCTAGGAGGGTGACAAAATCATCTCCAACGAGAATCCATATCTGATTTTGTCCGTAAGATCTTCGAAAAGGCTACGGGGGACTAGGAGGCATCGTAGCGGCAATAAATGGGGATCCCGACGTAAGAGGATGAAATTCTCCTTCTTCCCCAAAACCGGACCCGAAAGCACTTGAAGGAGGCCAAATTTAACTCAACCTCGTCAAGCGGAGATTGAGTAGCAAGGGGTTGGATAGATGGGAGAATAGAGGCTGCGAAAATTCGACAAACCTAGTGGGACTGAGGGGGTTTCAAAGAAACTTCCGGAAAATAACCACAACTAGGAGGCGGTGAGGATAACGAAACTAGATGTTCGTCGCACTTTGATTTTATATCGAACAAGAAGGAAAGAGATAACCAATCAAAGGTTCCAAGATCAAGAACTAAGGAAAACAAAACATGCCAAGTAACAAAAAAATTTTAATAGGCGTGTGATCGTAGGTGATTAATTTTATAACAACTTTGAAACCAAATTTTATTGTTTCATGTTTTAAGAGTCGAGAAACAAGTAAAAGATGACTCTAGTCACTTTCAATTTGAAATGAGCGTGAAAGGACAAGTGCTCGATGATCTCTTCTCTTGTTTAAAGAGTCACGAAAAGATCTAAATTACTCATCGAGGTACTCTAAGAAGAGGGTGTACTAGGTTTCCATGAACTACCATATACACCTTGGTGATCAAATGAAAGAGAAATGACCAGGGACTTAATGTACATGTAGGTAGTCTCCCCGAATGTTGTGTTTGGTATATCACGGTTACAAGGCAGCAAACTCGGCTTCCTATAGATAAAGGATTGCAACCTATAGGGGTCTCCTTTTATATATGCGACGGTACAGGGAGCACAAGTTCGTACTAGCGTTGTCTAAAGCCAAAAGGCAAACGACAGCTACTAGGTTTTAAGACGCCGGAACACATCTCTAGCCTAGACCACTAGAAATGTTGCATTAGGTTTCAATGTTGCCTTAGGTTCATTGAGTAAATTTTAAAGTTGATCTTGTATTATGTTTCAATTTTAAGGCCCTATCGAATTTGGAGCTCAACTTCCTAAATGCAAACTATATGCAAATGAACATCATTTTCAATTTGATGAATGCTAGTTATGAGAAGGATAGAAATATTTCAAATAATAACAAGCAAGGAAATTATGTGAAGAAAACATCTAATGCCTCTAATGCAATCAATCGAAAACGAAACTCTTTCCTAGATTGACAAATGCTAGTTATGTAAAGGGACGTTTCAATTTCGATGCAATGAAAGAATGCAAAATATTTTTTTGAATTTTTCAATGAAATGAAGCACACAATGTACTAATTCAATGGAAAACCAAATAAACACTAGTTTGAGTTTTGCGAATGTAGGGATTAAAATTGAATGACTCAATCAACGCAAAACAAATGCAAAAAACATTCAAAATAATGCAGCAAACTTTCAGTCAAAAAGAGATTTTCCCAAAATGACCCAAAACGAGAAATGTGATCGATGCTCAGAGCAAGAAGGGGAAGGACCAATCGAAAATGAAATGATCATTCAACCAAAGCAAATACTCAAAAGGATCAATAAAAACTCAACGAATTGACCCAAAAAATGAGGCTCGACAACAATCAAAGAGACTCATTTTCAAGCAAAGAGCTCGGTGTACAAGAACACTTAAAAAACCCTAAGGCCTTAAACTACACTGACAGGTAAAATGGATAAACAAGCCCGAGAAAAACAAGTCTACGAGTAGTCAACACGAGTCTCAAAGGCTTAATCACACATAAAAAATATCTCGGAAGCAAGCGCAAGCCGACAAAAAGACTCATTAAGGAGGTCAAACTAAATCCTACGGGGGATCGGCGCGAATGTAAGGCTATAATCCATGCCATACGGGGGGTTGGCGTGTAGCGAAAAAGATAAACTTGTGCCAATCGGCACGACTATTCGAAGAAAAAACCGCCCCAAGCTAGATAAGTATGGGAAAAAGAGGAAAAACCAAAACCTAATGAGCGAGAGGTCAATCTTGATAGAGGATGGAAACTAAGCAAGAAAACCGGAAAAAAGACGGATAACTAAATCAATAATGGAAATTGACCCAACGGGATGAAATGAAAAAACTACACGCGATCCCCAGGTGGATTCGCCAATTTGTTATGCGAGGTAAATCCTCTCGCGGACGGAGACAATCCCTCTAGCCCTAGGGTGGGTCTAGAAACAAAGGGACACGCTAAAGTGTTGCTTCCTAGTTAATGAATAAACAAAGGATATGGTAGATCCACCTACCTAGATTCCAGCGTTGTCGTTGTTGTTGTAGTGGTGGTGGCCTCTCGCTCCCTACCTCGGGAAGTCACAATCCTTTTGCCATTTCACTTGGATACCTGCACATAGAACAAGAAATAAGAACAACATACGACATAATGGTTTCACTCATAACTATTGGCAGATCATAGAGGGCTAAACATATCGTATTAAACAAACATCATAACACAACAGTGGAACCAAACAATAGTCATGTATATATACGAATAGAAGAAAGAGTTACAACCAATGCTTTGACATCATAGTCTCCTCCAGTGGAGTTCAGCCGAAGCACATCTCGGGTGTTCGTCAGGGAATTTGGATGGGATGAAGGCATGGACTCAAGCTCTCTCAGAAGTCATGGACTCAAGCTTCCTCAACGTAATTCCTTCTTATTATATCTTCTCTAGTAATTCAGCTATAATATGTTTAATTCTCCAAGTTCAACTAGCTTGTACTAAGAGAGATAGTTTCTTTTATAGAGGAAAAGGAGGAGGTTAGGATCCATACAAAGTTGGGATGGAGGCCTAACCTTTAGGGAGTTCCCATAAAAGGTGGAAACCATAAACCTAAAGGAGGGAGTTCGTGGTTTATCATTTCAACCACTCCCAATGACCCATCCTCGAGGTGGTCGAATTGGAATTTTCGCCTCTATTTTTAAACTTAACATTCCATAAACAACTTGGCACGGGTGTCTAACTAGCATAGAGTGCCAGTCAGCGTAGGGCCCAGTGTTAAATTTCCCAATCGGTGCGGGGGTGTAACTAGTTACTCACGCCAAGGCAAAAACAAGGGTTTTTAAATCTCTGCTTAGGGAATTTTCAATAGAAGGAATATTTCTGTCATGTAAATGGATTCAATGATGTTATTTGCAGGGCATGACACTTATTATTATTCACATAAATGACCCTCCAATGTGCGAGTTGGGGATTGCAGGGATAGTGACCAAATGTTGTGTAACACTTTCTCATATGATATTCGTTTGACGCGCTCAATACCTCATTATAAATATCTATCTGGGGACTACAAATTTTTACGTGATAAAAATCAAAGTAACTTCTGTGTTGCTCCTAATTTTCCCAAAAAAATTCATTTAGGGCCTCAAAACAGCTCCAGAAGTTCAGGACCCGAAAAACTGCTAAAAATAGTAAGTTGTGATGAAACTGAAAAAATGGAAGAAATGATGGTGGGGGTCCAAATGGAATAGGTAATTGGCCACCAATATCCACCTGGATCATTCGTCCCCCCTTAGGAAGCAATGTTCCACATTGCGTTGAGTTCCTCCATGGGATGAGGAAAATTCTGTTGAACTTGGTATTGGATTTGTCAAATATGTCATGGACCTGCTGGAAGACGTGAAGGATTAATTCAATAAATTTGGTTTCTTTATAAGCCTCAGATAGTACATGTGTGGATTTGTTCGATGTGGTCACATGAGGTATGGAAACATCGAGGGCGGCGGTGACTTGGGGTCGGATCAATGGAGTACTTCGACCGACAGCAGGTGTAGAGGAACCTATGGGGGTGAGGAGAATATGTCCTCGTATTCCTCCACGACTTTGTCCATATGTTGTTTCCATGCAGTGGAGCAATGTTTCAAGGATGTGGCCACAATATTCTTCTTGTCTTGTGGGAAAATAGTAATGAAAATAAATTTCCTGGTTTGGGAAACAATCTTACTGCGTTGTTTTGCAGTAGTCAAAGAGATGGTAGGAGGTGGTACTACCTTCAGTATCCTGTACAATTTATTTCCCAAAGTAATAACAATATCATGAGGCCTATACTCATACACATCATGTTGTTGCCACAAGTATGGTTCGCCCAATAATACATCAAACACATCAAGAGGAGCAACGTCACATAGTACCTCATCCGTGAATGGCTTGATGTTGTACGAAAGGGAGCACTGTTGGCAGACGCGGAGATCTCTTCCTTGGTGAAGCCACTCAATGGTATACGGTTGTGGATGTGCTATGGTCAGTAGGCCAAGACGCTTCACTAGCTCTGTTGAAATGAGGTTATTTTGGCTTCCTCTATTGACAAGGAATTGCAGTGTGTTTAGATTCAACAAAAATATCCTAGTGAAAATTAAGCACCTACACTAGGATGGAGCCTTAGGCTATTTTTAGGTGGAAGTCTATTTTTATAATGCATGAGAAAATTCTATTTATAAATGATGTCTATTTATATATGGTGAGAAAATTATATTTATAGATGATGTTCTATTTTTAGATGTATGTGTGAGTTTTATTTATAGATCGCATGTCTATTTATAGATGCATGTCGACTATTATTATCCCTTAATAATAGTTGGAAAATAAACATTAGTCTATTCTCAATGAGCACTTGGAAATAGTTAACTAAAGTGGAAAATCAGTTAGCTAGGAAATTCGAGTTCAAAGGTTGGTTGGTGGGACATGCAAGTGGACTTAGTTGTAACTTAATGATTCGAATTTGTAACGAGAGTTGGATGTGTAGTTATTTGAGTTGTAAAGTATTTTAACTTAGTTAAGTGAGTTAAAATCGGTTGTGATAGTTATGACAGAAGATAAACTAGTGAGAGATCGAGTGAATTAATTATTAATTAATTCACAATTAGTGGTCTCACATGCAGCGAATATTTACTACGTTAACTACATGCATGTCGAAATCCGGTGGAGAGCCGGTTGAAATGTAAGTGACGGGGATAGTTTGACTATCGGTTGTGACTTTAGTGGGTGCACATCATGCAACCACATAGACATTGGATGTGCCCATGAGGATTGTGCGGTTAAGGAAAGTAGGATTCCATTCATTCATGGATTTCTATCGACAAGGATTGTGCGGTGGAGGCGAGTTATACGGAGGCAATAAATTGGTGCATGTATTTGCCAATTTTTTATAACAGATGTGAGATGATTGTATATTGTACTTGAGAGCTCTTGGATTATATTTTTGTATGATATTGTTTCATGATCCATGATATATACATAATGTATGATAGCGGGGTTTTTAGTTTTTATGCTTTCTCGGTAAAAACATCTGTGTTATGTGTGATTGATCCTTCTTCTTGATATTGCAATTGGTGATCATGTTTTAAATTCTTAAATATTTTTTGTAGAAGCAATTATGTATTTAACAGTGGCATATAATTTTTAGATCAGGAGAATCTAGGCAACACATATTTTGTATTAAATTTATACATGGTATCAGAGCACAAAATATTGCAATTTGGAAGTAGGAGTTGAGTTTGTTGTTGGAAACAATTCGAATTTGCAGAAAGATTTTCTTGGTGCTACAATTGAGTAAACATCAAAATGGATTTCAATGGCTTGTGGCTAGAGTATGCACTCGAGGGAAGCTCGAACTAAATTTCCTTGAAGGATAAGATGGAGGCGGTGCTTGAAGGAATTCATCGATAGTGATGTTCCTAAGCCCACTTCGACGGATGTTGCATTACTTAATGCAAGGAAAAATAAAGTGGAAAAGGTGAGGAGGATTATGTTGAAAGGTGTATGAGACCACATTGTCTCAAGCCTTCATGGGAAAGCCACACCATATTCTATGTGGAAGGCTTTGCCAGATCTTTTCCAAAGCAGCAGCGACCATAGGAAATTGGCGTTGAAAGATAAACTCGGGAAGATCAAGATGGAAAAGGGCGACAATATTCCAAATTATATCACAAATTTTGTCCAATGTCGGGATGAACTGGGGAGTGTGGGAATCACTTACACCATTTTTTGGTCATCTAACTTTGTTACTATTAGATGGACCTAAGTACACCATGTAAGACCAATTTTACCCTAAGTAAAATTGCTTTCACTATGAAAAATAACTTAGTAAACCACATTTATTAAGTTGTTTATGGTCTAAACAGGAAACCCCATGAGGAAATATTAAATAAATCTACATTTGTTTAATTTTCCTCAAGGAATAATTAGTTAAACAACAGTCTAATTAATTTTCTTGTTTTGGGTTACATATAACCAGGAATATTAATTAAACTGATGTTTAACTAATTATTCCTTGAGGAAAATCAAACAAATGTAGATTTATTTAATATTTCCTCATGGGCTGTTTAGACCATAAACTACTTAATAAATGTAGTTTACGAAGTTATTTTTCATAGTGAAAAAAAATTTACTTAGGGTAAAATTGGTCTTACATGGTGTACTTAGAAAATATAACCAGGAATATTAATTAAATTGTTGTTTAACTAATTATTCCTTGAGGAAAATCAAACAAATGTAGATTTATTTAATATTTCCTCATAGGGGTTTTCTGCTTTTGACCATAAACAACTTTATAAATGTGGTTTACTAAGTTATTTTTTCATAGTGAAAGCAATTTTACTTAGGGTGAAATTGGTCTTACATGGTGTACTTAGGTCCATCTAATAGTAACGAGGTTAGATGACCCAAAAATGGTGTAACAATCATTGTTGTTGATGATAATTTGGTGAGCTTTGGCTCTCTTGGGACTTCCTAAGAGTTGGCACGGTTTATAAAGACTCTGTCAATGGACGGGAAAAAAGCTGTCGGATTGGAAAATCGACGTGGTCGGATCTAGTGTAGGAGGAGTTAAGGCGGGAACACGGACATGGCTCTTCATCAAAGCATGATGATGAAGAGGATTGTGCTGGGTCGACAAGGAAAGGAAAGGAAAGGGGAATAAATTCCATTCAAAATGCGAGCCTAAAGGCAAGAAGATGGATTTTTCCAAGGTGAAGTGTTTTCATTGTCACGAACATGGGCATCTCCCTACTAGCTGTCCATAGAAGAAGAAGAACAAGAAGGACTGCTGGAGCTGAAGCTTTGGGTGAGGCCCTTGCCTCACAATTTTAACTTGATTTCTCCTTGATCGCATGCATGGTTTCAAGTGCATTGGCATTGGTGTGGTATACGGATAGTAGCGCTTCCTTCCACATGATGGGAGATAAGGAGCTTTTCAATGACTTGGAGGAGAAAGATCTCCAAATTCATATAGATATGGGCGACGATGGATGATACAATGTGGACTTGAGTTGGTACCATTACCTTTGAGAGAGATTCAAGTAAACCATTTTCGGTTGAAATATGTTATGCATGTTCCGAGTCCGAAGAAAAACTTGGTCTCGGTCGCCATGTTGGAGGACGGGAGGCTCGGCGTTTTTTTTAGCAATGGAAAAGCTTTCATGCAACATAAAACAACGGGTCAATCCAAGAGGATAGGGATTCAAGTTAAGAATCTCTGCAAGCTTTGGAGGTAGATGGTTGCGTTGTCATGATAGGCAAGGCAAAAAAAGTGGTGAGCCGGGATGAAGGCAAATTATGGCACAAGCGATTGGGCCATCTTCATCATGGAGCATTGAAATTCATGCAACAAATATCTATTGGACTTCCAATGGGAACACTTGCTCGAGTTAGATCAGTGCAAGGGTTGCACCATAGGGAAGTATGTAAAATCCACCTTTCATGAAAAGGAGAACCGTGCTTCGGTGATTCTGGAGAGAGTTCACACAGACGTGTGTGGACCATTCTTGGTTGCTTCAAAAGAAAAACATAGGTATTGTGTTATTTTTTTTTATTAATTTTTCTCGTAAATGATGTATCTTCTTCATGCAAAAGAAGGATTAAACATTCTCAAAGTTCCGTGATTTTAAGGAATTGGTGGAGAAAGAGTCGGGGAAGCAAGTGAAGGCTACGAGGAGCGATAATAGTGGATAATACATCTCTAACAAATTCAAAGACTTCGCGGCAAAGAAGGAATTCAAATAGAACTCATAGTGCCTCATAACCCACGAGCAAAATGGGGTCGCAGAGAGGAAGAACACAACGATCATGGGTGCAAAGCACGATTGATGTTGCATGATCAGTGCCTACCAATGCATTTTGTGGGCGGAAAGCATGAAAATTTGTGGTTTATGTGAAAAACCGTTGTCCTCATAAAGTACTTGGCATGAGTACACCGAAGAAACTTTCACTAGTAAGAAACCGGATGTTTCTCACTTCAATATTTTTTTTCTCATATGTTTATGTGCATGTGACCAAGAATGCGAGGAAGAAGATGGAGCCAGCCCCGATGAAGTTGGGATATTTGTGGGGTACACAGAACACCCCATAATTATCATGTGTATTTTCCTAATAGTAAGATTATTATTATGTGATGGGATATAAAATTCGATGAGGGGAATGCCATGTAGTTATTGGGAATGCCATGTAGTATTTGCTTGACAGGGAGCTATACTTGCATGCAAAGGAGGAATTTTTGGTTCCCAAAG
This sequence comes from Pinus albicaulis, assembly GCA_034641835.2. Taxonomy (NCBI): domain Eukaryota; kingdom Viridiplantae; phylum Streptophyta; class Pinopsida; order Pinales; family Pinaceae; genus Pinus; species Pinus albicaulis. Next base: position 1,541,698,623 of record CM076584.1, read on the forward strand.
GTGACTCTCTAGATGTGGATCAGCCATAGGAGGAGGTTCATGGAGTGGAGGAGTGATCTGAAAATGGAATGTACTTGAAAAGGGTGCAAGGTATCCATTTTCATTTATGTAAATGAGTGCAAATAATCCAAATTTTAAATCTAAAAATGTGAGAACTTCTTATTTCTAATACAGAGATAGACTATAGGGGCATTTACCTGGATATGTCACCTTTAAAAGAAAGGATGAATCCAGAAGCTACCTGGCTCTCTTACAGACTCTGCCTAAAGAAATAATAGAAGTAAACACTCAAACTTAATTAAAATGATCTTACTCAAACTTGACATTATGCGGAATTTTTGCTTGGAAGAGGTGTATGTCTTTTCTTCTGTTTTTGTGTTTAAAGTTTATTTTTTTTGCTGAAACTTAACATGTATATCAGCAACATAATTCAGCCATAGAATAAAAAAACACAACAGCAATATAATATAGGAGTTCACCCCAACTCTTGGGCTACATCTCCTTTGAGCTTCGTCAACATGACTAGGCTCTTTGGGATTAAGGTACTTAAATTCTTTTTATAATCTCTACACTTAACTCACAATGAATACGAAAATGATTCAAAGAGTGAGAATACCATTTTAAATCCCTTTAATGGTTGTCCAATTTCTGTGAAACAGCTTTAGGCTTCCATGGACACACATCCTTCTATTGGTGCACTAATATTCTCTAAGCTTCTAAATGGCACAAACTCTCTCATATTTCTATTTCTACTCCCTGAAAACCACTACTTTCCGCATCCAATAATTATCATATATCAAATACCAAAGTCGATAATTTTCTTACATTAAAGCACAATGTGACCCCCAAAAATGGCTCTCCTCCACAGGGTTGTCCCCAGAGCTTCCCATGACTTCATATCAACTCCTCGAGCTGTAGAAGTACTCAAAATGATCTGAAACAACTTCCATTGGTTCCAAAATGACTGAAATAGTCAAGATAGAGTTTTTTTTTCATCGAAACGGCCTCGGCTACTCCGAGTTTCGCTACACACTATGTTTGGAAAATGGCCTCTAGAACTTAAATGAAGCTTTTTCTGCTTTCTAAAGTTCTTAACAGGCTCTGAAAACCATCTAAACAGATTCAAAAGGCATGAAATAGCTAATAATTCCTATTCATTTACCTTAAATGCAGAGAAACACGAGTCAATACATGTGCCTTCTCATACTAGGCCTTAATGGCTCCTTCATCTTCTTCGATACTTAAACCTATGAAGATGACCTATGTTAAACTTCAAACCTACTCCATTGAGTCCAGAAGGTCGAAGAGACCCAAAATCAAAAAAAAAATCACTCCAAAAGGATCTCCCATGTGAAAGATATGCCCAAAACAGTATTTTGCCCAATGTTAGGCAAAAATCCCACTAATTGTTGGCCAAGCGTAGTGAACTGGAGCTAAAAGTGGAATTCCACCTAAAATGGAGAAACAAGTGCTAAATTTAGGGGTGGCATAAGCTGTAGCATTAAATGTTAAGTGTAATGTGGCCGCACATTCCGCATTAACTATTGGGGTCAACCATTACAACTGTTATAATAAATTCAATTTTTGTGCTTCACACATCAAAACCAAAGGACGTGGGCCAATGGTAAGGTGTAGCGCTTGTTAATTGCAGGTCATGGGTTCAAACCACAAACACGCAAAAATTTTTAAAACACACCAATTCCATTGTGAGCTCAGGGGCCACGTGGCGACCTTTTGGGCCTACCACGTGGCGACTCTCGATTGGTTTGCCATTACACGATCAACTCTCCGACCAATTGTAGAGGGACACTTGTCATAAAAACCAACTGGTCCATAGATAATATTCTATGGAATATTCCCTGGAATATTCTTTTTTAATATTTTCCAATTTCTAATGTCAAATCGGCCTAATCGAAATTGAAGAACTTCAAAGTTGAATAACTTCTTCATACGGCGTCGGTTTTCGATGTCGTTCCACGGCGTTAGGGATCGTATCAACGAGGCTCTATCTCCGTCTCTCGGGTTCCAAATAAATTTGAGCACTTTCATTTTTTGAGCTTTTTCCAAGCTCGATTTGAGCTCTCGATCAAGGAGTCCACTCACGCAAAGCCAAACATTAGAACTGGAAAAAGGCATACCACGGAAGTTGATAGGTCGAAACTCGATGTTGCGCGAATGTCGGAGCCCCTACTTCGCAACGCTAGAACAAAGACAGTCTCTGGCTCGATTTACTAGATACATGGCTCTCATGAGAAAATGTATTGTGGTCGAGCCCTCTTCCTTTCGGGGAAAGCGAAAGAAGGAGCCCACATGGGTAGATGCAATGTTGGAGGAGTATGACTCCATTATCAAAAATAGTGCTTGGGAAATTGTTCCAAAATTTGGTTGATAAATCGGTGGTAGGTTTGAAATGGATCTACAAGGTAAAGCAAGCTTCGTTGATGGGACCGTTGAGAAATACAAGGCAGATTTGTGGCTCGAGGCTTCTCACATATCGAGGGGATAGATTATGAAGAAACCTTTGCACCTATCGCACGATATTCTTCCATAAGGACCATCCTTTCTCTCTCGGCGCAGATGGGTTGGCGCATTCATCGGATGGATGTGAAAGATCGTGTTTCTCAATGGGATCATTGAGGAAGAGTCTGTACATAGAGCATCCCTGAAGGATTTTTAGATCTTCGGTAGTGAGTTACATTTATGTCAACTCAAAAGAGCGTTGTATGGGCTGAAGTAAGCACCTCGTGCTTGGTACACTCAGATAGACAACTCTTTCACCGGACTTTGCTTCATCAAGAGTGAGGCAGGTGAAAACCTATACCAAATTGTGGTGGAGGGTAAGATTTTAATCATTGTTCTTTATGTTGATGATTTAGTATCGATCGGTGATGAGCGAGTTGATATACTCATACAAGGAGGACCTTGCAAAGGAGTTCGAGATTAAGGATATGGGCCTCCTTCATTATTTCCTTGGATTGGAAATATGGCGGCGAGATGGTAAAATTTTTGTGTCTCAATGCAAGTATGCAAGGGAGATATCGGGTAAGTTTCACATGGAGGGATGTAAAACCATGGATACTCCTTTTCCGAAAGCTTGGATGAAAGAGGATGCTACATCTCGAGAGGTAGTGGATGTTATTGTTTATCAATAGTTGGTGGGTTCGCTAATGTATTTATTGAATACGAGACCGGACATATGCTATGCGACAACCAAACTAATTCAAGTGATGGTCAAGCCTACTAAAAATTTTTTGGAAGGCGGGCAAGCGTGTCCTCGAGATACCGAGGGGCACATCTTAGTATGTCTTATGGTACAAACGGATGGATGAGGTGAAGTTGCATGGCTTCACGGATGTAGATTGGAGCGGGCGGTCCAACGGACGTAAAGAGCACATCAAGGGGGATATTTAGTATCGGATCTATAGTTGTTTCTTGGTACAACGGGGAAACGGAGACCCGTGGCACTTAGTTCGGCGGAAGTGGAATACATGGCAGCGATTCAAGCCGCATGTGAGGCTATTTGGATGAGAAAGATCTCGGTTGGTTTGTTTGGTTCTCATTTAGATCCGATAGTGATTCATTGTGATAATCGAGTTGCATTAAACTCTTGATTAATCTTGTGTTCATGATATATCTAAGCATATAGATATACGGTATCATCATATCGAGATTTTGTGAAGCAAAAGATCATGTTACTTCGAGTACATTCCTACGAAATATCGGGATGTAGATATTCGACGAAGGCACTCACCAGGATCAAATTCGAATACCATAGAGACACGATCGGGGTTGAAGGATAATTCCCTTTCTTTTTTTAGAGGGAGTGTTGAGATTCAACAAGAAGATCCTAGTGAAAAATTAAGCGCCTACACTAGGATGGAGCCTCATGCATTTTTTAGGTGGAAGTCTATTTTTAGAATGCATGAGCAAATTCTATTTATAGATGATGTCTATTTATAGATGGTGAGAAAATTATATTTATAGATGATGTTGTATTTTTAGATGTATGTGCGAGTTCTATTTATAGATCACATGTCTACTTATAGATGCATGTCAACTATTACTATCCCTTAATAATATTTGGATAATAAAAAATTAATCAATTCTCAATGAGAACTTAGAAATAGTTAACCCGAAGTGGAAAATCGGTTAGCTATAGGAAATTCGAGTTCAAAGGTTAGTTGGTGGGACATGCAAGTGGACTTAGTTGTAATCGAGTGATTCGAAAGTTGTAACGGGGTTGGATGTGTAGTTATGTGAGTTGTAAAGTAGTTTAACTCGGTTAAGTGATTTAAACTCGGTTGTGCTAGTTGTAACTAAAGATACACTAGTGAGAGATCGATGAATTAATTATTAATTAATTCACAATCATGGTCTCACATGCAGCGAAGATTTACTATTGTTAGCGCATGCATGTCGGATCCAGTGGAGACCCGGTTGAGATGTAGGTGAAAGGGACAATTTGACTATCGGTTGTGACATTAGTGGGTGCACTCATGCAACCACACGGACATTGGATGTGCCCATGAGGATTTTGTAGTCAAGGAAAGTAGGATTCCATTCATTCGAGGGGATTTCTATCGGCGAGGGATTGTGTAGTGGAGGCGAGGTTGTTTGGAGGTAGTAAATTGGTGCATGTATTTGCCAATTTTTGTATGACGAGTGTGAGACGATTGTATATTGTACTAAGAGCTCCTGGATTAGATTTTTTGTATGAGATTGTTTCATGATCCATGATATATACATAATATATGATAGTGGGGTTTTTTAGCTTTATGCTTTCCGTAAAAAACATATGTGTTATGTGTGATTGATCCTTTTTTCTTGATATTGCAATTGGCGATCATGTTTTAAATTCCGTAATATTTTTTTGTAGAAGCGATTATGTCTTTAACGGCGGCATATAATTTTTATATCGGGATAATCCAAGAAATACATATTTTGTATTAAAAATTCTACACGATGGAGAACCCTTCACCCACATCTGAGAATGGAAGAGGTGCTCCCCCTCCTCGGGATACTCGGGATCCTCCCTCTAGAGCTTGGTAGTGGAAATAATGTCACTGTGATCCGTATCAATTATCTTCTTCCCTTTTTCATTGCCCTTGTCTAGTTCTGACTCAAGATTAGAACATGCATCTGGTTCGGGTGCCTTCAGTTTGGAAAACAACAACGGTTTGGCCCGACACTTGTTTGTGTTGTGTGTGTGGTTGTTATTAAATTCACACCACTTCCTCGTGTCCTTCTTTGAAATTTTGGTGTTTTTCTAAGTCACCCCATTTTAGCTTTGCCCCTTGTTACGTAGTTCGGGTGCCTTTTCCCTAGTTTCGAACTCGCGGATCCAAAGTATTGCTTCTTCTACCTAAATTTTTTTCTCGATCTTGGCGAAATAGTGATATGTCGTGCCAAGTGTTGTAGCCTAATTTGAGTCGGCTAAAAAAGTCAAGAGGTTCGAGAAATTCAAGGTTATTGATGAACGAGTTGTTAAAATTTCAAGAAGACCGTAATATGCTCGAAATGATAACAACAAGCTCAACAAGGATTCGTCATCACGAGTGCACCGAGAACCAAAATCAAGGAAGCGACAACATCGAAGGTGTAATCTAAGCGGGAGGAGTATCAAAGAGAAAATTGTGTAGGAGGGGTCAATTTGGGCTCATTCACGTGCAAAACAATTCAAGAGTTGGACCAATGGGCACATTCGAACATTGCACACCGGACGGGTGGTTGAGTCGGGCTCATTCGCAAGCTCGGGAGGGACTAGCATGGAATAACACATGATAAGATCAAGAGAGTTACACCGTGGATCAAACAAACTAATTTCATGAAGGAAAATAAAGGGTGCATTTCCCTTAAAAACTTAAGAGTTTTGGAGGAGGCGCAAAGGGGAAAATAGACGGTTAGGATAAAAGTGTAGAATTGAAACGAAGATATGGATGGCGGAGATTAAATCACACACTAAAAAATTGCAAGTTTTAAAGGATAGGCATGGGAGGTAAATGTTAAAATCATCGAAGTGCGATATGCGATGTGGTGGGGGCCCGATCGCAAATCGAAAATCACAAGATTTTAAAGAATAAGTTTTAAGGTAAATGTTAAATTCTCTAAAGTGAAATGTGTGATTCCGGGTGGGACACGATTGCATAGAGCACATCACAATTCTTAGAATATAAGTGCTAAAGAAAAGTTTAAAACAACAAAATTTGAAGTTCGATGTTGGCGTGGATGCGATGTGATTTCGAGACGAAATATAAAGAATTTCAGGTCTGGGCGTATGAGGTTCGTGCGCAATTTTATGAAGAAATAAACTAAACACACCAGGCATGCACAGAAGAGGTAGAGTCGGGTAACAGGTGACATGATGACAACGTTCAAAATGCAAAATTATGTCCAAGTGTAGTTTTTTTTTGTTTGTTAAAGATCGAAGCTAAAATTATGTCCTCGATTTCAATGTAATAATTAGTTTAACAATTTTTAGGCAGTCGGGGAGTTTCAAGAAGCTCGAGCAGTTACAAACTGATTTTGTTTGTATTTAAGGAGTGGAAAAAGAGAGAGGAAGGGTTCGAGTTCTAGACCTCTTGGGGATTACATTTTGTACTTCTTTTTACGATGGGTAAATGAAATAAGCGATAAGTTTCCTGCAACTATTGATGGTGATCCGTGTTTCTTGTGCCATTTTGTGTCTTTTCTTCTTTGAATGAAGTGAAGTAATGTAGCAACCGATCTCTTAATTACATATGTGAGTAAGAGTTAAATAACCTTAATTTGCGCTCCTTCACTTCATCTCTTCTCCTTCAAAAATTCTCTCTAAAACTTAAAAGGTGTAGATTCTTCGTATTCGACATATTACTTTTGGTTTCCCCTCTCTTCACAAACTCTTGATGAAACTTTGAAGTAATATATTCTATGTTTACAACATATTATTTCGAGTTTCCTCTCTCTCCATGAATTTCCTCTCGAAACTTGTAAGTGGTAGATTTTGTGTATTCGACATATTACTTTTGGTTTCCCTACGGTTCTTCTTTTTCATTCGGATATCGGCATTGAATGGAATTATCAAATCTTTTACTATTCTAGATCATTAAGGGTTTTAGAAAACTAGTCTCCCGGAGGGGATAGAAAAAAATACCTCATGATAAAATCATTTACGTGACACACTTTTAAAATGTCTTAAGCACTAATTCCTTACCACGATCAAGGGATTGTTTCTTGAGATACAAAATTTTATGGCATCGTTGCTGGGGACGAAGACACGAAGTTATTTTTCCACGGGTATTGATATCTATTTCTTGATGGTGAATAAGATTTAGATACAAATTTGGTTGTTTATTATTCACCTGGCGACTCCATCGATGAAGGTTTCATTAGATGAGGTATTATGTGGGCAAGAAAATGAGATAGCGTCGTGGAAAATACAGCCTATTAGAGTTTGAATCTTTTAAAGGAAGTTTTATTTTTCACTATCAGTTTGGTGTTCTATTTTTGCCTTACATATCAATAAGATCGTTTCCTACTTTATTTTCTCGGGGAATATTATAAGGCCCAAAATGTACATTCTTTATTGGAGAAAGAAGATTTTTCTTTCGATTGTATTATTGATCTTGACACAAATTTACCTCCTAAATATGAAAGGAGAGATGATTGTTGCATTGCCATTCCTTAAGGTAATGCTTTGTCACGACTCTAGGAATAAAGGTGAGGATTCATCATATTTGGGTGATAAAATTTTACCTCATAATAAATTCGCTTCTTTTCCCGGCTTGGAACCAAGGTGATTTTCAAACCCCTTGGTGCCGCCCACAATCCTCCATCAATATCCTTCAAAAAGGATTCAAATTTTTTGCCAAGTTTTTTTTAGAGAGGAGGAAGATATTTCGGTTGAACAACATATCTTGGAATTTGAGTACTTTTTTGGAAAAAATTTCAAATTATTTATGAAGATGTGGCTTTAAGGATGTTTTCTCATTCATTAAAGCTGGGTGCTCAACAATGTTTCCGGTGTTTGGAAGCAAGTTCAATTAGTTCCTGGCAAGGTTTTCAAGATATATTTATTAGATATTGGGGCGAGCGTAATTCATATGAAAAACACCTTTCGAATAATATTATATCCGAGAGGTAGAGCAATGAATCGATCATTGAGTTTAATAGGAGGTTTCAAAATTTTCATTTCAACATGCCAAAAGAGATTTGGCCTCCGAATTCTGACTATGGTTTACTATTTGAGGGCTCTTTCTGTTGTCTTGGATTTTTATCTCAAGGAGAGAAAGCCTTGCACTCTAGAGTTGATGATTCTTTATGCACAAGAAATCGAAGATAATGTGTGGGCTTGTAGAAATTTCTCTCCGTCATGTTGAAAGAACAAGTTTTGTTGAAGACAAGAGGGCATCAGTCGAGGAAACATTGGAATTTCTTTATAAGAGAATGCAAATTCGGATATGAACAAGGATTTGAAAAAGGGGTCATGGAATTCTTGCATTGTTGAAACACAAGAATTCAAGCAATCTAAGGATTTTGGTCGAAATTCGTTGCAACAACTAAACTACGTCTTTGAAATCCTAGAACATCATTACAATTTTCATAATTTTAATGATTGTGTGAATACAGGGAGAAACTATTGGAGCTTCTCGAAGTGTGTTTGCGAAGGGGGAACATTTTTTGTCAATAATTGGCATTATATGAATAACACTCGGCATTATGAGGAACAAACCTTAGATTTATCTTTCAGACCTAAATGGTTATCGAGCAGAAAACAACAATTAATCTTCTCACATACAACCTCAAATTGAGGAGTCAAACAATGAAGGAAGTTGCCCCATTCAAAGAAGCCTACATCGAGCAAGATGTTCAAGAAAAGGAGGCGGCGGAAATTTTTTCTCATCAATTCTATGATACAGATGAGTGACTATATGACAACTTTCTTTTGTCGGCAACAAGCATTTATGCAAGGGTATGTGCAAAGCTACAGTATCTAGAAAATTTTCATTGTACATCCCCTGTTTTGATTTTCAAATTTTCACGGTATGGGGGCATCAAGTCTAACACACATATGTTAGGTTGGTGCCATTGGAAGGCTGACTTCACCTAATTAAGTTTAGCCATGTATATAGATAGGATTTGTGCATAAATAAGCTCGAAAGTTGAGTAATTTCATTTCGGTATTTTTCAGTTTAAGAATAAAGGAATAAGTCCAAAGTGTCGTAGGTTTCGGGAAGATTTCATACTAGATCAACTCCTATTTGGGATTGACTCCATGCCCGATGAAAGGTTATTGATCTACAAGTTCTCTTTGACTCCATGCCCAATAAAGGCTACTCTGATCTACAAGTGCTCTTTGACTCCATGCCCAATAAAGACTATCGATCTACAAGTTCTAAGAACTTTGTTACAAGTGTTGTCCCCAATTGGAGCCGTATTTTGTAGCCTAAATTGACTTAGGGTAAAAAGTCAAGAGAGGTTCGAGCAATTCAAGGTTATTGAGGAACAGTTGTTAAAATTTAAAAAATAAATGTAATATGCTTGAAAAGATAGCCACAAGCTCAACGAGGATTCTTCATCACAGGTGCACCAAAACAAAAACCGAGGAAGCAGCAGCATCGGAGGTGTAATATAAGCCATAGGAGCTGTTGAGCTAATTTATGTACCTAAATTAACACAATTATTTATTATCAATCCGGGTTGTTTATGCTTTGAGGCAAGTTCACTATATGTGAAGATCAGATGTAATCAAACCTTGAAAGATAAGTTATTCAAAAAGTCGAAAAGTAATACATCCTATAATTCTAATTCAATTAGTTTAAAAAGAGGAAGAATATTGAAATGGTTCTTGACTCAAGAAGTCCACTTTCACCTCAATTACCACTTAATGAATCAGAGATTAAAACCAAGAACTTAATATGGATAAATTATTAATGAAAGAAACTCTTAACTTAAGAGACACATAAGGTATTCCATCATAATTCATTCATCTCAATATCAAAATCTCAATAAGAAACTACTTGCATACAAACAAAGGAAACTAGTTTTAATTCATCATTTTAGTAGAAGGGATGCTCAACTTGAACACTGTTTTTCCAACTCGATAAAGTGATGAATAAGCTATGAACTAATGAAATCAATCACTATGCATGAACCATGAAGCAATCTTAAATAAAACTTTGAAAAAACCAGGTTCTACAATAACCGAGATTACAAGGAAATAAAACTAGTTAACAAGGAAGTGTACTTAGCTTGGAATGGGGGCCCTCCACCCTTGCCTTGCACACTTGAGAGGTGATCTCGTAAGCTTAAATTCAGTTACACATCCATAGCATTGAACAGAAAAATAATAATAACACAAGTCTTCAAATTAGCTCCTCAATCCAAAGGTGTCACAAGACATAAAAGTATATTAAGTTAATACATAAGCCATCAAAGTTTTGGCTTTAAATAAGAAGTCTCATGAAAACAAAACTGATCTATATTCACTCAAACAAACCCATCTACTCTCATCCACCTATCTAAGTCGAATTCATTACTCTTATCCCAAGAAATATGACCAATCCCATAGAATCTCAAAAGCTGCCCTATTTCTATGGGATTTCACGAATGACTAGTCATGATTGACTAGCACCAAATGGGCCTAATAAAGCTTGTTCTGTTCGAACTAAGCATAGATGGCTTAATCCTAGTTCCCAAGCTGTCCATCCATGCATTCAATTCGTGCCCAAGTGTCCCGCAACCACATCAACCATAGAGCTATTACGAGAATTTTACGAATCTACCAATTTTGCACTAAAAACCAAACTTTCATAAAAACTTTAGAAATTGAAAAATTAAAATTAAATACCGAATGGATATCAAATATACATCAAAATGGAATAAATGAAGGGAAAATGGATGGGAAATAGATGGATTAGTAAGTTTCTTTGAGCAAAAATAAGACCAAAACTAAGGCCCAACATCTCTCCCTTGCTTATCATCAAGCATGTCCCCATGCTTGCTTATTCCTCTTTGACCTTCTTCTCTCCGTAGTAGATGTTGTACACGTAGATGCTTCTTCGTTGTACGTTGCCACGGCCAAACAATCCAAACCGTGTCATGTCTTTCCCCGAACAAAGTCTGCTTTGACCTTCGTTTTTCATACTTTGCACTCGCCGCATATTCTTTTCCTTTAACCACTTAAATGCTTGCTTAGAAAGTAGATCATTTTTTCCATTTCAGTCTCCCCCAATTCTTCTTTTAATTTTTCATTTGCCTTAACCAATTTAGAATTATCTTTCTTATTTTGCCTTGTTTTCCTTTTTTAATTGCTTCTCCACGATTTTGCTAATTTCCAATTGATCAGTTAAGTCCTCGATTCTTCCAACATTGATTTCTTTTTTCAAAATCTTGTGTTGTTTTCATTAGTGATGCTGCTTTCTCGCATCATCATATGAAGAATCCCTCTCAAATACTTCTTGTGCAATGTCATTTTCTTCTTGTTGTCTTGGGGAATATGTTTCTTCTTCCTTGTCTAAGTTAATGGGACTTTTATTCCTAAATCTTCTAGGAATAGACATAACGGATGTTTCATTTTTCCTGCATGGCCATGTTATTCTCTGTTGTTTAGCTCTTGTTCAGGGATACGAGGGTGAGTTCATCAATCCTCTGTTTTTCTCGTTCTGTTTTATCCTCGTACTTCCTTAATCATTCAATGAACCGATTTTTAGACATGAACTCTCTCCATACTATGCCCCGTGACCTCACTCGATATTCAACTAGGATTTTTGATCAATCCTTGATGGTAAATATGTCCCCGCTTTAGGCCCGTGTTCATGTTTTCATTTGTTTCAATCATTCTCAAGAGGCTCCTATATAGGAAGTAAGGCAAGTTAATCCTATCTTCTCCCTTAATATCGTCGTAGAAGTCGACATGATACAAGTGGGCAACGCTATATCCTCTATCACAAGTCAAAAACTTCCGGATGACCAAAACCAACTCACCCCATGGTTCATTGAACCATTCCACAGGGTATCCCTTTTGTTCTATCAAAAGTCCCTTTCCTAGGTTCTTCTCAAGAAAGAAAGTCCAAGCTTTCTCCTTGAAGTGCGTGCCTTTGTAATACTTCTCACCTATCATGGGTAGATCTAAAGCTTGGGAAAGATATTCTCGGGTTACAGGGAATAATGACATCTCCTACCCGTGTCTGGTCTTGATCGAAGTTATTTATAAAGTCCACAGTTATCCGTTCGCAGTGGCCATCAAATTTTTGTAAAAAAGCTTATCATCCTGCTTGGTAAAGTTTTTCTATAGTTTCCTTCCCCCGACTCTCTATCCGAAATTTTGGCTCTACTCTAGCGACATTGTTTACGAAAACCAATGAATGAATGCCTCTGTTGTTACTAATTTCATCTTGACAATAAAAAATATAACTATTGTTCGTTTTCAAAACGAAATTTTTAAAGCAAAGAAGCTTACCTTCCTCCTCTCAACAATTTAACTCTGATTTCCTTAACCTCTTGTTTATTTTTTCTCTGCAACATGACCTTGTTTTAGTTCCTGTTCAAGCAAGCAAACACCCTGTATACCCCCTGTCAATATGCTAATCTACTCTGTCTTGAAAACAAAATACATATGCAAACAATGTTCCATGTATGCTCATCGCCTTATACATGTTGCCAAAATCAAACCATAGGTTCACTTTGTGTATGTACAATCAAGAAAAATAAGGAGTGTTTTGACTACGATTGCATGCATATGGCTCTCGGCCTCAAAACACAAATGATAAAAAAACACGACGCATTTAAATTGAGTTTTAAATGGCTCTAGCAATCGAACTCCCTTTGGCAACCAAAATCGCACATGGCATGGCTCGTTCGGCCCCTTAGAAACTTCAATCCCTCGTTTCGGTTAAAACAAAAACAAAAACGCGTCAGGGCGACAAGGATTCATAATAGAGACATATGACGTTTTCATGCATATGATACGTTAGGGATTGACTGTTGTTGAAGTGTTAATGGAATCGACGCACAACACAATAAAGTGTGCAATCAAAACAAAGTGCGGTGCGCATTCAACAACAGCACGCACAATTCAATCAACAAATACCGCCATAGCGGCATAAACATGCCATAACAATCATATTTTCGAGTGCCTCCTCCGTTCATAGACTTCGTTATGAACACGGCACATCGTTAAAACTCCACATATAATGCCGAGACCCTAACGTGTTATCCATGCAATGAATTCACATTTAAATGTTGCGCGATTCACTAGTAGTTTATGCCATGATTTACGCAATGAATCAATCGATTTAGTGTCGTGGTTTCGGCATTACTCGTTGTCAACGAGCGCTTGAGGAATATCCGGCGCTCCAAATCCCCTGTTCAACAGCTTTTCAATTGACTAGTGGCAAGAGCAGCAGTAACATAACCATTAATAACAGATAGTTCACAACGTATACTTCCCATCGTTTGCCGAGCTTAAACAATTATCCCATTACACGATTGAATCCCAAAAATCGGTGATCAGCGATCGTTAGAACCGGATGATTTTCCTTCTTAAATCCGCCCAAACTTGCTTCACCCTTCTTTTCACTAGTTTGCAGCTTCAAACACCATCTCTTTGAGCTATTTGGCAATGAGGACCGAGGTTTAAACAATCAAGAACTCGGTCGATTCATGACCGTTTCATGGAGTGTACTTGTGCGCCTCTCGTTCATTGGTGTTACGGTGCAGTGGTTGGTATGGCGACGTCTGTTTGACCGATCTACCCGACTGTGTCATGAGGATGGCCAAATCATCGTTTTATTTTGAATGGTATGCGCATAACATTATTGCCACCGTCGTGTGCTCCTCATGCGTGCAATGATATTCGAGCATTGTTTGTATTGCAATGAGTGTGTATGCAATTACCATTTGACAATATCCACGCCGCAATACTTATATGCACAGTTGTGCCATATAGTTTGCGCGCAACCGTCCACCATTCCTTATATCATATGCGCCCTTTCCCTAATTTTATACCATATGCCTTCACTTATATCATATACCATATGTTTTATACCACTATATCATATGCGCTTTGGGTTATGATATATATATATGACTATGGCGCATGCATACCATTTGGACTATGGTATATAATTTGATATGGTATATATTTACTTTGATTTCCATATAGCGCATGAGTTTTGTTTGGATTATATAGCATATATTTATAATTTTAAAATGACCATCTTGGGTCATATTTAAAATTATCACCATCACTAATGCTTGAGTTGTATGTGCGGAGTTGAAAAGTTGTCCCAGTTTGGTCTTTTAAGCTCTTAAAGAAAAATACTTAGGGGTTAATGAAATGAATATGTATGGAAATGAAATGGAATATGATGTATAAGGGTTATAGGGTATGTATAGGGAATATAGGATATGAAATGATAATGAATATCCTCGGGTACTAATTTCGACTTAACAAAAACTAAAAATTTCTAAGAAAAATTTGAATTTTCAAGCACAAAAATGACTATACATATACTCCCCCTGGATGATGTCTCGTACAAGTGGGATGAAATCAATTGATCGAGATGTTGTAGATGGATCAAAAAGTAAACTTTATTGCTGCTCCTTGTTCTTCATGCTCACGGTTCTTGAATTGTTAGTCGAGGTCCCTCTGTAATGATTCTTTGTTTTCAGGTCCCTCCGCTTTCGCTTACAAAATATGCACATGTTGTTTTGACATTGGCGGAGTCTTTCGAGTCCCTACTCGTAATGATTTCTTATTTCAGGTCCCTCTCGTTGACAATGCAAGTTCCTTCTATACTTCAGCTTTCCGACTGAAGATCCGATGCAAGTCTCCCCCTTGTTTAAGATGTGACTTGTCCTCAAAGTCGGTTGTTGGTGGAGAGTACTGTATTGAAATTATGTGAGAACGATGAGAACAAGAATAAGGAATTCATAGAGTCCAAGTTGCCCCTGGTTTTCCCCCTATGAATTCATGTTTGTTGAGTGCGCGTTTGCCTCGGTTTTCACTAGCAAACAAATTTTATTTTATTTTTTATTTTTTATTTATTTATTTATTTATTTATTTTATTTTTTTTATTCAACTCACAAGACTGGGAAGATGGGCTGAGCCTCGGTGTGCCATGACTTCAGGTTTCGTATCTTCTATCGGTTGTTTCATAAATGCTTCTTTACCTGATAGGCCTATTATAAACTTTGAGCCTATGTCCATTCACTATAAAGGAGGTGGAGTCTGGTCGATTGTCCCGATCTTGATCTGCTCCATTGTCAAAGATTTCGTCAATTTCATATGGGCCTAGCCGTGTGTGTTGTGAACTTTGCTTTGAAGTCTTTGAATTTGGAGTCAAAAAGTAATGCCTGAGTCTCCCTTGCGAAAATGTCTTTGTTTTGATATATCCGTCAGTGCCAATTCATTCTTTGTTGTTGCACCAATGTAGTATGTTCTATGGCTTGTTGACGATGCTCATCCAATTGATCTGGGTTCCATGATCCATTGCTTGTTGTGCTTACGTCGAGTCTAGTCCTAGTTCAGTCGCTAGTCTCGTATGTTTGTATTTGAAACTCTATAGGCAATAAGGCCTCTTTTCCATATACTAAGCTGGTATGGACTAAAACCAGTTGTATTCTTCCATGTGATTACGTAGGCCCATAGTGCATCTTTTAATTTTTCGAGACCAATCTTTTTACGTTCAAATTTGTCTTGTTTTTGTCATGATATTTTCTAGGACTTTATTTGTTGATTCAACTCGCCCATTTGCTTGAGGATGATATGGTGTAGATTTCCTGTGTTTGATCTTGTATTTCTCTCGTAGATCTCGTACCGGCTTTGATGTAAACTGTGTTCCTTGATACGTTACAATTTGTCTAGGTACTCCATATCGACAAAGATTTCTTCAAAAAGAAAGGTGACCATCGTATCTTCTCGTTGCTCGTTCATTGCTTTAGCCTCTGCCCACTTGGTTACATAATCTGTACATACTAAGATGTACTTCTTTCCATTTGATGGTGGATTGATGGGTCCAACAAAGTCAAGTGCCCATTGCTCAAATGGTTCTATGAGGACCCGTAGGCTTCGACGGCATCTCATCCGTTGTGATTGGTCTCCCTCGTTCTCCGGCAAGCATCACATTGCTTGACATATTTCTTAGAGTCTCCGAAGATGGATGGCCGATAGTAGCTCGATTGCTGACACCTTATACGTTGTTCGTTTGTCCGCAAAATGACCACCACATGGTTCATCGTGACATGCTCTTAGAATGTCTAATATTTCTATCTTCTCGCACACATTTTCTAATTATCAAATCCGAACCCGAGTATAAAATAAATCACCATTTACCCAACTATACCTAGAGCTTTCTCTAACAATTTTGTGTCTTTGCTTTTTAGTGAATTGAGTTGGAAACTTTCCCGTGAAGATAAATAGTTTGCAATATCAGCAAACCATGGTGTTCTTACTTGTGATGGCAAACAGTGTTCATCGGGAAAGTTATCCGCAACCGGATTTGGGTCGTTGGGTGAATGTATGCGGGACAGAAAAAGTCGACCACTTGATTTTCCTTGCCTGGCCGGTCTTGTATTGTGATATTAAATTCTTGCAATACTTGGTAACCATCTTGTTATTCTTCCATTGGTGATGGGTTTATTCATCAAGTATTTGATTGCTCTGAATGATCCGTATGAATGAAAAACTTGATATCCCGTTATATAGTGTCTGAATTTGTTTTACTCGCATGTATAACGGCTAACATTTCTTTCTCTGTGATCTGTGTAGTTCAATTTTGCAGGTGTTAGATTCTTGCTTATAAAATATATTGCATAATTGAACAAGTTCTCTTTTTCGTTCAAGAGAGGCACCTATCGCGATATCGGATGCATCGAGTTGATATATGAAATGGCAAAGACCCAGCTTTGGCCCGACGGAGAATGGAGTACATCGATAATTTCTCTTTCGTATTTTGAAATGCATTTTGACGATCATTTTTCCGTTGAAATTCAATATCTTTTGCTAATAGTTTAAAAAGAGGTTGGGCTATTTTATCTGAAGTTTTCAATGAATCGTCTATAATAGCTCTAGCATAGCCTAAGAAACTTCTTACCTCTTTTCCGTGTTGTAGGAGGCATTAAGTTTACTAGGACTTGGATTTTTCTTTGGATCCACTTTAATTCTCTGATGCGAAATATGGTGTCCCGAACTATTCCTTCTGTTAACATCATATAGCATTTCTCATTGCTTAATGACAAATTTGTTTCAATGCATCGTTTTAGAACTTTCTCAAGGTTATTTAGGCAATCATTATATGTGTTTCCATAAAGCTCGTGAAGTCATCCATATAAACCTCTACACATTCATGAATTAGATCAGCGAAGATTGCAAGCACTTTGCTCGTTGAAAAGTTGCGAGTGCATTACATAAACCGAATGGCAAAACATTATATGCATAGGTTCCCCCATGGGCAAGTGAATGTTGTCTTGTCTTGGTCTTCTATTGCTATTCTTATACGGTTGTATCCGCTAAACCCATCCAAGAAGGAGAAAAAAAAATTTCCAGCCTAATGAGTCTAACACTTGATCAATGAATGGTAGAGGAAAATGATCTTTTAGTGTAGCTTTGTTTAGTTCCCAGATAGTCCACACATACCCTCCACTTTCCATTTTTCTTTGGTACAATAACCGAGTGGAGAAACCCATTGACTATCCGAAATAGGATAGATGAATCCAACATTTAACAATTTTTGCGGTTCCTCTTTCACTATTTCTTTCATCATGGGATTCATTCGTCTTTGAGGTTGTCTTATAGGTTTGAGTTGATCATCCGTATAGATGTGGTGGACACATGTGCTAGGATGGATTCCTTGCATGTCGAGTATAATCCCGAGGCAAAAGCTTTTGAATATTTACGTAATAATGCAATTACCTCTTGCTCTTGTCTTGATTGCAATCTGGTTTCCAATGTTTAAATGTTTTCCAGGATTTACCTCAATTGTTTTTTATTGTTGGATTGGAGATTGTGTTTACTGGGAAAGATGTCTATAAAAGATTTCCGCAAAGTTTGAACAAGTACAAGTTTCTCGAAAGCATTGATTCAAAAGGTTACTTATGACTTCATATTGGACTTCTCTAAGTCGCTTCTGAAATACTTGGTTACGAAATGAAAAAGATCCATTAAGTCTTCATTCTCTTCTTCTTCTCTTAAATCAAAGAATTGATTTATACTTAAAGTCGATTTAGTTTCTTTGTTTTTCTTGAGCTTCAAGCACCGATTCTAAAGAAGTTGATTGTGCAGGTGAATAAAGAGCAATGTGTTTCCCTTTCATCTCCATGTGAAATAATCATGCTTCCCGATCTCGCATCCTATGAAGGCATCGGCGTAGCTAACCATGGTCGCTGCCCTAAGATTAGAGGATGTCCTCCCAAATTTGTTTTTGGTTGCAAGATAAGGAAGTCAACAGGGATACTCCCATGAATCCAAAGAGACTATGATATCTTCCAATATCCCTTCGGGAACAACTTTAGATCTCGTACTGCTAGTTCTAAGATTGTAGAGGTTGATCTAATCTTGTTCAAATGCAAAGTTTTCATTGTCTCCATTGTCATTACATTTATAGCTGCTCCCAAGTCTATTAATGTGTTTAGTACGAAAAATTATTTATTGATATAGTAACCATAGGGATACCAGGATCAATATATTTTTCTACTATGGTTTGTGTAGACATGAGGCTTGCTAGTTTACCAATGACTTGGATTGTAGTAGGATCCTTCTTCTTTTTCTCGTGATTTCTTAATGCACAATTCCTTTATTGTTTTAGCATATATTGGTATTTCTTTAATTGCCTTCAACAAAGGAATTTTTACATAAGCATTTTTTTAACTCATCTAAAATATCAAATTCGGGAAGGGTTATTTCTTTTTGTTGTTCCACTAACCTTTCGGGGATAAGGTGGTGTTTGTGTTGTAATGTTTGTTCCTTTCTCGAATTTGTATCTTAGTTTGTGATGTTTCGGGGTGATTCTCCTTGTTCGATTGGTTCTTCTATGATTGGAGGAGAATCCTTTTTAAGCACTTTTCCGAGACCTTAGATTGACTTCATTAAGAGGAAGAATTGAATATGTGGGAAAACATCGTTTGCTTCCTCTACGGTGTATCGACTTTGTCCACCTTATTATTCGGATTTGCCATTGGTTGGGTCGGGTAATTGAGTTGGTCCGGGTTGATTTGTGGGTAGGTCGTAATTGTTGTGGTTGGGTCAACAATGGTGGAGGATTCTTTACTGTGGAAGTGGGATGGATTGTGGATATGCGTGAATGTTGTTGTTGAAATGGTATGGATTGTGGATATTGTGGATATGTAAATGGTGCAGTTGGTATTGTTGTTGGTATTGTTGTTGATATCTATTGAGATGATTTGGTTTCCATAACCATATCCTCTCCAACCTTGTGCAGGTTGTTGTGGATATTGTTGTGGAGCTAAGCTTGCCATGGCATTGGAGGGGTCAAGGATTTTGAGGTGGATAGAGGTAATTTTGTTGAGGGAATTGTTGTTGATTTTGTTGAGGCATCCTAGGGTCGCCATGGTCTTCATGGTGCTACATAATAAAAACCTTCTATTCCTCGGCACTTCTTCCATTGAATTCATTTGTAATTCTTTCAATCTTAGACAATTTTAATTTCGTGGAATGATTTTTCTCGTACAAAGACCACAAACTCCGAACACTATCCAAAGGACATTCTCTCAATGGATGTTTCTTTCTACATTTGGGACAAAAAGATTGCTAGAGCTTGTTCTTGTTCTTCTTTCTTCTTGTTTGCCTTTAGCACATCTACTTGTGTCCCTAATGTACTCAAGAGATCTTTGTTTTGAAGTTCTCCAATAAGCTTCCTATTTCAGCTCTTGTTATCCCTCCTGCTCACTGACGACTTTGTCTGCTTTTGAACTTACTTCTCTTCTTCCTGTTTTTGCTCTTCCTCTAGAATATTTTTGACATAAGTCAACAATTTCTTCGAATGGTAGGTTTGAAATGTCTCCTTTACCCATCACATTCAAGATGTCAAGGTATTAATCCCTTACACCCTTGAGAAAGATTGTTCGAATGGTTTCTTGATTTAGAGAGTGTTGTTTAGATTTACGTAGATTATATAAAAAAATCTTTCCAAATATTCTTCTAAACTTTCATCTTCTTGTTGTGTCATTCTGAAAAACATCTTCCTTTGAATCTCTAGATCTACAATAAGCTTGATATTTTTTTAAGGAAGAGCGATCTCATATCATCCCAAGAAGCTATTGTTTGTTCTCCTAAACCCATAAACCATTTCAAAGCTACGCTTTTAATGTTGCGGGGAAAAGACGAAGTTTATGAATGTCATCGAGTGTATCCATATGTTCTACATAGAATATCAAATTCAAACATAAATGCATCGGGATCTTCCATGGACATTCCATAAAAATTTGGCAACATGAAGGTGGAATATTTTTCATTTTCACTTCTTCTCCTAATATTGCACTTGTGTCTATTATTGGAAAGCCAAAGGTAGTCTCTTGATCATTACCATCTTCTTGTCTTTTCCGATCGTTTTCTATTTTTCTATCATTTTCTTGTTTTGCCTCTTCCTCTCTCTTTCTTCTCCATTCTATTTGTTGTCTTTCATATGCGACTCGTTGTTCGGGAGTGAGAATAACGAGATCCATGTCCCTCTTCTCGCCATTGGTTGATTTGTTTCAATTTTAAGTGGAGTTTCGGAGTTCTTTCGGGAAGATAAGAGGATTTATGGATGGAAAGACAGATTGTTTTCCTTTGATAATTTCTTTTTGTTTTCCGTAATTTGAAGATTGTTTTTGCTTTGCTTCCCAAGCTAACAAATTTTGCCTCTCAATCAAAGTTAATCTTTGTCCACTTCTTTGTTTTTCCGCCAATTCCTCGATTATTGGATTACCGATGAATCGGGTGTTTGATGATCCTATCTCTATTTGTGGGGGATTTTTAAACAAAATCTACCTTGAGGATCTCTATATCTAGGCATAAAGAAACATAACTAAAAAATGTAACTAATGTTTTTGTTGTTTTGAAATTTATCTTTCTATCGACTATGCCGATATTTGCCTCCCCAGACAACGGCTTAAAAATGTTGAGCTAATTTATGTACCTAAATTAACACAATTATTTCTTATCAATCCGGGTTGTTTATGCTTTGAGGGCAAGTTCACTATATGTGAAGATCAGATGTAATCAAACCTTGAAAGATAAGTTATTCAAAAGTCAGAAAGTAATACATCCTATAATTCTAATTCAATTAGTTTAAAAAGAGGAAGAATATTGAAATGGTTCTTGACTCAAGAAGTCCACTTTCACCTCAATTACCACTTAATGAATCAGAGATTAAAACCAAGAACTTAAGATGGATAAATTATTAATGAAATAAAACTCTTAACTTAAGAGACACATAAGGTATTCCATCATAATTCATTCATCTCAATATCAAAATCTCAATAAGAAACTACTTGCATACAAACAAAGGAAACTAGTTTTAATTCATCATTTTAGTAGAAGGGATGCTCAACTTGAACACCTGTTTTTCCAACTCGATAAAGTGATGAAATAAGCTATGAAATAATGAAATCAATCACTATGCATGAACCATGAAGCAATCTGAAATAAAACTTTGAAAAACCGATTTCTACAATAACCGGATTACAAGGAAATAAAACTAGTTAACAAGGAAGTGTACTTAGCTTGGAATGGGGGCCCTCCACCCTTGCCTTGCACACTTGAGAAGTGATCTCGGAAGCTTAAATTCAGTTACACATCCATAGCATTGAACAGCAAAAATAATAATAACACAAGTCTTCAAATTAGCTCCTCAATCCAAAGGTGTCACGACATAAAAGTATATTAAGTTAATACATAAGCCATCAAAGTTTTGGCTTTAAATAAGAAGTCTCATGAAACAAACTGATCTATATTCACTCAAACAAACCCATCTACTCTCATCCACCTATCTAAGTCGAATTCATTACTCTTATCCCAAGAAATATGACCAATCCCATAGAATCTCAAAACAGCCCTATTTCTATGGGATTTCTAAATGACTAGTCATGATTGACTAGCACCAAATGGGCCTAATAAAGCTTGTTCGTTCGAACTAAGCATAGTGCAGCTTAATCCTAGTTCCCAAGCTGTCCATCCATGCATTCAATTCATGCCCAAGTTTCCCTGCAACCACATCAACCATAGAGCTATTACGGGAATTTACCGAATACGCCAATTTTGCACTAAAAACCAAACTTTCATAAAAAATTTAGAAATTGAAAAATTAAAATTAAATACCTGAATGGATATCAAATATACATCAAAATGGAATAAATGAAGGGAAAATGGATGGGAAATAGATGGATTAGTAAGTTTCTTTGAGCAAAAATAAGACCAAAACTAAGGCCCAACAGGAGCAACAAAGAGAAAAGCGTGTAGGATGAGTCAATTCGGGCTCATTCACATACAGAACAGTTCAAGGGTTGGACCAATGGGCATGTTTACAACATTTCACACTGGACAAGGTCAATTTGGGCTCATTCGCAAGCTCAGGACGGACTAGCGTGGAAGAACACCAGATAAGCTCGGGAGGGTTACACCGTGGAGAAAACAAAATAATTTCCCGAAGGCAGGAGAAAGGGCACATTTCCCTTAAAAAACTTAAGAATTTTGGAGGAGGCACTAAGGGGAAAATAGACGGTTAGGATCAAAGCACGGAATTGAAACAGAGAGATGGACGGTGGAGATTAAATCGCAAACCGAAAATCGTAAGTTTCAAAGGATAGGCATGGGAGGTAAATGTTAAAATCGTCGAAGTGCGATATGCGATGCGGTGGGGCCCAATCGCAAGTTTTAAATAATAAGTGCGAGAGGTAAATTTTAAATTCGTCGAAGTGCGATGTGTGATGCGAGTGGGACCCGATCACATAGCGCACATCACAAGTCTTAGAAGATAAGTGCTAAATAAAATTTTAAAAAAAGCGAAATGCTTAGTGCGATGTTGGCGCGGATGCGATGTGATTTTGAGACGAAATCTTAAGGATTTCAGTGTCGGGCGTATGACGTTCGTGTTCCATTTTATGAAGAAATAGACTAAACATAATAGGCGAAGTGCAGAAGGCGAGTCGGGTAGTAGGTGACATGATGACGAGTGTTCTAAACACAAAATCATGGGAAAATTCGAGTGGAGATGCGTTTATGTAGAGCGTTAGGATGTCACAGCTTGAAACGGAAGGAGACACATCAACAAAAAATCAAACTCGGCTAAAGGATTATATTCCAAGTTTATTTTGTTTTCTTTGTTAAAGATCGAAGCTACAATGATGTCCTCGATTTCAATGTAATAAGTATTTTAACGAGTTTTTTAGGCGATCGGGGAGTTTCAAGAAGCTCGAGCAATTAAAAAGCGCGTTCGTTTTTATTTAAGGAGTGGAGAAAGAGAGAGGAAGGGTTCCAAGTTACGGACCTCTTGGGGATTAAATTTTTTTACTTATTTTTTCTGATGGGTAAATGAAAGAATCGAGTAAGTTTCTGCAAGCTGTTGATGGTGATTTATGTTTCTTGTGCCATTGTGTGTCTTTTTATTCTTTGAATGAAGTGAAATAATGTAGAGTTGATCTCTTAATTAAATTTGTGAGTAAGAGTTAAATAACCTTAATTTGTGCTCCTTCACTTCACTCTTCTCCCTTCACAAATTCTCTACGAAACTTAAAATTGGTAGATTACTGTGTATTCGACATATTACTTTGGGTTTCCCCTCTCTTCACAAACTCCCCGATGAAAATTTGAAGTAATAGATTTTGTGTTTACAACATATTATTTTGAGTTTCCTCTCTCTCCATGAATTTCCTCTTAAACTTAAAAAGTGGTAGATTTTGTGCATTCGAGCATATTACTTTGGGTTTCTCCTACGGTTCTTCTTTTTCATTCGGATATCAGTCGGTGAATGGCATTATGAAATCTTTTATTATTCTAGATCATTAAGGGTTTTAGAAAACTAGTCTCGCGGAGGGATAGAACAAATACCTCATGATAAAATCATTTCTGTGACACACTTTTAAAATGTCTTAAGCATTGATTCCTTACCACAGTCGAGGAATTGTTTCTTGAGATACAACTCCAAACAAGGTAATGTCGAGGAAATTTATTCTTGTTGAATGTGTCTCTGCAAAAAGTTGTGGTACTTGAGCCCAAAATGTCTCTTTGAATATTTAATACCCAACTTTGTGCACGCAGTATGGAACAAATTTCTTATTTCAGTACACATCTTGATCCCTTCGATGTTGCGGCATGGTCCATTGGATGCACTCTTTTCCCTATATCTCCCACATCGGGAAATATTGTTCCTTGATGTCGTCTCGGAACAGAAATAAAAGTGGGTCAGTATGAGAACAAAGAGGGCTCCCTCTTGTCCCTTTGGTCATAGTAGGTTGGCCACCAGTCTTTGACATGGGGGGTGGCTTTGAGAAGTGAAAAATAATATTTTCTCGATCGAAGAAATCATGGATGAAGAAATTCCCTTCCAACAAATTCAACCATCTATCTACAACGTCTAGCTCTATCGGGACTTCAAATATAGGAATTTAAAAGTTGACTTGTACCTTAAAAGGAGTGGGGCCTCTAGAGTGGCTACAGAATGTAGATGCCCGTCGGCTGGGGAAACGATCGTTGAAGGATTTGGGAAAATTTATCCATCATCGCGTTCCTTTGTTTCTCTAGGGCCTCCTCAAACAATATTTTGATAGGATCTCTTACTCCCTCATCTTTCATTTCTTCCACCATGGGAGCTCGCTCGGGGTTTTAAAGGTTGATCTCGCAAGGGTTCGACCGAGATCAAGCCCTAACTCCTTATACCACGACCTCATTGGGGATATGCAAATAAAAAAAGAGAAAGAGCAGACCACTCTAATACCATTGATCCGGATTTATGAAGGAATGCAATAAAATACAAAAATAAACATAAAAACGTAGATGTCTTAGAAATAAAACTTCCTTTCATTAATAACAAATGATTTAAATATGGTTAGAGACATAATGGAAATAAACTAGGTAGGGCGTTGGTAGCTTATCTCTAAGAAGAGATGTGGTGGCTATAGGCCTCTGAATTGTGTTACAATGAGGATTGAAGGACTATTTATTGTTGAGAAACAATGGAAAACTCTAAACATCCAAAAAGCATAACCCTAGGAGATGAAGCGCCAAAACTATGGGCCCCGTTTGCATAAATCGGTACATCAACTTCATGGGGACATAACTTTGGCATATGATCTCCTTTTGACATGCTCAATACCTCGTTTGAAAGATATATTTGAGGACTGCAAATTTTGACATGTGAAATATCAAAGGAACTTCCATGTTTCTCCCGAGTTTTTCCCAAAAAACGTCGTTTAGAGCCTTAAAGCAGCTACGAAAGTTCAAGACCCGAAAAACTCATTAAAAAATAGTAAGTTGTGCTTTAACAGAAAAAGCTGAAAGAACCGATGGTGGAGGTCCAAATGGAATAGGTGGATGGCCACAAATATCCACCCGGATCAATTTATTACATGATGCCCTGCACCAATGTAATCGGCACCCCAATTTGTTCCTCATCAAACACCACGATAGTGTACAAGCTGGTATTATCACATTAAAAAAACATATGAAGTCAACTTCGAGTGCATTAATCATTATCAATCATTACTAATCAAATTATTGTACTATATCAATCATTCTTAATACACTCAACCCATATTTATTCGTGATTAATTTTGAATCCATGGGTATTAGGCTATTATTCGATAGCTTCACCATGGTTTCCAACATCCACTTCGTCTAAATTCCAACTATAAAATGGATCTCTCCACCATTAGCCTTTTCGATAAAATAAAAAAATCATTTGGGTGTTTTATGTACCAAAGGTTCACACATTTTGTCCTTCTTATGCAACCCTGATACTTTCCTTTCATTAGAAGATTATAGATGTTAGCAACATCTTTCCTACACAAAAAGAAATCCCTATCTCGAATTGAAGCATCCATGTCAACATATTTTTTAACATGCATTTTGCAAACCAAGTCAACTGTAACTTCCAAGAAGAAACAAATCTCTACATAGTAAACCATGTCCCTTGATAACTTTGGTTGATGTAGGGACTGTTAGCGCTCGATTCTGCCACAGGCTGAAAGAGGCGAGGCTCGAGGCAACATCAAACCAACCTTAGCCTCGTAGCTAGCCCTACGAGGACAGGAGAGGGCTCTCTCCGGGTCAAACTCAGCAAAAGGATCTTCAAGGGGCTGGGATGACCGATAAGGAATGCTAATCTTAGGCTAGTAAAGTGATATGGATGAGGTTTTTAATAAATGTTGGGGTTTCTGGGCTGTGTGAGGCAAAGAACAGCTTGAACAGAGAAATATAATAAAAAAAAAACACAGATTGTCTTCTGAGGCAAGGTAGGCAGGAAAATTTAACATCAAACTTGAGATTAAATGAAATGGCAAGACTGTTGAGGAGCCGACAAGGGCATAGAGGATGAATCCTTGTCGAACAGAAGAAAACATTAAATATGAACAAACTTAAAGGCAGAGCATACCAAATATGAATTCTACCTTAACACTTCATTTGTTCAATTGGAAATGATCATGAAATGACATGAACACATAACAGGCTACATATGAAACAAAAGAGGACACAAATGCTAAATTTCAAGCCACGGGAATCTCAGAAGCCAGCGCTGGGTATTTTCATTAAAATCTCTGTCAAAGACAGTACAATGGAAGCTCTGTTCTCTCTCCTACCCTAACTCTCCCCTCACTCTCTTTTACAAATTAAATTTATACATTAAATCATCTAAAACAAAACAACAACAGATCGGCCCCCAAAACAGGAGCGTTGTTTCAACTAAAGCCACAAAAATAGAATAGAATCCTCCATCTGCTCCAAGAGGCGCCTTGTTCAATCAAGCGTTTTCACTGTACAGGATAGGGGGCTGTTGACAGTTGCAACCGACCCTATAGATAGCTTTGCTATTGGCACAGAAATCTGGGAAAGCCACAGTCAACAACGAGCCACTGGAGATTTTTTCATTAATGACATTGCTACCCAAACTCGACTATGAATGCCACTTTGCAAACTGCGCACCAAATCTGGAAATGCGTTGGCCATTTACCGAAATTAGGAGAATATTTTGATAATCTGGAATAAATCCGCCGCATATATCGGATGGAAATCGACTCCCCTACAATCTTTCTTATCCGATAATAATGGGCATATCTGTTGAGCATGGTATAACACATGAATCCACGCGTCCAGGCATTTGCAGCTGTTGTTGAATGAGATGTGTTTGTCTCGAGCTGTATCACCTGGACGTTTTCCGCACCAAAACCTTGTTGTATAATCACTACTCCCATTGCAGAGGACGTGCAAGGTCTCATACTCCACGTACATTGGGTATTTCAACTTGAGGAACAAATCTCTGCGTGGGTCGCGCAGGCTCAGTTTGGGTCGCGCAGCCCAGGTGGGTCGCTCGACGCCCAGGTGGGTCGCTCGAGCCCCAAGACCATACAGCCTTGTCCATTCTTTCGCTGTTTCCACAGCCTTAATTTCATTTGTCTTCAAGTGTTTTGCAATGTTTTTTCAGAGAGAGGGTGCTCTTAACAGTGCTTGTATACTCAATAAAACTGTTTCGAATTTGCAATGCTGGAAACGCAAGATGCCCAATTGCCTTGCGAAGATTTGGTAGTGCTGTACGATATCATAAAGCAGCTGCAAGGAAAATGAAGGTTTGCCATTCCACTGTATTCATTAAAACTTGTGATTTCCTGTTCTACGATTTGAACCAACTGCTGGATGCTTGTTGCGTTTGTGAGCAGTGTCTTTCTGTTTGCTGATCGACTGAATTTATTCCATTGTCAAATTCCCGCTGCGCTTTCTCCCTCTCATGGCTATTCTCTTTACCTGCATTGCCTTTGAATACCCAGCCGGTGCGTGTCATCAGCTCCTGGATATAATTTCAAATTTCTCGTAGTGGAGCGCATATGCTTTGGTAACAAAGAGCGCATGTTTTCAATCCAATCTGAAGTAACACCAAACAACACCAAACTAGAATTAAAAGCAGTGACAAACACATTCATATACTCATTTGGAGTGAAAAGGTTGAAATTGTTTGAAAAATCGAGCAGCAGAGATCAAATTTTGAACTGGGGATTTCATATTGACTTTTATCACCCAGGACACCAACCCAAATTCCTTTCTGACTGACTATAATAATCTGGGTTAGCATTTTCTTTGCAATCCATTGATGAAGATATATTTGCAGAATCAAATAAAGCTAACCGTGTTGTCTGCATTTCTGACTTCAAACTTCTCTTGTCAAATGTGGCAAAACCTGTATCATATGATTTCTGTGCTCCAAAGGGAGAAATAACAAGGCTATCCCGCAGAACCTTAGGACTCCCCGAATGTAGTTGATATGCAGTTTGAAGGTCATTTGTGGCAACATAGCCTAATGCTATATAAGGGGAACAAGAAAAAGTTACTCCATTCTCCATGTGAACAGTTTTTACCTCTAATGATGCAAGTAGTTGAGCATGGAGCCAAATAATATATATATAGCAAAGGATTTAAAATCTTGATTTCAAAAACTCGATTTGCAATGTTTGAAATTTTGGCACTTTCACATTGAAACTTCATTTTGCTGGCTTTGGCTTTCTCTGAGGTCGATACTGATGATTTTATTGTCTTTTTGCAGGGATATGGCTGTCTTGGCTAGAGAAAAGACCAGGGGTCTGCTTTTACAATGTCTTCATGGCGGAATAATTAAAATTTATTACAAAATGATAATGACAAATTTCTAGTTCCAAAACAGAGTTTTGGACTAGAAATGTATTTTTTTTAAAAAATGCTGATGATAATAAAAATAGAAATTCCAGTACTGGACTCTCCTCACCTTGCAGGCTTTATGACTAGTGTATAAATGACTCAACAAACCCTAGACACCAAGACCTAGGACACTTATTGACATTTTAATGACCTCATACATAATGACAATGACTATAAATAATTTTTTGAGAAAATATTTTTAAAATAGCGCTGCAGGTATAACATGAGGAAACACAAAATGACACAACCCTTCGTCAGTTCATGGCATGATTCTAATGATATGCAAATAAGTGAAACAAGTGAGACACCTAATAATGAAAATGCAAAAGACGAAATGATCACTGACGGAGGGCAGCAAGGGCTGACTCTAACAGGGACTTAGCACCATCCTTGGCTATCTACGTGCTCATACGTGCTATATTTTATTATCACTAGATCAAGGATTTGAACTATAACTTTTATAATGAAATGGCATTGGTAACCCCTCTTTTTCGAAAATGAGGATCTTCACTTCATTTCATCTTGTCCTCTTCTGTCCTTAGGGCCATATGAACAAGCATAGTTGCATAAAAATGTTATAAAATCCAATACATATGAATACATGAAAAATGATCGAGCATTATTAATACAAACACCTAAACAATGCTCCCCGGATGCGGGTCTCTAATCACGAGGCTTGACCCTAGATCCTCCTCCGCGTGATAGTTTTCATAGCCACATGGTTGCACATGGCTCACATGGGGTATTCTTAAAATCTCCGTTACCACTCCCGCACCATTAAACTCCCTCCTATCACCGCCATTAACGCCGTCCTTGCAGTCGCCCGCTCGCTATTTCATGGGTGCGAGATGCCTCTTCTTCATTATCCTCCCTTTGCCTCTCGGTTCCGTTGGTCGACCTCACTGCTCGTACATTCAGCCCTCTATCTCATGTCTTCTCCCCCGCTTAGGGCCTCACCTTATATCTCTCGTTTTCAATTCCACCTACAACCCCTCTCCATCGAGAATTTTGACGCCTCGATGTCGCGATGCCATAGAATGAAGTGTCGTTGAGGAAGAGGTTGTTGTCATCCCTCCCATCCTCATCTCTCCCCTTTGCAAGTATTTCCTTGTTGAGCTCACCCTCAATGTGAATTCAACAGAGGCACCGACCGACAAGAGTGTCGACCCTCATTTCGTTGCGCATCCCCGATGCCCCCTCTATCTCCTCTAGCTCGGGGTCTCGGAAAATAATGCGTAAGTCCTCCATGATGCCTTCTTTCCTCCGAGTAGCCCAAGAAATCGGTGGCTCGCCCACAAATCCATGGTGAATTCCTCGGGCAGCGAAAGTGGCGGCGGTTCAGACGAGGACGAAAACGCGAGCAGCTTTGGGTGCACACTTTGCCTCCACGCCGCAGTCGGCTCCCCAAGCTGCCCAAGCATGACAAAGACCTACGACGGACTATGTCGCTTCATTGTGGAAGATCCACTTCTTGAAGACATTCAAAATGACAAGCCGCGAAGGATTAGCGCCATGGTGCCTCTCTCCTTTGTCAATCACGGCTCCATAGTTATTTTTTTTCTTTATTTTTTCTCCGTATAGTATGTTTAAATTTTGGATGATTATGTTATGTTTTGGTTTCCCCATCTAAGGCAGCACTCCTCCCTGAGACATGGTCTAATTTACGGGTTGGTTTCCCCAACGAGGCAATCCCTTTTTGTTTTTTTTAACATTTTTTCAGTGCTTTTTCGGAATTGGCTAGTGTAGCAATTATGGTGGGAATGTTTTGAAATGTACTTCTTTTGTACCATATTATAGAAATTAGACATATTTAGAAGAAAAAAAACATATAAACAATGCATCTCTAAAAAACTTGCACTTCATATAGCAAGGAAGTAGTAGGCCTTGAACTCGGAGATTTTATTTTGTACTTGGGTGAAAGAACATGGAGCATCTTGGTTCATTTACTCTCCTCTAATAAAGTCTCCAATTCTAGTTGAAGGGATTTTTTTCAATACAATAAATATCCATGTGTTTTCTATGTACTTCGAGACAAATATAAATCCCTTCTAGAAAATATGATCTTTTCTTTAGGGTCTTGCTTCGGAAGGAAATGAGTGTTTCCCATTTGACTTGCGTTACCATTTTCTCGACCCAATGAGTTGTTGCAACGGTAAACCGAATGTGTTGCAAAAAGTGACCCATCAAGTTACCACGATGGTCACCCAACGAGTTGCCACAACCGTGAAGGACTCCCACCTCTAAACCAGACATGCTTCCACAATGGTAAACCGATGATATGCCTCAATGGTCAACCGAGTGATTTGTTGTAACGGTCAAACCGCAAGTTGCCGCAATATTTAACCAGGTGAATTTATGCAATGGTAGGGGAACAATCACTATTTCATTTTACAAATTTTATTTTATCGATTAAGATCACTTTAAACAAAATCCAAAAAATAAATAGAAAAAAATAAATATTTTTATTATCAAATAGAGGACTCCAAAATATGTTTCAAAATAAGACCTTAGAATGCATTCAATACCTCTTCACATTTCCAACTTCTAGGAACATTCATTGATTCATTATACATGAGTAGCACATGAAAAAATTTATCCAAATGGCCCACAACCATTGCGACAACACTTGACCGCACACAACCGAAATAGAAATCTCCCTTGACCGCGACAACAATGAAGCTCGTTGGTGCCAATTGGATGGTAACTATTGCGGCAACCCCTCACTCGCGTACAAAAAAAACGAAAACCCTCCCCGACCACGACAGCATAAACAATCGGTGCCAAATGGGCATAAACCGATGCAAAAACACCGATCGCATACAACGAAAACGAAAATCTCCCTCGAACATGATAACAACAAACGGTTGGTGCCAAATGAGCGGAAACCATTGCTGAAACACCGACTACATATTGTTGCCGCAACATATGACGCCACGTGATATTACCGGACTCATTACCTCAACCTTCCATTGCGTCGTTCTCCCACATTTAAACTATTGCGAGAGAACAAACACGTCCATAGTCACTACGAACTCTAACTAAAGATGAGAGGCCCAACGATTACGTAAAGAATTTAGTGAAGAATTGCTACAATAATTTCCATGCGTTAAACCATTTTTTGAACAAGTAGGTTGGATAGAGTATATTCACGGATGTGAGGGGCATGACGATGGCATAGCTATAGAATTTCCATGCTTTATAAGGAGAGTAGCTCCGAGGTAGCACGGACAATGGTGCATACGACGAAGAATAAATTGTGGAAGTGACAGGGTGTTAGTATGAATCTTTCGTCGTAAAATATCACTTTAGCTACGCATAAAAAATAGCCCTAACATCAATTATGGCTGCAAAATACCTTTAAGATTGCTCTGCACAAATTCAAATCTAAGCACAAAATATATTAGCGAGATAAGAAATAACATAGCTCCATAGATCCAATGAACAAGACAAGAAGAATGTATATGAAAGAATTTTGTATTATATTAAAGAATGGGGCACTCGTGAGGAAAACAAGAAAGGTGTTTTCCGGTTCTCCTTAGTGGGATGGGTTCTTGGAAGTCCTCGGTGTTTTCGGATCTATAATTTCTCTCTCTTATGGATGTGGAAAAGCAAACACTAGAACTCAATGGGAGTTCACAAAGCAAAAATGGAAAATGGTGACCAAGAAAAGATCCGGAGTGATCTAATGCAATGAAGGTGGTTAATGAATGGGGAAAACCCCCCCTATTTATAACAAAATATTGGGGCGGTCTAGAACTCGCGTGCATGAATAAAATATTATTAATTGAATTCTAGAAGCACCTTTTAGGAATATTTTATTATATTTGTTGGAGGGAAAAGGATTCTTGACTTGGGTCAATTCCTTTATTTATAAATAATAAATAAATAAATGATTTATTTATCATTTTATGGGAATATAAAAAAATAAATAATGGTTTATTTAATTATTTATGTATGATTTAATCAAATTTAACTAAGAATGTTATTTAAATAATGATTTAAATAACTTGTTCTTAGGAAATAATTAAATAAATAAGGATTTATTTAATTAATTTCTTTGTTTTGGGTTAAATATGACCAAATAAGTTATTTTATATGGTGAAAGAAATTTTACTTAGGGTAAAATTGGTCTTACATGGTGTACTTGGGTTCATCTAATAATAATAGGTTAGATGACCAAAAAATGGTGTAACGGATTGCCCCCAACGTACGAGTGTTAGGAGCAAATCGTATGACCGAAGTACGTTGTAAGAACTCAATCACTAGATATCAAAAGGGAAGTGAGAGAGAGAAGTGTAATGTTGTCCGATGTGTTAAAGGACTAGACCACGAGGAGACGAGACTTACGGGTGCAACAAGTCTCTATGAAGTGGTACGTGCTAAAGGCGACAAGGAGGCATACCTATGCCTGCTGAGACAAAGTACAAAGAATAAAGGGCGCACGGAAAACCACGGAACACAATAAGTACAAAGAACAAGGCACCGAAAAACCACTGAACGCAAGAATGAAGCATGTCGTGGGACGAAACATGAGCCAGATAAATAACATGATGGATCCCACATACATGCGATGCCTAGAATAATCGTTAGGACTTATACAATAATATGGTAGTACATGAGATACAAATAGACCCAAATGCCCCCTACACGCAGGGGAAGGGCTCGCAACATCCGACCGATACGTGCAAATCGAAGAGGCGTCGCAAGTGGTGGAGGCTAATATCATCAAATGGGAGGAGGCGTATCGGGGCGGAAATGAAGTCATCCGGCATGTGGGGGGGGCTACCCGCATGGCCACCCCCCTCATGAGGGTTGAGACATCTCACACATTCCCCGGAATCACTAGTCAGCCGTTCGTCGCATCACTAGACCATCCGAGTGTATAGATCACGATCATGTCGGGAAGAACTCAAACCAATGGTACACTTCCCCCTAGACCGGGCTTCTAGAATAAATGAGTCGAGGTCGACGAGTAGGTCTCGCCATAGGTGAGGCAATAAAGGGATCCCCAACTAAGGCACGAGGGGAAAAATAGTAGAGCGACGTCCAGAGTAGACACCGATGATGATGATGGAATGATGACAAGGGCCAAGGGGACCCGAAAAACATGAGTACAAAATGGTATCTCATGACGGAAATCGACACGAACAAAGATAAATATGGGGTCGAGCGCGTGCCCCAAGGAAAAGTGTGTGTAAGTGAGGAAATCCTATTTGGAGAAGAGGGAAAGAAATACTTCGTGAGAAACATGTGTCCTGGTGAAGTAGGGAATGATAAAAACAAACATGCGTGGGCTATCTACAAGGAGATAAAACATGCATTTCGAGTGGGAAATGCTAAGGTTAATATCTCTTAAGATAGAGTGCATTGCGAGGATTAGGAAGGTGTGGCCTTCAAAGTCCCTCTAAAAGATATGCTCCCTTCCCCGCATCTTTACCGATGATGTAAGGACCTAGCCATAATGAGTTGAACTTCCCATGACCAAGGGTATCGTGGGCCCAGTCGTATAATAGAACAAGGTCACCTTCATGAAAGGTGCGAGGGTGTACTTTTCGGTCATATCGAGCTTTGGTGCGCTTTTTGGCCGCTTCGAGAGTTTGCAATGCAATGCGACGCGTCTTCAAAGGTGCGCTCAAGCATGATAAGTCGTTGTTCGAGAGGTTGGGTATCGGGAAGAAGTTTGACGGCCAAGTGAAGGGAAGGGATTTCACATTCGATTGGTAAGACGGCCTCCTCGCTCAAAGACAAGGTGGAAAGGAGTGAAATCGGTGGCGGTTTTAACAAAAGTACGATAGGCCCATAAAGTCGGGAAGATCATGAGATGCCAATTGGTTTTGTGCTTATTCACCGTTCGTTGAAGCTATGGTCTTAAGAATTTTTTTATTTGGTTGCTTCCACTTTACCATTACCTTGGGGGTAATAGGAAGATGAATATTGGTGTTCAAAACCTAAGAGGGAGGAGAGCTCATGCCAAATCTGGTCTTCAAAATGTCGGCCATGGTCCGAGACTAATTGTTTGGGAATGCCGAATCTGGGCAATGACATGGTTAAAGAAAAAGAGGGTCGCGGTAGTTGTCGTATTGTTGAATGTGGGCATAGCTTCGGCTCCATTTAGTAAAATAATCAACCACCATGATTATATATTTGTGGTTACCGAGCAGATGGAGGTCGACATTCCATGAAGTCAATGGCCCATTTACAACCGATCACCACCTTGGTGCAACGCATGAGGATATAATGACGCAGCTTTTTGGACCGAGAACACGACGACTAGTGCTAATTTTTTCTTCATGCGAGTAGGACACGATGGACCGGAAAGGTTCTTACTCGACATAATAGATCACATGTTGCAGCACCGTTATCATCCTCTTGGATAAGGACACCGTGCAACCCAATAGGTGGAAGCGAGAGAGATGTATAGAATGAAATCTCGGTCAAAGTCAAGGGACGGATCAAGGGAGCCGATGTGAGGGCATGTTTGAGCATGAAAAAGACTCTTGAGTGTATGTATCCTTATCCAAAAGGGTGTAGAGATCGAAGAAGTCTAAGGGAATCCGTGATGCGATAGTGGCGTAGTCGGGAGACGAATCTGCGAATAAAATTAGCTTTGCCTTGGAGAATTTGTAGTCTGGCGTAAGGTACAAGGCGAGAGGGAAGTTCAAGAATGTATTGAACCTTCAAAGGGTCGTAGAGTTATCCCATATTTAGACACGATGAAGCCGAGGGAGACGACCGAGCGAGAACACGAGAAGACACATTTCAAAGGGTTAAGGCGTGATGTTATACTTGCAGCATCGACGAGGAAAAATGAGTACGCAAGTCATGAAGGTGTTACGCTCGATGTTTAGAACGTGCGATAAAGAAGGTCGTCTAAATAGGCAAGGATAATATGGGTTAATTCATGGATGCAACAAGACATGGCTCGTTGAAAGGTGGCGTCGGTGTTTTTAAGGCCAAATGGCATGACTCGGTGATGCGAAAGTGCCCCACGTCGACTAATGAACGCGTGTTTAAGTTGATCATCACGACGGATAAAAATTTGGTTTTTTATCGAGAGAAGCCATCCATCAAGGAGAGAAATCTCGTGCCCCCACACACTCATCGATGATTTGGTCAATAAATGGTGTGGGGAAGTTGTCTTTGGGACAAGCTTTGTTCGGATCGTGAAAGTCGGTGCAAACACGAATGGTGCCTTGTTTTTGGAGGACGGGAACTAGGTTAGACACCCAAAGTGGTATATTCAATGGGGTAAATGAATCCAAACTTTGTCGCAGCTTGTCGATTTCAGCTTTGATGGATTCACGTCGGGAAGGATGGATGGGTCTCAGAATTTCTTGACGAACTAGAATGGCGAGCGGGACATGTGTCGATGTAATGTTCAACAATGGCAGGATCGAGTCCGGGCATTTCGAGTATGACCAGTGAAAACATCACGGAATTCTTTCGAAGAGTTTCATGTAGGCTTCAATTTCTTCCGAGTGCCTTTGGGCGCCCATGGTGATATGTTCTTCAATACCCGGCTTGACGTAAAATGTCGATTTTGATGGTGGGAGAGATATTAGCCATATTGCCTTCTTCGAAAGCATCAGGGTGCGAGGAGGGGGTTTTTGAACCAATCAACTTTATCGGGGAATGAAGTCTTTGGATTCAAGGGCATATTGGTCATGGGAATTTCACAAAGAACAAGGGTTATTGGTGCGCAAGTTCTTAATTTTAGGGGTAGGAGCGAGGTATGGTGAAATGGACTTCGGGATGTCCGAGTCCGGAAACGTTTCACCAATCCATAGTCCGAGAGGTGGTAATTCAGGGACGAGTGTGAGTGGCGTGACCAACAACATCACATAGACTCACATCGGATGGGATGTCCGGGAGGCCGAGGAGAGGTAGATTTGGGCGAGGTAGGTTTGTCGTTTGATGCCCCCCTCGCGAGCTTTGCTATATGTACTCGGAGCGGTCTGTAACAGAGAGGCGGTGCTTGTTGAGGTGATCGGGGTACCAGCGTAGCAAGAGAAGTGGTGGGGATTGGTTGAACCCAGGGGTTAAAGTAATATATGGTTTAGGTTGACCTGGCGGAGTGGTGGCGGGAGGGTCAAGATTCCAAACGAGTATACCTAAGGTCAAGTTGGGGAGGGGAGAGGGTGGCCAAGGTAGGGACCGAATAAGCACCGGGAGAGGGAGCGCACGAAAGGGATCCGTCCAACATGGAAATGGCCGGGGAGGAATGGTGCCAAGGGGGTTGATTTCTAAGTGAAGTCGACCCATGAGGATTGGTGGTAGAAGAAGATTCGAAGGAAGAAGGGTCGCTAACGAGGGCGGAGGGCTAGGAGCTGGTTGAGGTTGAGGTTGTCGACTAGCCAAAGTGGGCTCCGTGAGGTTAGCCCATGATGATTGCATCATGAAAACGTTTGCCAAGTTAGGATCGCAGACGGAGGGGAGTCGAAAAAGGTGTCGAGCAAGGAGGAGTCTTTGTAGACGCCGGGGGAGACACCGGTCAAAGAATCAACAGTTGCTTGTTGGTGACAGTAGAGATGGTGGACCTCGAGTCCGAGATTTTGGTTCATGGTAAGTCAATTGGTCAATGGTGACGATCTTGCCATTATGAGGGAAGAACATCTTGTAGTGGATCGCGGATGGGACAACGTGACATTGCATAGGTGTAACTACGCCCCAAAAGGATGTTGTAGTCAAGAGGGGCGTCGATAACTTCGACGTCAACACAAACGACCTTGGCCGGGCAAGGGTGATAGTGACGATTACGGAATAGGCCAATGCGGCCGGGAGGCATGGCCATCCCATGCACGAAGGGTGATGGTGGAAGGGCGCGCTCATGGGATCCGAGTTGTTTCCAAACCGAAGCGGACATTGCGCAGTAGATGCCCCTCATCAATAATGCACCGAGCAACATTGGTGTTTCAGATTTTGACTAGGATTTGGAAAGCAACCCGAAGGAGGGTGAGGGGGGATGGTCCGGGATCGACGAGTGTCAAAACAATAAATTGGTCATCGATGGGATCTACGGCGCCCACGGCAGAGCATAGTAGAGCCCTCTTTGAGAAGGACACTACCGGAGGAGTTCCAGTGTTGAAATGGCAGCAGGAGATTGGGCGGATCCTCTAATATGTTGTATGAAGGGGCAGCGCCCGACTCGTAGGCGATGACTTCGACATAATGGTCCCTTAGGAGGCTTGGGATGAACCGTGGTTGTGGGAGCGAGGGGAGTTGTAGGGGACCATTGGGTGTTGATAGAGGCTCGTAGGACCTCGAAGATGGAGACTTAGAGATGGATGTGACGGGAGGTGTGGAATAGCGACGGGACTCAGGGTTTGAAGGTTGAGGTCGACAATGAGAGGTGGGTCGGAAGCCATCATGAGAATCCGGTAATCGGAGGAACCACAAGGGGAAGGGTGAGTGGTTACCGAGGTTTGAGGTGGTTGAGTGGCCATGAATCCTTGTTGTGGGAAAGGATTGGTAAACACAAACGAAAGTTGAGAAGTAACGGGGGTGTAGTAGGGGAGGAGTGTTGTCCTCAGACGGTTTGGCTCCGAGAATCCCAAAGTTGCCGCATTTGTGGTAATAAGGGACAATCATGAGTGTAGTGACCATAAACACGCAACACGAACATGGATTATTGGTGCGAAGTGGCATGTCCGCTTGGGCCGAGAGCCCGGGCCGGTTGGCGGTGGTAGGGTCGAGAGTGGGTCCACGATTGACGAGAGCGGATTTATTTCCCCTTCTCCTTCTTGAGAAGCGAGGAATGTTAGGTGCGTTGCACAAATACTTACTTTGTAGTAAGGGCGATTGTGGGGGTGGAAAAGGCAATGGAGTGGAAGGTCCAAATGCGGAGGAGCTGTGGACATTAGGTTGCGGATATGGATAAGGGGTAGGGTGGGCGCGCAGTAAGGTAAGCAGGGAGGGTGGGAAAAATGAGGAGGCACTGCCGTAGCTCGGATACATGCTACCCTAGGGAGGGAGAAAACGCCGGAGGGCGGCCCTCCCGGAGGAAAACCGTGGCTCGGAAGAGGTTGGGCGGAGGAGTATGTGACGTGGCTTCAAAATACCGTCGTGCAAAGTGAGATGCCCCCAGAGGCATTAGGGCCATTGAGTTTGGGAAGGTCAGGGGAGGACGTATAAACATAACCGTAGTCAGGCGTAGATAAGGTCATACTTCAAGGCTATTTGGAGGGCGGCTTCTTCGCTTGGGGAAAATGGGATGCGACATCTTTGCCAATGGGAGGTAAGAGAGAGCGAAGGAACCGAGTCCATATAAACCCAATCTTCAAAGGGGGAGCGCGGCACAAGCTCCGTCGTCGCCGCCATTCCCCGGTCACGAGCAAGAAGCAGGTGTCGAAGAGGATTGATGGAAAGAGGTTAAAAGCTTGGTACCGATGTCGTATCGCAGGAGGGAGGCAGAGTAGGATAAAAAGAGGCTTCGGTAATGGTCGCAAAAGTGGTATGGGAGGAGGTGGCTTGTTCAACATACCATTTAGAAGCATCGCCCGTAAGCGTGCATTGGAACAATCGAAGACGGATGGAGTCGTCGGTGATGGAATTAGCGGAGCACCACATGTGGAAAGAGAAGATATGGTTAGAGGGATCTTCGCTAGCAAGGCCTTCAAACTTGGGAATGCTCGGAGGGAGCTTGGTTGGCATAGCGGTGCCAACTCACATCGTGGCAAATGGGATCATTAATTAGGCTGATTGAAGTCTGGGAGGCGCGAGGGCCGCCCATATAAGGGAGTAATGGGGGCGCCGAGGTAGGTCCGTAGTGGTTCCACCGGAAATGGGCCCGGCGGTAGGAGCGGGGGTTAGGGCTGGGTCGGAACTATCACATGGTGAAGGGAAAAAGAGGGGGAACCGCAGGTGGGGAGAACCCGAACAATCGAAAGAGGAGTCGGAGTGCGGACTCGAGGGAAGGCCGACTCGATGATGACAGAAGGAGGAAGTCGTCCAAGTGGGAGCGGGGATGAAGGCCAAGAAGTCTCCAGAGAGCGGCGCCTTGGGGGCGCAATGATGACGCAGAAGAAGATAAATCGACGAGGGCAGTGGGGGGACAAAATCAAGTGAGGTCAAGGGAGCAGAGAGGTGCGATGGACAATTTATTTTTAAAGTCTTTGCCCGGGCGGTGTTAACCCTGAGTGCTTCTTTGCTTAGGAGTCGATGTGTGGTGTGCGTAAATTTTAAATGTTTAAACCCGGACGTTTTGAGAGTAAAAGAAAAAAGTGTCATTTGCGTAATGGAAAATAAATCTGCGGCAACAAGACTGCAAGAACGAAAAATTAACACTAATAATGCAACAATCTAACCCAAAAAAGAGCGAGTCTCTCAAAACTATTCTACAAGAGGGAAAAAACTAGGCAAAGCACGCTAAAAGATGCCAATAGATCGAAGGTCCCAGGGACCGGGATCCAAAGGGTGAATGCTGCTAAAAGTGGTGCAGAGAATAGCAAAGAGGCGAGAGGCAAGGTTTTTCGCTAGAAAGGAGGAGATCAACTATAGATAGGAGAGACAAGGCGGTGGCCTTAGAAATGGACCCAAACAAAACGAGATGAGGTGGTTTTGAGAGGAGAGGAGGCCCGATCTAAAAGGATGCGAAAAGGAGGTATCGGATGCGAGAAAAAGAGGGTTGAAACTCGCGGAAATTCGGACTTCGAAATAGTAAAGACTCGTCCACAGAAAAGTGGAGGGTACTAGAGCCCTAAGGGCAAGATTCCCTCTTAGGTGAGTGAATCAAATCGAGAAACAAGGGTCCAAACGGGGAAGACACAGAGGGTCGGAAAACCCCGACGGAAGCTTCGGACAAACCCAAAAAAAGTAGTCGAAAAAATTGCGTAGTAAAAGGGCAAGTCGCGAGTGTTCGACTCTGTTTTTTCAATCCAGTCACGAGTGCCTGGGGCGAGAGAGCATCTCGAGGCTCGGGTCGCACTTTTTTGGGCCAATAAGTGCGACTGCAAATCCAACCGTCTCGGCGGCGTATTTCGGGAAAAATTTTTGTCGTCTCGACTGCGGCTGATGTCTATCACTCTACGCAATAAGGCCAGAAACACACGGAAGTTAAAAAATTTGACTCGTTTAAATGGTTTTAGGGGTGAAAATCACCATAAAAAATAGGAAAAACAAAAAAATGGAAGAGAAACCCTAGGGAGTCCGAAACAGCCTAGATATGCGGGAATAGATCAAACGACAAAGTGGTCGTAAAATAAAACCCGTGTGGAGTCGCCAATTGTTAGTATGAATCTTGAAATCGTAAAACATCACTTTAGCTACGCATAAAAAATATCCCTAACATCAATTATGGCACGCAAAATACCTTTAAGATTGTCGCACAAATCGGATCTAAGCACAAAAGATATTAATCGAGATAAGAAATAACATAGCTCCATAGATCCAATGAACAAGACGAAAGAAGAATGTATATGAAAGAATTTTGTATTATTATTAAAGAATGGGGCACTGTGAGGAAAAAAGAAAGGTGTTTTTCGATTCTCCTCGATGGGATGGGTTCTTGGAAGTCCTCAATGTTTCGGATCTAGCATTTCTCTCTCTTATGGATGTGGAAAAGCAAACATAGAACTCAATGGGAGTTCACAAAGCAAAATGTAAAATGGTGACCAAGAAAAAGATCCGGAGTGATCTAATGCAATGAAGGTGGTTAATGAATGGGAAAACCCCTATTTATAACAAAATATTGGGGAGCGGTCTAGAACTCGGTGCATGAATAAAATATTATTAATCGAATTCTAGAAGCACCTTTTAGGAATATTTTATTATATTTGTTGGAGGGAAAAGGATTCTTGACTTGGGTCAATTCCTTTATTTATAAATAATAAATAAATAAATGATTTATTTATCATTTTAGGGGAATGATGGGAATATAATTAAATAAATAATGGTTTATTTAATTATTTATGTATGATTTAGTCAAATTTAACTAAGAATATTATTTAAATAATTATTTAAATAACTTGTTCTTAGGAAATAATTAAATAAATAAGGATTTATTTAATTAATTTCTTTGTTTTGGGTTAAATATGACCAAATAAGTTATTTTATATGGTAGAAAGCAATTTTACTTAGGGTAAAAATTGGTCTTACATGTGTACTTGGGTTCATCTAATAATAATAGGTTAGATGACCAAAAAATGGTGTAACAACGGGGTTACCCAAACGCGGAGAATAGTGGTTTGCGCCCCGAAGACCCCAACCCGATGTTGTCCGACAATTCCTCGAGGGAGGTGAACAACTACAGAAGATAAGCACGAGGATTTGACAAGAGGGCATCACCACAACCCTAGAAAGATATTGCATTCCTTGTCTTGAAAATTTTCACGTGCAAAGGAAGGTATGTCATTATATAGTACCAAGCACCTCCAATTGTTAGACCACTCTGCGTCATGGCGAGGTTGGTTAACATGCCTTTATTTCCTCGCAAAAACCCTAATGCATATGGCCCGATGTGTGCATAAATCAAAGCGTCCATTTGATACCTTGTGACTCGGATTTGGCCAAGTCAACTCGAGCCAACCCCCTGACCAAGTCGGCCGGTTTGGTCACTGAGCTAGTTATCTCAGCCGAGTCCGACTTAGACCGGTCAATCTGGTGACCGTCGTCGAACCCCCGAAACGTCCAAATTTGGACTTGAAACCGGTTTTCCAAGGGTCGCGAGTGCAATTTGTATGTCTTTGAGATGATTCACACTAAGAAGAAAAATTGTTTGGAGAAAAAATGGTTAAATGATCTAGTCTATGTCCATGACAACCTCAACTAAGACGCATACCAATTGCTAAATAAAAGACACGATTCATATCCTATTGTGTTGGATGATATTGATCCAACATAAAATTGGTAGTGGAGACTCATCCACGCAGTTTGACGTTGATGAGGATATTGATGTGGGGTTCTAACTTCGATTTACGGTAGAGGCTCACTAAATGCAGATCCACTATCAATAGCAGCGGAGCCCAAGCCCAAGTCCTCCGAGCTGCGGCCGTAGGCACTTCCTCGATGCATAGCTCATCTATCTTAGGCTCATCATGCTAGTGCTATAGTTCTAGTTTGGTGAAATAGTTATAGCTCATCTAGCGATAGTGACTCAGTCATGTTTTTGTTGTAGAGGCCATTTAGAGCCTCCTTGGTTATGTTTTTTGTTCGATATCTATATCATGTATGTATTGGACAATTCACTAGGTGCCATTTTGATATAATGGATATATTCATGAGCCTAATTTGATCATATGTTGTCTTTTGTCTATATTATAATGTTGTTTGTTTGGAAACATGAATGAAAAATCTTTAAAATTATGTTTTTTTTATAAAAAAAATTAATATTTAATGTATTTTTTACAAAGACCCGATCATTGGAACCGGATTGATCGAGTCGATACTGAGAGTCAAATTCAGAGCTCGGAGTCGCAGTCGACCTCGCGTGCGGTTCCAAAAATCAAGTCTGAGCTTTAAAACACCTGGATTCTACTTGCTAAATCCCCCACAGAAAGGAGACAAACAAGATAATGATGGTTAAGTAAAAATATTGGGGAGTAAACTCCGCCATCAAAAGATTGAGAGGATACAGGGAAATGCCCGGAAGTAATGAAAAAATCCAAGAAGAATAGGAGAAAGAAAGGTAGTCTTTCCTCTAGTTCCCGAAACCATCCGCGTTGTTACCAAAGAATCGGTAAAAGAGAAAGAGCAATAGAATCCACATGATGTATTGATGGAAGGAGGAGTCATGGAGCAAGGATGCATGCAACAAGGATTCATGGAACAAGGATTAGGCCACCTTTTCTAACACATAAGAACAAGTCGATAAGGTTCCCTATCCTCATTCTCATTCCGAGTACATATGAGGAGTATCCAAATGGTACTAGATGTGATGGCCTTGCCTCAATTTCAATTTTGTATGGGAATGTCGAGGAGGAACAACCAACTACACCACTAGAATTGCATGGTGATGATGAGGAGGACCAACCAACTTCACCACCGAAATTGACAAAGAAGCATGTTGAAATAACAAGTACCCCTACAAATATTCCTCTGTATATTTCATTATTAAGGAAGAATAGGATTAGCCATATTAAAAGTAGACAACTACAACTCAAAATTAAAACCCTAACGGATGAGAGCACAAGCAAAAAGAAACTTTTGATAAATTAAATTGCTTGACCCAAGTCAGTAGATTCCCTACCAATTGGTGTCATAGATATACCTTCTCCGAGGGTCCAAGAAAATATACCCCCGGAAAAAACAGACCGACTGTACGTTGTGCAAGCAGGGGGACCATAAACTCGGATATGAAATTGTAAAAAAGAATAGTTGTGCAAATAGAGGAACAAGAATCATAGATGAAA
This sequence comes from Pinus albicaulis, assembly GCA_034641835.2. NCBI lineage: Eukaryota > Viridiplantae > Streptophyta > Pinopsida > Pinales > Pinaceae > Pinus > Pinus albicaulis. Next base: position 1,541,742,819 of record CM076584.1, read on the forward strand.
ATAACAAAATAAATAGTAGTACAAACGGAGGAACGTGAACCAAAGATGAAACTAACGAGAGGATCGGGAACCGAGAGATCAAAGCGGCCAAAAGACATTGTTGTGCAAATAGAGGGTCGGGAACCAAAGGATAAATTAGTCATGTGTATACCCTCTTATAAGGGAAAACTAATAAATTTCCATTTTCACGAAAAATAATTCGTGACCTTTGCAAGACATGGGAAAAATATATAAAAAAAAGTTGAAGGAGAACATAAAAACACGATTGGTTGAGTTGCAAAGGAAGGTGACCAAGATGGAGAAATTATAAGAAACAACTCGACAAATAATGGATGGTGTGCTTAGTCTGTTGGGATCCTTCAACCAATTACAATGTGTACTTTATAGAAATATTGTTGAAGTTTAAAAAGAATGCTATCATCAAAAATTATCCTTTCCGAGGTTGAATACGAGAGATGGTTTCATAGAATCATAAAGGGCTCGCACGAATCTAGAAATAGAATTTCTCTATGAACTATACCCACATAATTTCCCGGTATCTCTTCTACACAAGATGGAATCCCAACCCCGATGTAGAGGATGTCCGATTGAAAGCATTTTTTATCGTATTTGATATCAAAGCGATTGGGTGGAAGCTTTAAAAAATTTTAAACGCAATTACAGAGAATTTTGTGGGTTAGATGAGAATATGAAATACTTGTGCATGTGATACAAGAACAACAACAGTTGGCCAATTTTTCATAGGTAACATAGCATATCGCCGGAAGAGGCGACAGTAGACCATTGCATATTGCGTAGCCTAGATCTCGGATATTGGAGATTGTCGCACAAGGTGGATGTAAAGAAAGGTGGGATTAGGCTTGGTATGTATTGATGGAATGAGGAGTCATAGAGCAAGGATGCCCGCAACAAGGATTCATGGAACAAGGATTAAGCCACCTTGCTAACACATAAGAACAAGTCGATATGGTTCCCTCTCCTCATTCTCATTATGAGTACATATGAGGAGTAGCAAATGGTACGGAGCAGGATGGCCTTGCCTCACTTCAATTTTGTATGGGGATGTGAAGGAGGAATAACCAACTACACCACTCGTAATTGCATGGTGATGATGAGGAGGACCAACCAACTTCACCACCGAATTGACAAAGCACGACATTGAAATAGTAAGTACACGCAAATCTTCCTTTGTATATTTCATTATTAAGGAAGAATAGGATTATCCATATTAAAAGTAGACAACTACAACTCAAACTTAAAACCCTAACGGATGAGAGCATAGACAAAAATAAACTTTTTGATAAATTAAATTGCTTGACCCAAGTTTCAAATTCCCTACAAATTGGTGTCATAGATATACCTTCCGGGGGTCCAAGAACACACCCTTGGAAAAAAAACAGACCCGAGTGGCGTTGTGCAAATAGAGGATCATAAACCATATAAGTGAAATTGACAAAAAGAATAGTTGTGCAAATAGAGGAACAAGAATCACGGATGAAAATAACAAAAGAAATAGTAGTACAAACGAGAGGAACATGAACCGGAGATGAAACTAACAGGAGGAACATGAACCAAAGATGAAACTATGAGAGGATCGGGAACCGTAGGATCAAAGTCGACCAAAAGACATTGTTGTGCAAATAGAGGGTGAGGAACCCGTGAGGATGAAAATTATTCATGTGTATGCCCTCTTATAAGGGAAAAATAATAACTTTTCCATTTGCACGAAAAAAATAATTCGTGACATTTTCAAGGCAGTGCGTCGAGCTTGGGAAAGTATATAAACAAAGTATATAAACAAAGTTGAAAGGAGAACATAAAAACACGATGGTTGAGACTTGGGAAAGGAAGGTGAACATGATGGAGAATGATAAGAAGCAACTCGTATAGATAATAGATGGTGTGCTTAGTTTCAGGGGCTCCTCCAACCAAATTACAATGTGTACTTTATAGAAATATTGTTGAAGCTTAAAAATAATTCTATCATCAACAATAAGCCTTTCCAGGTTGAATACGGGACATGGCTTCATAGAATCATATAAGGCTTGCACGAATCTAGAAAAATAATTTCTCTTTGAAATGTACCAATAATAATGTTCTGTATCTCTCGACAAAACATGGAATCCCAACCCCCGATGTAGGGGATGTCCAATTGAGAGACTTTTTATCGTATTTGATAAATCACGTCGGTTGGGTGGAAGCTCTTAAAAAATTTTAAACACAATTATGAGAGAATTTTGTGGGTTATAGGAGAATATTAAATACCTGTGCATTTGATACAAGAACAACAACGAGTTAGCCGATTTGTCATAGGCGGCAGTATATTTCGTGAAGAGGCGTCAAACCATTGCATATTGTGTAGCCTAGATTCAAATATTGGAGATTGTCGCACAAGAAGGATGTAAATAAAGGTGGGATTCCTCGCGAAAACAAACCCAAAATAAATATCCATTTAACTACCTAATCTTAAAGATAGCCTTAACAAGGGTTGCTCAGTATATTATTTACATGTAACAATGTGGGAATAACTAGATCGGTCCTAGATTTCGATATCCGCGATGATTTGGTCGACGACAAGGATATATAAAAAGTCTTATACCCTAAAAAAAGAGTTTGAGACTGGCTCGGAATGAAACTATGGAAAGAGGAGGGTATCTTCGCCATGGTGAAGCTGAAGACATAGTGATTATTGTATCGACAATATTCATTAAAATCCCCCTTCACTCTCGCATTCAAATTGACCCTTGTGTTATTGTTGATATTAACTCCCTCATTAGTGTTGGCATTCTCCCACTCACCGTTGCTGACACATCCGCCCATCATTGTTGATCGTCAATTATTTAAGCCCTTTTCAATGAAGTATAGGACACCCTCCAATTCCTCTCCATTAAAGAAAAACAAAATTTTCAAGAAGATAAACAAACTATGTTGACCTTGTTAACTCACCCTCCTATAGGATAGGTTGGCCTTGTTTAATGAGCAACAAGGCCTATAAATAAGCCAAGCTCTCCCCGATTCGACCAAAAAAACTCGCCAACAAGAGACCGAGAATTTGAGTTGATTATTTGCCTTAAATTCAGACTTGTTCTCATTAAAAATTAGGTTTATTTAGGTCCCATAGTTCAACCTATTTCAACCTCAATTTGGCTCAGCAACTCGAGCCTTATTCACCGTTGGAATTTTAACCCTTGATACTCAACCTATTTGTACATGTGATTGTGGCTCTTGCAACTTAGCCTATTTAGATCCGTAATTGTGACCCTTGCAACTCAACCTATCATTCAACCAAAACAAGTGAGTCAACAAGATGAGGAAAAATATGGTTCATATCTCATGAACCTAGAAGAATATTGTAGGAGCATCTCTTAAAGACACTATGTTATTGACTAAGGTTTCTTGGAGGGCTTCATGGTCAATTTTTTTAATATTCTTGGAGTTATTTATTTGTCTTGAATTCAAACTTGTTCTCATTAAACATTCAACTTATTTCTACCCCATAATTCAACTTAGTTCAACCTCAATTCACCCTCGCAACTTAGCCTATTCAAAAATGTAATTTCAACTCATGCAACTCAACCTATTTATACATGTAATTGCGACCCTTGTGACTCGGCACATGTTCAACCCTATATCTCAACTTATTACTACTTTAGTAAGGCATGAATACGTAGCTTTTTTATGGCTTTGTTTGGGTATATTTTTGGTGGTTGATTTGATATTTCCTTAAGTCACTTAAAGAGAAACGGTTAAAGTTGATTTTGAGACCGTCTCTGGAGTTATCCTTGACGTTTTTCTTAAAGTTTTTGAAGCCACTTTGGAGTAGCCCCTTGAAGCTACTTTGGAGGAGCACTTGGATACATTCTTGAAGCCATTTTTGGAGCAACCACTAGAGACACCTTGAAACTTTGCTTTGGAGATATCTTTGGTAGAGCTTTGGATCATTGTTTGAGTTATATTTTTAGTTTTTGGTGGCTAGAATTGCTAAAGAGGATGATTGGCTTTCTTAAACCAAGTTGGAGCCTTTGGTTTATGAATGGATTGGAGTCCTAATTTGAAGCTTGTAAAAAGGGTTGGTATCCTTGGTGGCCTTGCTAATCTAAGTTATTTTTTTAAAAGCTAACATTTATTAAACATAAAAATTTTACTTTAGATTTATTTAAAATACATCAAATACATAACCAACAACACATAACATAACACTCTTTCATACATAACCATATTACATTACATATTATACAACACAACATAAACAAATATATAAATTTAAAATTTTTATTTGTATAAATTTTGAATTTCTCCAATTTTTTAATTTTTTATTAACATTTTAAATATAATTTGTGGTTGGTATATAAGGTATTATATAGAAAACTATATGAATGTGAAAAAAGTGTGAAAGTAACCAATACAAATTTGAAATATGGTATATAAAGTTGAATTTTTTTTATTTTTTAAATCACAAATTTAAAATAAAATTAATTTTATTTCACTTAATTAAACAAGTTGAATAATTAATAATTAATATAACACTTGAATAAATCATTAAATCAAAGAGAATTTTTATTTTTATAACAAAGTGCACCTTTGTTATAAAATTATTATGATACTGAAACTATATGAATCAAGTTAAAATTCTACCACTAAACAATAAAAGACTTCTCCCCTCCTTTGGCCATGCTATCATGACTATGATGACTATGTATTTTAATATATTTTTTACAATTTTATAAGTTCATTTTTTATTAACTTGTTATAAAATTATTAGTTTCAAATACAAAATTATATAAATTAAGTTAAAATTCTAAGAAATAAAAGACTAAACAATAAAAGACTTCTCTCATACTTTGGCCATGCTATCATGACTATGATGACTATATCTTATAATATATTTTTACAATTTTATAAGTTCATTTTTATTAACTCGCCCATGGTTAGTGTAGATGGTTAGTGTAGATGGCTACTCGAGTGAAAGAGGTTAAGAACTCAACTTTAAAATATAGATAGTGGTTAGTATAATATGATAAGAATAGAACTTTCAAATCTTAAGATGTAAAGTTGAAAACCATATAAGTTTATTTACCTTGCTATTTTAAGTCCATAAAAATAAATAAACTAAAGTAAATCTATTAAGATATACAAATAAATCAAATTAAAAATATAAATTTAATATCCATTTTATTAAAATAAATAATAGAAAAACAAAATTATGATTTAAGCATTGTCCAAATATTATAAAAGACAATATTTATTAAACTTCACATTTTAAAAAGTTTCAATTACTTTAATATACACCAAATTATGGACAATATTATATATATACAAACAAATATCACATTACCCAACACATTTCAACACATTTCAATACATCACAATATCATATAATACATTACAACACAACTTAAATAAATATATAAATTACAATCTTGTTTGTATAAATTTTTTACTTTCCAATTAATAATTTTTACTAGCATTTTAAACATCATTTGTGGTTGGCACAAAGGGTATTATGATGTATTTCGAGACATGTTGATGAAAAAATGATATTAGGAGAGCAAAAAAAAAGTGAAAAAATGAAAAGGAACTACCAAGCTTACAAAGTTGAAATTTTAAAACTAAGATAATGAGTAAAAAAAATTACTAAAAGTAAGAGACTCTTTTGGCCATGCTATCTTTAAAAGTTAAGAAAGAACATCCTGTTTTTTAAAAAGAAAAAATAATCTAGACTTTGAGAATTACAATCTCATTTTTAATACTTCTTATTGCTATGAAAAGGATATCATCAAAAGGAGAGTTGTGTAAATACAATTTTAAAATGTAAAGTCGAAATCTATATACATATCTATGTATAATAAAAAATACAAATTTACATATCCATAACATATAACATAACAATGTTCTACAAATATTTTTTAAAATATTAAATCTCTTAAAATTCTAGTGATTGGTTATCTAGGGTTCGAGCCTCCGTAACACTCACCTACTCACATCCTTACTTTTTACTGCGTATATTATAAACATATACATGTTATCTAAACAAAAAACAAGATCATGTATATACTATGTATCAATCATGCCTTTTACTTTAACTCGCTTTGTAAAACATTTTCAACATAATCGAATTGCAAGGTTTATATTTCGCATTCACTTAGGTAATGAACCTATCCATATGAAGTCGGCTATATAATGTGACCAATAGTTTTGTACATGCGTTAATTTCTTGGGTACGAAGTTAGCCTTCTCATGTATTTTTCACATAGTATGAACCATCATTCGATTCCAAAGATGATTAACCTCGCGAGCCACACTTAATGTCCGATAGGAATTATATATTTGTTTATTTGATTTGTCGGCCCAGATTATTACACCGATGGCGATTAATGATATGCCTTCGTGGTGCTACGGCCTCCATGCAGCAAGGTTGGATGTCAACACGCGCCGTTGGATTGTTTCCCCCTTGAGATCGGACAAAGATCTCGGCAATGGGGTGGGTTAGGGTAACTACCCATTCCCCAAACCCCTCCACCATTGTTTCGTCATCGCACATCAGTCGGATCGCAGCTCTCAGCGCAACGCGTGTGCTCTTGCGGTGATGCTCGGGCCATACTTCCGCGAGGAGTGTTACCGTTATCGGTTTGATTATGTGTGTTACTCCTTTCTTATCATTTTCCTTTCCTCGTTGGTAAGCGAGCTTATTATGTTGCAAAACTTCTACGACACCTTTGGGAATGGCTCGTCGGCCGAAGAGCACTGTGCGTGCCTTGTTCGCCCTCCATCTCGCTTCATGGTTCATATAGGCCTCGGGAATCTCAGAGCGTTCTCCCTCGACACATGTTTCTCGGTAAGGTTTTCACGCCATTTTTCCTTATATAAATTATGTACGAGAGATATATAAGCATTTTTTATCTCACTTTCTTGGTTTTTCACGAGTTGCTAACTCATAGGCACTTGTTTCTTTTTGTTTTTGCTCTCGTTAGGCACAATTTGGGTGAACGCAGAAACATTCTGACTGAAGTCTCGTCCTGCGGCATGAATCCCTTGTCAAACGGAAGAGCCTCTCACATTTTCTTCCTTATACTCCACCCGTAATACTACATGTTGTAACGCCCTGGCCTTCCTCGATGAAATTTGCGTGCAGAGGCTTGCTATCGTGCCGCATGAGCGATTAAATGTTTAGTTTTTTATATGGGTTTTTGTTAAAAATTTTTGCTTTTGGGCTCGGCATCGTCCCATTATATGTCCACCAAAATTGGTCCTCAATGACCTCCGAACTTTTTCATGAGGGTTTAAAATTTCGCAGCTACATCTTTGTTTCTTTTTCTTTCAAATTTGTAAATATACCTATGGATATCTTTTAGTTATACAATGTTGTGTCTACACAGTCGGTTTTATCATGTTATGGGTTCTCCATCATTTGTGTTGGTTTGGTGTGTATTTCATTTGAACTTCAATGTTTATATTTGAATGTTATGCTTTACGCTACATTTTTCTCACTGGAAGATTTAGTTTATTCTGTGGATTATAGACCTAGTTCGTTCCGACTTCGCATTAATTTATCATTTGCATAGTTTGGTTAGCAATATTCATTCCTATTCTTTGAAGTATTCTAGCTTGGTTAATATATATATTTTCTTCATTTATTTCTCACCGTGGTCTCCCATTGATCCGCGAGAGGTTCTTAATTGGGACCGGAGCGAGGATCTTGTTTACGGGTCATAGTTCTAAACCCTTTGTCCGATCCGGTTCTCCCATTCCTTTGCAGTGATTCTCCTTTATGTGGAAGTTAACCAATCTTTCACAATATCTGGGTACATAGATTTCAATTATAGTGGGTTGTAATTTCTCATTTTCACTATGGTAGCTTATGTTGCATTGCTCACTTTCATTTCAGAACATGTGTGTGATTCACATAGTTTCCTACGGTGGTATAAAACTATATATTTATTACGGTAACATCGTATGTTTTCTTTCCCTCGGATTTTCTATAACCACAAATATTGATCCGGTGGATATCGGTGGCCACCCACCTATTCCATCCGGACCAGACACTATCAATTCTTGCATCTTTTCACATTCGAGACAACTTACTATTTTTAGCAGTGTTTTTCGGTCCTCCACTCTCGAGCCATTTTGGGGGCTTAATGATCCGAGTGGATATTGGTGGCCACCCACCTATTCCATTTTAACCCCCATCATTAGTTCTTTCGACTTTTCAAGTTGCAACAAAACTTACTATTTTTAGCGATCGAGTCCCGAACTTTCGGGGGCCGTTTTGAGGCCCTAACGATGTTTTTTGGACATCGTGCCTCCAACGAATATCATTCCATTTCAGAATGATATTCGTGTTGAAAGTTGTATTCCTCGGATAGATATTTCTAACGAGCTATTGAGCGCGTCAAACGGAGATTGGATGCCAAAGTTGTGCCCCCGGAAGTTGAACCACAAATTTACCCAAACGAGCGCCCGCGTTTTGGCGCCTCGCCTCCTACGATTAGGTTTTTTTGGACGTTTCGAATTCTACATTGTTTCTCAACAATAAATAGGCCCTCGAGCCTCATTTTAACATAGTTCAAAGGTACGCAGCCACCACATCTCTTCTCGGAGATTCGCTACCGCGACACCTAGCTATTGTATTTCCATTATGTCTATAAGCATATTTATGTTATTTGATATTAATGAAATGACGCATTATTTCCGTCGCACTCTCTATGTTTATGGTTATTTTTTGTATTCGTTGCGTTCCTACATAAATCCGGATCAAATATTCCGTAGATTCATTCCGATAATATGTAAATTTATACATGTTATAGCACGAGAAAGTCATGTTACTTCATCTTTTAATTACCACGAGAGAATAAAAATAGTGTTTTGTTCCTTCCCCTGTAATCTTTGTTTTTCTATGTAAACATATCATTTATTTTCAAATGTTCCTATAATGATTCTATTTCGGGTAATTAGAAACTCATATGCTTATTCATATAATAGCATTACTTTACTCCCGCTGCAAAACTTTCAATACAGAATATGAAACCTTAAACGTGAAAAACTTAAACATATTATGTACCTACTTCAAAGTACAAGTTTTGTCTCAGTAACTATCGGTCCACCCGGCCCTTGAGCAAGGTGATTACGTCCTCTCGCTCCGCCTTGCTCTACAACAAAGGTCGGAGGTATTTGTCACGAGACAAGAAGTACGACCTCGGGATTGGAAAATTCGAGTCTTGCTTCTCTAGGGTGAGTTCCTTGGTTTCCACTCAGTACTCCCACCAACTTTGGACAACTCGTAACCAACATTCACTCGCTAACCCTCTAACTCTTACGCAGAGAACCCATTCCCTCATAGGATTTTTCCTTAAATCCTCTTTGGGAAGGTAGCATCATCGAAATCGTCTCAACCTCTTCCTAGGTTTCTTGGAATATTTTACCACGCGAGCTACTTTTCACCTTTTTACTCAAATAAAATTATCATTTAATTAAATATTTTTTAAATAAAATTCATGTATTAATGTTATTAACGAATGCGTCATTCGTTACTCATTCTAAATGTGTATCATAATAACTCTTGTAACAACAAGTAAATAGTAAAGGAATAAAACAGGAGGTTACATCTTCATTACATCTTTCCCCAGGAGTGAGATAAAGCATTGTCCTCGGTGTTACTCGTTTTCTAAGAACATCCATGGATAAGCCTCATACATAAATTTTTCGTCTTCCCAATTAGCCTCCTCCAGAGCCAAAGTGCTTCCACTACACTTTAACTTGGGGGATGACTCACTTTCAGAGCATTATTTCTCTCGGATATAGGATACATTGTGGTTCTACCAGGAACTCATCATCCGATTCTACCGCAAACAACAAGATTTTTTTTAATTAGCAAATCGAAAAATTACTATATGCAAATTGTAAGTCTTTGTTGACTTACATGTATACCCTCGCCAATGTATGATGTGCTTGGAATCGTGCACATAACGCTTCAACAAAGACACATGAAATACAATGTGCATTAATATATGGCTTGGTAAAGCCAATCGATAGGCCACTAGCCCTATCCTCTCTAAGACTTAAAAAGGTCCGCAATAGTGGGGAGCCAACTTGGCACAAGCATTCCATCGCGTAGTAGTGTTTTTCTTTGGATTGATTCTCACATACACATGGTCCCCTACCGCAAATTCCCGAAAGGTTCTTTTTTCACGTCCGCATAAACATTTTTCCGGTCTTTTGTTGCCTTCAAAGTTCCGCTAATTTTCTTAACCTCCTCGCTCCACCTCTTCCGGCATATGTGGTCCAAGCATCATTTTGTTTTCTGGGCTACTCTAGTTTATAGGAGTTCAACATTTTCTCCCATACAATGCTTCAAAGAGCTCATCTTAAGAGATTCTTGATATCCATTATTGCATTCAAAATCAATCAAATGTAGGTACTCCTCCCATTTCATTGGTTGTGTCATTACATACATGCGCAAAGCATGTCTTCTAAAACTTGATTTACCCTTTCTGCTTTGCCCATCAGTTTCGTTAGTGGTAGGCGTACTAAATTGTATTTGCATTCCCAATCCACTAAATAACGTCTTCCGGTACTGCTAATGTAAACTTTACCTCACGTTCGAAATGACCGCTCAAGGTATACCATGCAATACGAAAATATCCTTCATAAAAATGTCGGCAATTTGTACTGTCTTATAAGTAGATCGAAGAAGGATAAAGTGGGACACTTTCTTGATTCTATCCACTACCACCATAATCGAATCGTTATGCTTTTTATTCCTAGGTAGTCCGGTGATAAAGTCAAGGGAAATGACTTACCACTTCCATTCAGCACTCGGGAATTGGTTGAAAGCAATCCCACGGGATGTTGATGTTCAACCTCAATTTGTTGATCGACTCGAGGCACTTGGTCGAGTATTATGTTATGTCCCTTCACATTCCCGGCCAAGTGTAGTCTTTTACGATTGTTGTTAACATCTTTTGGTATGTTGGATGCACGACATAGGTGATCCTATGATACTCATCCAAAATAATTCTCTTTAGACCATTCTAATTGGGAATATATATCCTCTTCGAAAAACAAGTTGTTTCTCATTGAGTTCATATTCTGGATCGCTTTCCATCATCTTTCATCATGATCTTTTACTTGCAGCGCACAAGTTCGATGTATTCTAGGCCCTCCCTTGTCAGCTTCCAAAATATGATCTTGAAAATTAAATTCATTACGGTTGAAATAAATTTCATAAATGTCGTGCAATTTTTTTCTTAAGGCATACGCCACCCGGTTCTCTTTTCCTTTCACATGTCGAATATCGAAATCAAATTCACTAAGGAACGCATTTCATCTAGCTTGGCGGGCATTCAAATCAGCCCTTTGCTTAAAGTAGTCAGGTTAGGGCTACTATGATCGGTTCTCGACACAAATATTTTTCCCTAGCAGGATAATGCGTCCATATCCGCAACGCATGCCAGCTGAAGTTAACTACAAATCATATGCCGAATATTTCTCGACGTGATCTTTTAATTTTCTAGACTCATAAGCTATGACTCTTCCCCCTCGATTCAATACTACTCCTACACCCTCCTTGCATGCATCAGTACATACTTCCAAATTCTTTACTTGTGTATGCTACCTTCAGAACAAGGGCAATAGTTAACAACTCTTTAAATAGCTCGAAAGCTGTTCGAGCACTCTTGTTTCCATTTAAAAACTCGTCCTTTCCTTTGCAAAGATGTAATAGGATAAGCTATTTTAGAGAAACCATTTATGAATCATCGTAGTAACCCGCCAAACCCATAAATGAGCGTATGTCGCCTACGTTCTTTGGAACTCTCCATTCCATAATTGTCCTTATCTTTTTTGGGTCCACAGACTATCCCTTCGATCGAAATCACATGCCCCAAGTATTGGATCTGCTCCTTAAAGAAATCACATTTACTAAACTTGGCATAGAGTTGATGTTCTATGAGCATTTTCAGCACGATGCACAGGTGTTCCTTATATTCCTCCACACTCTTGGAATAAATTAATATATCATCAATGAAAATTAACACGAATTTATCCAAATACAGGTGAAATATTCCATGCATTAAGCTCATAAATGTTGTTGGTGCATTGGTTAACCCAAACAGTAACACCACAAACTCATAATGTCCATACAGTACGAAAAGCAATCTTGCTTATATCTTCATCCTTGATACTGATCTAATGGTAGCCCCGACCTTAAGTCAATTTTGGAGAATATTGTAGCTCCTTTTGACTTGGTCAAACAGATCATCAATGCATGGTAGGGGGTACTTGTTTTTAATAGTTAGCTTGTTGAGTTGACGATAATCCATACACATACGCATAGTACCATCCTTCTTCCTTACGAACAACATCGGTGCTCCCCATGGGGACACACTTGGTCGAATATAACCTTTATCAATCAATTCCTGCAATTGCATATTTAACTTCTGTTAACTCCGATACACTCATTTTTTTATGAGTCGCGGGACACGAGTGTTGTCCCAGGTATTAATTCAATAGTAAAATATATGTCTCTTTTTGGTGGCGACCTCTGGAATCTCCTCGGGAAGACATCTTGGAATTATTGTACAATAGGAATATTTTCCTCTGCAGCACGCCTTATCTTTTGTGTTGGTGAATCCAACCTCGAATTGCATAACACCGGCAACCCTTCCTTATACATTTACTTAGTTGTGATGTTGCAATAGGTCGCAACTTCAAAGGATTTTTGATGCCTTGCAGCTCTGTCTTGACCCATCATTAGACTTAAAATGTATAACGTTATTCTTGCGAGTCCACTAAGGACCAATGTCTTTCCAGACTCAATCCATTCCCAATAATATATCATAAGATCCCAGTGGTAGAACATTAAGTTCCATAGTTATGTGCTCGGTCCCCAATACTCAACTCGCAATTGGGTACCTTTGTATGAACTCGTCTTCTAGTCCTTGTAGCTAGTTGAACCCGACCATGGATTTTTAAATTCGTTCACTCGCAACTTATTGATTTCAACTACACGTGGGTGTATGTAGCTCAAACTAGCACCGGGATCAACTAAAAATAGAAACAGCAGCGAGTTTTAATCTTACCTTTGAATTCTATCATGGTTGATCGCTAATGCACGTCGTTGATCCTCCGGTGTTGCGTTGATTTTGGGTATATTTCGAGCTACATCCCCCACCGTGGATGCTTCTTGCAGATTTGCATCGCCGCCTCACTCCTTCCTCGATGTGGGAAGTTCTTGAAATAATGTGCTTATCCACATCCCCGACATGCAATGAAGGTTTCTGTTGCCCATATCGGGTCTACAAGAAGCTTCATTAGGCCTTTCTCCCCTGTCCACTTGGTTCTAGTTTGGCTTTTGCCATTATGTTTTCTGAGTGGATGTCTTGCAGCATTCTTGAAATTAATTGATTAGTGATTTATGTTATTGGTAAAAAATTTCTGCCCCTTTCGAAGTGGCCAACTTTTCCCAACTTCTCCCTTCGCCTTAGACTATTGATAGCACATTCGCGCTTTCCTAATTGCTTCATCCATGGTTTTCGGATTCACGAACTAAATTCTTTCTTTCATGTGAATTGGAAAACTGCTCAAAAAACATTGCACCTTGGCCTTTTCATAACGTAGGTAAGGTACATATCTTAATAGATGGTTGATCGGCAATTGTCATTTATGTCAACCCAAGCAGCACCAAGGGCTAACCCAATATTGCATGGAAATTTTGACCTACCAAATTAATATATTCTTGGTCAATAATGGTTTCTATGGTTTCTACTTGTCGAGATGTTTCCGTTGATATATGGCATGCCATGTAATTCTTCACGGTTTGAGAGATATTCATGTTTGAAGTTTTTACCCCCAGTTGGTGGGCTAACACCCCATGGGGTTGGGGCATGGGTCATTGAAAAGTCATAATTAATATTTTTTAAGCTCCTAAAATCCCTCCCACGTTCACTTGTTGAAACCCCTCTCAACCTAAGAATTTATATAAATTGTGATCCTCATTTCCTCCTTATGCAAGGGATTTCGCCATCTAAAACAGGTCATTGTGGAATTTTCACAATAACTTTTTTTATACGAAGGTTTAGAAGCTGAAATTTTTATGAGGTGAAGCCGAAATCCTAAGGAAGCTACTATAAAAATTTCAGATCAAGGTGCACCATATGTTTGGAGATATGATCTGTGGAAGTCAGGGTTTTTGCAGGCTCCTTAAATTCATCGCAAAGAAGTGACCTTGGTAAAATCGTCATAACTATCTCTCTGAGTATCGGATTGAAATTCCGTAAAATGTGGCAGATATTTCACAGTCTTTATTTTTCTCTCTATCAATTTAAGAGCCAAATGAAAAAACATTGACACGTGGCACATCGTACAAGTGCCATCTGTTGAAACAGTCCATAATTAGGGCATTGTGAGAGATTGGGTATAACTCTCTCTTGAAGAATCCAAATTGGGTCAGACCTATGGCATTGGAAAGACAACTCAGAGGAATACTACAAGACCTAAAATCAGATATTGAAGATCTGAAATAATAGAGATACAACAGATTCAATATCAAGCTCCTAGAAGGAAAAGAAAAAGCTAGATCATGTGTTGTCAAGGGTTGCAAAGGACCAGACTTTCTAGGGCAGCAAAGCAAAGCAAGGTGCAGCAGAGGGTAGCATGAAAATAGCATCAACCAAGGTGCATAACAGTAGCAAGAAGTTCATCCTATGAATTCTTCAAGTGGGCAGCACTGCATACAATCATTGTAAAGGTATCATTGTACTAAGTCATTGTAAATACATTATTGTAAAAATTGTACTAGTTTTTATCTGTCAAGGGCTAACGAGGCAGTGTTGGAAGGTCTAGGATCATCATTAGGTGGTTGTGTCAAATGTTGGGTTATGGTCTAGTATATATTCTTTTTCTACATCATTCTATATCATTGTAAAGTGGACCATTTTCCCTGGTACGGGAGTCCATTCTTATTTTATTCTTCTATAGGGTGGTAGGGTGGTGCTAGGGTGAGTTGTAGCTAATTGGGTGTTGGGGCATCCATTCAATTGACTACTGAATAATCTCGGGCATTGGAGCGTCCATCTAGTGGGAGCTGGAGAAGAATGATTTTCTAGATTTTAGGAAGTTGGAGCTTTATTTTCAATTGGAGTTAAATATTAAAGAATTATTAGAAAAGCATTAGGTGGTTTTTGTCCCGGAGTGGGTTTCCACCTTAAAAACTGTGTGCATTTGTGTTCCTCTTGTTTGTTGTTATCATTGTACAAACACCGATAATAATTGAAGATTAACTAATGTTCTAATTGAAAGGAATATTGATTCAACCCCCCCCCCGCCCCTCCCCCTCTTAGTATTTCCAACAATTTGTATCAGAGCTTGGTTCCTTCAATAACAGTTTAATAGCTAGAAGGAGGTCATGGAGCATACCAAGAATGGTGTACCTCTATTCAATGAAAATAATTATGCACTCTGGAAAGGAAGAATGGACGTCTATCTCTTGGCGCAAGCTTACGAAGTATGGGACACTATTCAAATGGATTTACATCAACTACAGATGAACAAGGTAAGAAGAATTTGTTGAATGATGCAAAAGCAAAGAACATTATTATCAGTGGACTTATTAAATCTGCTTATCATAAGGTGTTGGGTTGTAAAACTGCTAAAAATGTATGGGAAAAGCTTGAGAATATATATGCAGGTGACTCAAATTTCAAAGAAGCAAAGCTTCAAATCTATAAAGAAAAATTTGAGCAACTCAGAATGAAAAAAGATTGCAACATTGCTGCATACTTCCAATACGTTGATGAAATAACCAATACTCTAGAAGGATTGGGAGAGCCATTTGACGAGAATACTATTATACGGAATATTCTTAGAACGTTACCAGGGAGATTCAACCCAAAGGTATCGGTCTTAGAATACAGTGCAAATATGGACAAACTCAAAGGAAGAGGAATAACAGTGTTTCGAAAAGAAGTCATACCTAGAGGACAGAAGGATGCATGATTCAGAACAAACATTCAAGGTAGACTAAGAAAACCAACAAGATAAACAACTTCACTCCTAAAGCACATGCACCTACAAGTGTGAATAAAAGGGAGATGATGAAGAATATGCTTACTTCACGAGAAAACTAAAAAATTGGTAAGGGATAATTCAAAGGTAAACTTCCATTGATATGTTTCAGCTGTAATGAGGTTGGGATTTTTGCAGCAAAATGTCCAAACAGAAGTAATGGCAACTTAAAAGGAAAGAAAGGCTTTAAGAAATTCAACAAGCAAGGATCCAAAAGGAACTTTCTCTCTAAAGAAGATAGCTCATCATCCAATGAAGACAATGACAGTGAAGAAGTAGCCAATGAGAGAGTATTGTTTATGGCCAAGCACAATAAACAAGAGGTATCAAACAACGAAGAAGAAGGACGGACCATAGAATAATTTTATGAGGAAGCAATGAAGCTTATAAAAGATCTCAAGGCGAAGAAGATCCGTTCCAATACTCTTGAAGAACAAGTTCAAGGTCTCAAAATTGAAGTTGAAGAACACAAATGCATTGAACAGTCACTTCAAAAGAAGTTGGAAGAAAGAAACCAAGAAAAGGAAGAATTAGAATCCAAAGCATTCTCGCTGCGTGAGGTAGTGAAGAAAGGAAAAACTATCCAAAACTATGCCAACAGCTCAAGGGCATTGGAAGAACTCATCAACAATCAACGATCTTACAACGACAGAATTGGCATCAGTTACAAAGAAGAAGAAGCAGGACCTTCTACAACAAAATACAATGAACCTATGAGATCTGACATGCATGTAGACTTCACTGGACAAGATTCACAAGAACAACCTTGGAAGACAATTACCAACATATTTTTTATGGCTACTATTATTCATGTGGAAAATTTGGTCATAAAGCTATAGAATGTCGCACGTACCCTAGGAACGAATACAATTCCAGGAGATGTGTCAAATATGAACCTCCCAGGGCTCAGCGAAACATCAATAGATTTGAAAATTTAAGAAATAATATTGAATGTTACAAATGTTGAAACTTTGGACACATAGCCAAAGATTGCAGACTTGAAAATCCTCCAGAAAAATCTTCGAAGCCACAAAACGAACAAACATGGAAGAAGAAGAAGAATGATAATTGTGATCTCTCTTTCAAGGCTCAAAAGAACAAAGATGTGTGGTATGTTGATAGCGGTTGCTCAACGCATATGACTGGAGATAGAAATAAATTTGTATCTCTGAAATAGAATAAGGATGGAACCGTGTCCTTTGGAAATGAGGGATCTTCAAATGTTATAGGATCAGGTACTGTCACTCTCGGAAGCAAAGATGCTCTAGCCAAGAATGTTCTATTGGTTGAAAACATGAATCACAATCTGCTCAGTGTTGGACAAATGTGTGATCAAGGACACGCAATACTATTCAACTCCACAAAATGTGAAATCGGGAAAGGCGTGTATGGTGAAATTGTAGCTACAGCAAGTCGAGCTCCAAATGACATATATGTTCTGGATGAAGCAACTAAAGCATGTCTAATAGCTAAAGAGGATGATACAATAATTGGTAGCAATGATGACCGTCTAAGTAAGAAGTTTGCTACAAAGGTGCAAAGTGATTCTGAGATGTCTTTACTTGGTGAGCTAACATACTTCTTAGGGCTTCAAATATCTCATCAAGAGAAAGGAATATTTATATGTCAAGCCAAGTACATCAAGGAAATTCTCAAGAAATTTAAAATGGAATATTGCAAACCCATACTTACTCCAATGGTAACAGGTTGCAAATTGAGCATAGACGACTCATCTAAGGATGTGGATCAAAGGTTGTACAGATCTATGATTAGTATTCTTCTATATGTAACAGCCTCCCGACCAGATGTTATGTAAGCAGTTGGACAAGTAGCAAGATTCCAAGCAGCACCAAAAGAATCACGTATTAAATATTCGCCAGCATTGGAATATCTTCTCCAGAAGCTTGGGATTCTCCCAAGTTCTCATTAGATTTTCCTTTTTCAGAATATAAATGGGGAGTGGAAGTAGATTACAGGTCTGCAGGAAGATTGTGTGTCAGGGGGAGTGGAAGTGTGTACAGGTCCGCAGGATGGTTGTGTGGCAGGGGGAGTTACCCTTTGTCATTGATGTCAAAGGGGGAGAGAATGTTGTAGGAAGGTATTATGCTCGCAGGGGAAGTACTTGTATTGCCATCAATGCCAAAGGGGGAGATTTTTTATCAGCAGTTGTCATTGATGTGAACCCAAGCAGCACCAGGGGCTAACTCAATATTGCATGGGAATTTTGACCTACCAAATTAATATATTTTGGGTCAATAATGCTTTTAGTGGTTTCTACTTGTCGAGATGTTTCCGTTGATATATGGCACGCCATGTAATTCTTCACGGTTTGAGAGATATTCATGTTTGAAGTTTGTACCCCCAGTTAGTGGGCTAAAACCCCATGGGGTTGGGGAATGGATCATTGAAAAGTCATAATTAATATTTTTTAAGCTCCTAAAATCCCTCCCATGTTCACTTGTTGAAGCCCCTCTCAACCTAAGCATTTATATAAATTGTGATCCTCATTTCCTCCTTATCCAAGGGATTTCGCCATCTAAAACAGGTCATCGTGGCATTTTCGCTCTAAAAAATTTTCTACGAAGGTTCAGAAGCTGAAATTTTTATGAGGAAAAGCCGAAATCCGAGGAAGATGTTGTAAAAATTTCATATCAAGGTGCGCAACATTTTTGGAGATATGATATGTGGAAGTCAGGGTTTTTGCAGGGTCCTTAAATTCATCTCAAAGAAGTGACCTTGGTAAAATCGTCATAACTCTCTCTCCGAGTATCGGATTGAAATTCCGTAAAAATTAGTAGATAGTGCACAGTCTTTAGTTTTTTCTCTATCAATTTCAGAACCAAATGAAGAAACAGTGACACGTGGCATGTCGTACAAGTGCGCTCTGCTGAAATAGTCCATAATTAGGGCATTGTGAAATATTGGGCATAACTCTCCTTTGAAGAATCCAAATTGGGTCAAACCTGTGGAATTGGAAAGATGACTCAGAGGGATACTACAAGACCGAAAATCAAATATTGAGAATATAAAATAACAAAGATACACCAGATTCAATATCGAGCTCCTAGAAGGCAAAGAAAAAGCTAGATCATGTGTTGTCAAGGGTTCCAAAGGACCAGACTTTCTAGGGCACAAATAAAAGCAAGGTGCAGCAGAGGGTAGCATGAAAAGAGCGTCAATCAAGGTGCATAATAGCAGCAAGAAGTTCATCCTATGAAGTCTTCAAGTGGGCAACACTGCATACAATCATTGTAAAGGTATCATTGTACTAAGTCATTGTAAATACATTATTGTAAAAATTGTACTAGTGTCGATCTGCCTAGGGTTGAAGAGGCAGTGTTGGGAGGTCTAGGATCATCATTAAGTGGTTGTGTCAAAGTTGGAGTTATGGTCTAGTATATATTATTCTTCTACATCATTCTATATCATTTTAAAGTGGACCATTTTCCCTGGTACAGGAGTCCATTCTTATCTTATTCTTCTATAGGGTGGTAGGGTGGTGCTAGGGTGAGTTGTAGATCATTGGGTGTTTGGGAATCCGTTCAGTTGACTACTGAAGAATCTCGGGCTTTGGAGTGTCCATCCAGTGGGAGATGGAGAAGAATTCTTTTCTAGATTCTAGGAAGTTGGAGCTTTATTTTCAATTGGAGTTGAATATTAAATAATTATTAGAAAAACATTAGGTGGTTTTTGTCCCAGAGTGGGTTTCCACCTTAAAAATTGTGTGCATTTTTGTTCCTCTTGTTTGATGTTATCATTGTACAAACACTGATAATAATTGAAGATTAACTAATTCTCTAATTGAAAGGAATATTGATTCACCCCCCCCCCCTCCCTCTCAATATTTCCAACAATAGAGACGTGAATTTTGTAATAAATTCATCCATAGTCATTTGGCCCAGTTTCAAATCATGAAATTCTCAGGATTTCTCATCGTAAAATCATTTAGTCAGGTACTTATCTTTAAAGTATTGCGGAAACTCATCCCAAGTTACATTTTGATCTTCCACTTCTCGTACATTATTCACTTCCTCCCACCACAGCGTTGCTTTTTCCCGCAGTTAGTAAATGGCTAGGCGAGCTTTTAGTTTGTTGTTATACTCATACACTTGAAAGTACTTATTCATATTTATTATCCAATCTTCCACCATTTCTTCCGCTTCTCCATCAAAGGTAGGAGGTTTGATCCTTCGGAATTCTCCCTGCAATTACACCTTCTGTTTCTTCAACTCTTGTTCTTCCATGACATTTCTAGATTCTGCCTCATTATGTGTTCAACTTTTATGGCTTCTTGGCATTCGACTGTCTTCGACATGATCATATACTACTTGGCGTTGTTCTATGTTTTCCTGAGTGTTTCTCTCAGAGCTAGGTTGTCCACTGGGAAGATTTTGTCTATCCAACAGACTCTTTAATATCCTCTCTTGTTATCTCATCAACCTTTCATTGTCACTGCGAACTTTAAACATTTTTATTTGTAGTTGTTGTACAATATCCAACAACTTATTTGTTGGTTGTTGTTGTTTTTCCAGCATTATATTTGTCTGTTGATGCTGGTCCACAATTAACTGCACCCACATTTCAGGGCTGACCTCAAAATTGGTCACAGGATGGGACTCTCCCATGTTTCTAGGTGGGTGTTGACTTGATCCTCTTCTCATGACGAATTACAAGAATCTATTCCTATACTTAACACAATATCAAATCATTAGATTTAAGAGAATTCATAACATAACATTATAGTATGGTTCTAGCCCATTTGGCCCTAGATTGTAACTTGGCTCCGATACCACTTGTAACACTTACCTACTTAAATCCTTACTTTTTACTGCTTATATTAAAAAAAAAAAAATTAAAACATATAAATGTTATCCAAACAAAAACTAGATCATGTATATACTATGTATCAATCATGCCTTTTACTTTAACTACTTGTAAAACATTTCAACATAATCGAATTACAAGGTTTATATTTCGCATTCACTTATGTAACGAACCTATCCATATGAAGTTGGCTATATAATCCAACTAATAGTTTTGTACATACGTTAATTTCTTGGGTATGAAGTTAGCCTTCTCATGTATTTGTCACATAGTATGAACCATCATTCGATTCCCAAGATGATTAACCCGCAGCAACACTTAATGTCTAATAGGAATTATATATTTGTTTATTTGACTTGTCTAGTCTATATTATTACACCGATGATTAATGTTATGCCTCCATGGTGCTACAGTCTCCATCTGGCAAGGTTGGCTACCATCTTCTGCGTCGTTGGATTGTTTCCCCTTGAGATTGACGAAGATCCGGAAATGGGGTGGGTTAGGGTAACTACCCATTCCCCAAACCCCTCCACCATTGTTTCATTGCTACATTATGCCAAGGAGCTCTTGGCTCTGCAACTGTATTCTCTTGCGGTGATGATCAGCACATACCTCTGCAAGGAGAGTTCCGTTATCGGTTTGATTTTGTGTGTTACTCCTTTCTTGTCATTTTTTCCTTTCCTCGTTGGTAAGTTGAGCTAATTATGCTACAAAACTTCTACGACGCCTTTGGGAATGGCCCCGCCAGCCAAAGAGCATTGTCCGTGCCTTGTTTGCCTTCAATCTCGACTTCATGGTTCACACATGCCTCTGAAATCTCTTACGTTCTCCTCCATACATGTTTCTCAGTAAGGTTTGCACGCCAGTTTTCCTTTTATAAATTCTATACAAAGAAATATGAGCATTTTTTTATCTACTTTCTTAGTTTTTCTGGAGTTGCTAACTCAGAGGCACTTGTTTCTTTTTGTTTGTGCTCTGGTTAGGCACAATTTGGGTGAATGAGAAACATTCCGATTTGAAGTCTCGTCATCAGCTCGAATCCCTTGTCAAACGATAAGAGCCTCTCACGTTTTCTTCTTTATACTCAGCCCGTAATACTACATGTTGTAACACTTGGCCTTCCTCTGCTGAAATTTGCAGGCAAAGAATTCTGTGTATCGGTTGCATGAGCAATTAAATGTTTAGTTGTTTATATGGGTTTTTGTTAAACTGTCTTTGCTTTTGGGCTCGGCCCTGTCCCGTTATATGTCCACCGGAATTGGTCCTCGGTGACCTATGCAATGTTTCATGAGGTTTTAAAATTTCAAAGCTACATCTCTGTTTCTTTTTCTTTCAAATTTGTAAATATACCTATGGATATCTTCAGTTATACAATTTTGTGTCTACACAGCCATTTTTATCATGTTATGGGTTCTCCAGCTTTTGTGTTGGTTTGGCTGTGTATTGCATTTGAACTTCAATGTTTATATTTGAATGTTATACTACTACATTTTTCTCACTGGAATATTTAGTTTATTCTATGGATTATAGACCTGGTTCGTTCCAGCTTCTGCATTTTAATAATTTATCAATTGCATAGTTTGGTTAGAAATCTTCATCCTTATTCTTTGAAGTATTCTAGCTTGGTTAATGTATATAGTTTATTCATTTATTTCTCACTTTGCTCTCTCATTGATTCAGCAGAGTTTCTTCATTGGGATTGGAACCGAGATCTTGTTTTTGGGTCATAGTTCTAAACCCTTATCTGGTCGGTTCTCCCATTCCTTGTGTGCTTTCTCCTTTATGTGGAAGTTAACTAGTCTCTACAGTATCTGGGTACATAGATTTCAATTACAGTGGGTTTCAATTTCTCGTTTTCACTGTGGTAGCTTATGTTTTGCATTGCTCACTGTTAGAACATGTGTGATTCACATAGTTTCCTACAGTGGTATATAAACTATATATTTATTACAGTAACCTGTATGTTTTCTTTCCTCAAATTTGCTATAACCACAAATATTCTACATATTTGTACCAGTGATATGTAAATTTATACATGTTAT
The DNA here is from genome assembly GCA_034641835.2 of Pinus albicaulis. NCBI lineage: Eukaryota > Viridiplantae > Streptophyta > Pinopsida > Pinales > Pinaceae > Pinus > Pinus albicaulis. The sequence goes on from CM076584.1 coordinate 1,541,765,744, forward strand.
AGCACAGACATCTGTTTTCTGCATTATTACTTCGACAACATGTCTTAATAATTGTTCACCAATAGTAGAAGGTTAAGGGAAAGAAAGTTGATACTTCATCTTTTAATTACCACAAAGAATAAAAACAATGTTTTGTTCCTTCCTGTAATCTTTCTTTTTCTATGTAAGCATATCATGTGTTTTCAACTGTTCCTAGATTGATTTTATTTCAGGTAATTAGAAACTCGGATGTTTATTCATATAATAGCATTACTTTACTCTACTATAGAACTTGCAATACCGAAACATTATGTACCTAAATGTGTGTCATAATAACTCTTGTAACAACAAGTAAATATTAAAGGAATAAAACAAGAGGTTACAGACTCCCATTTATTCAAGGGAAGGATAAGATTGTTAACATTCTCAAGAAACATAATGTTTTTTCGACTTTCAAACCCCTCCATACTATTCAGAGTTCTTGATGCAGGGGCATTAGACACTAGCCAGCAATGTAGGAGAATTGTCCACATGTTGTGGCTAGAAGAGTTCAAAATTATTCAAGGAAATGTAACACCAAAGGTGGCCACACCTTAGCTGCTAGTTACACTTAGAGTAGATAGGATTAGTTAATAACTAAAGAATTTGAATAATCTATTTGTGTCAGTCTAACTGGCTTATGTTGAGAAAACTAGGAAAATACTATGTAATTAGGTTTCTGTTGTAATTGAGAATAAAACGGCCCTCGAGAGGGAACCGAAGAGTCCTGTAATGAATTATAAATTGTAACCCCTGATACAATGGAAAGGGGGAGATTTTCATTGAAGGATTGGATTGAGAAGCTTTGTTCTCTGTTGAATAAAATCCAGGCTTATTGTTTATTTGTGTATGTTATTGATAATTCTCCCAAAGGAATCATTCCTTCGTTTGTGAATTTTGTGTATTCAATTGTATTAGTTAAAGTACTGGCCTCTGTATGAATGCTTGTGTTCCAGAATGCCTTTGGATATACGTTCTATGTGTGGTTTGAGTGCATAATAATCCTGTGCGAAGAGGCTCTAATAGTACCATGAGCCCACTCTGATATTGGTGTGAACCTTTGTGAAGATTAGTTGAGCGATCTATGCATACCAAGAGTATTATACTCTGTCTGGTCAAGTGATGGTATTGTTTTGTTAGTGGTTGAGCGATATCACTAAAATGAGCCCACTCTGATATTGGTGTGAACCTTTGTGAAGATTAGTTGAGTGATCTGTGCATACCAAGAGTATTATACTCTGCCTGGTCAAGTGATGGTATTTTTTTGTTAGTGGTTAAGCGATATCACTAAAATCATCGCAAAATCAAACGGAGAAAACAAACTGGAGGAATAAGTTAAAATTCGTGTGGAAATTCGGTGGGGCACTGTTCGATTACCGGGTGGTTTTGTGAACAAAACTGCTGATTTCGAACTACTTTTGGTCCGGAGGTGAAACCAGAAGAAAAAAACCCGATCCAATACATTTGTGCCACGTCACAGGGAAAATACCGCCCTTATCACATTTTTTTGGAACGCTAAAGTTCGGCAAGGGAAAAAACGCGATATCCATCGGGTTCGTTCGATCTGGGGAGCAATAGTTCTGACGGAAATCGTGCAACGACTTGCACAGAAGATAACTTAAGGTATGGCCCGATGGTTTTTCATTATATATGTTTATTTAATGTATAAATTTTTATGGTGGGCCCGGAGTGATAAGCGCATAATTAGTGTTGAAAGTTAATGGGTTCGTAACATGGGTTGGTGCATTCTATCTCTTAAGTTCGGAGCTTAATATTGTTTAAAAATAAGGTTTGAACGTTAGTTGATTTCCCCTTGATGCAATATTCCGAAGGGGGGTTTAAAACAATAGCTTAAGTGCGCTTAAAGTTGAAATATAATAGTCAGGCGCTTTATTTAAAATACCACGGTTCCTATTGTTCGGGGGTTTATATAAGGACTGTCTATTGTATTGGTTTATATGAGGACTGTCAAATGTATTCATTAATCAATTTCCATGAAATTGATAAATGAATTTGAAGGAAAGAATATAAAGTAGACTCCCTGTATTGAATGAAACTATTGAAGTAGATGAGAGAGGCCAGCTCTCCTTAGCGCCTGTGCTCCATTATTGCTATCATTTCTCTAAAATCGGTTAAAGACCGAGTTAGCTCTAAGGAATGTAAAGGTGTATATCTAATTCCTTACTCCTGTGGGACTCCTTACATTGGTGAAATTCCATTAATCAAAGGATTCATGAGCACGTGGCGGACCTTAAGCATGGAAAAACACACTCCTTTGCCTTAGCAAGACAAAACATCACATTTGCATCGAATAAGCTAAGGTAATTGCTAAGATTGACCTTTTTCATCGCCTTAAGTTAAGAGAAGCATTAGAAATCAAAAAAAAAAAAAAAGACATGTTAACCTTAATAGAGATGATGGATGGGGTGTTAGAGATGATGGATGGGGTGTTAGTAGATATTGGATCTCGACCCTTCGTCCATAATCGTTGTGCCTTTTTTTTTCTTTTTCTTTTTTTTTAATTCTTAAATATAAAATAAATTTTTAATAAAATGAAACTAATAATATAAAATTATTAAAAATAGTCATATTCTTTTTTCATTCTGCTCTTGTATTCTTCTATTATTTTTGTTTTACTTTCTTACCCCCATACCTCATATATGAAACTAACAATATAAAATTATTAAAAATAGTCATATTCTTTTTTCATTCTGCTCTTGTATTCTTGTTTTATTTTTGTTTTAATTTCTTACCCCCATACCTCATATAAAGGGTTTATAAAGTATATTTACCACATTTTTTATTTTTATTTTGTATTTTTTGTATTTATTTATTATGTTATTTGTATTTATTTATTCATTTATTTGTATTTTTTCAAAATTATATTTATATAATAATAAATAATAAATCTTCTTGGACTTTACTGTTTTAATTAAAAAATTATAGTCTTATAATTAATAATTAATCTAAATATCATATAACAATAATGATTTCCACACTGGTTTGTTAGAAAAGTGTTTATTACTAAAGCAACAGTTTTTAAAAACAATATTATGAATCACAAAAGCCATATTCCAATAACTTTAAAATAATTTAAAATTCATCATATTACACACAAAGTTATGTGTATAATTATATATATATATATATATATACACAAATAACACATAACACAACATATCACAACACAAACACAAATAAATAAATAATATGATTTTAATTGTATAATTTTTTACTTAATAGCCTAATTTTAAATGTATTTTTATGATAATTTTCAGCCATTTGTGTTTGGTTTATAAAGCATGGTGTGAAAGTAATGTGAATGTGAAAATAAATAAGTACGCTCAATCAAATTGTGAATGTGAAAAGAAATAAGTATGCTCAATCAAATTTAAAATGTGAAGATGACATTTTTTTTTTGAAACCCATGAATTAATTTTAAATATTGCTTTTTAATAAATAACACAATTTCTAATTTCTAAATGTAATTTTGAGTTAATTTTTAGTCTTTTGTGGTCGGGTTTATAAAGTATCATGTGAAAGTAATGTGAATGTGAAAAGAGATAAGTATGTTCAATCAAATTTAAATGTTGACTTGGATTTCTTTTCAAAAACTTAAATTAATTTTAAATATTATTTTTTTATTAAAATAACGTAATTTTAAAATTTTAAATGTAATTTTAAATTAGTTTTTACATAAGAGGTATAAAAAGTTAAAATTAATTTAAAATAAGTCAATTTAAAATACACTAAATTATGCACAATCAAATATGCACATAACACAACATAATAAATACATCATAATATTGTACAGCCTAATTTAAATAAATATATAAATTGTTATTTTATTAGTATAATTTTTTTATTTTCCAATTAATAATTTTTTCTTATATAATTTTTTAAAGATGAGTTGTGGTTGGTACAAAAATTATTGTGTGTAAACCATATATATAGTTAGAAAGATATGAAATCAAACTGTTGGAACACCTAATCCTACATGGGTAGGTGTGGAATGCAAAAAGTCACAATGGAGTCCAAGTGGCCTTGGAATGTGAAACCAAGAGTCACACCATTGTACTATAAATGTACATCTTTGTATAATGGAAAATAAGAAAGTCTCACGCTTATCCTTCATTGTGTTGAGTCTCTTGTGTGTGTGTGTTTATCTTCCTCATAAACCATGTGTGAGCTTTAACATGGTGTTTAACATGGTATCAGAGCGGGCGATTGCTGGCCCTGCTCCAAATTGAGTGAGCCATTTGTGTTTATGGCCTGTGCATATCTGCAGAATTGTTGATAATTTTTGCAGCACTCAGAGATTTCTGCAGCAGTGTTTTTTGCCGCATTCAGTGATTTTGCAGCATTCAGAAATTGGTTTGGAGAAACGCAGCTTTGTGCATCTGAAGGTTTTCATTCTAAATTTTCTCTACAATTTCTGCTCATTAAAATCTGATTTGAAGAGCTGCTGGATACTATTTATAAGATGTTTATGGTTTTTACTGCAAAAGAAATTTGAGTTTTTCTGCTGAAAATTTTCTTCATCTCTGCATTTTCTGCCATTGGATTTTTACTGCCATAATTTTCTGGAAAATTCTGCAATTTTAAAGCCTCATTCTCCGCTGCTGAGAAAATTAATTTTTGCCCCAGTCTACAAGATTCTGCTATACATTTGAGAAAAAAAATAGCTGCTGTATTTTACTCTACTTTACTCTACTCTGTTGTTTTGATTTAAAAAATAAAAATAAAAAAATTCTCTGCAAACCCTTGGCCTTTCGGCCCTCTCCTCTTCCCTACACCCTACGGCTCAATCCTCACACTCGACTCACTCTTCCACATGCTCCCCTCACTATTTAACTCCCCCTCCTTACATTTTAAAATTTGACTTCCTCATATTTAGTTTTTAAATTATTTTAAATTAAAACCCCCCCACCATATAATTTCCCTCCCCTCCCATTTCAATAAATTTTCCACCCATTTTAAAATTCTTTCTCTTTTAATTAATCCCATTCCCTTCATTTTTAATTATTCCCATTTTTTAATTAATTTTAATTAATTAAAATAAAAAATAAAAATAAAAAAGAGCCCCTTTCCCTTTTAATTAATTCCCTTTTTAAATTCCTCCCATTTTTAATTAATTCCCTTTCTTTATTAACCAAAAAAAAAAAATATTCCCTTCCCATTTTAATTTTTTTATTAAAAATCTCCCTCCTCATTTTTAACTAATTTCCATTTTTAATTAATTAAAAAAAAAAACAGCAGAGAGAGAGGAAGAGCAAAGAAAGAGAATATGAACAGCAGAATTGAAGAAATGACATGTGAGCACATTGACTATACATAGAGAAAATTGCAGATTTGACATTTTGTGATTTGTGGCATTGACATAAGGGTAATTTTTTGAAGAAATTGACATTTGAAGACGAGTTGTTATTGGTGCAAAACAACTCTTTGTTGAGACTTCTTGCTTAGTGTTTTCAGCTGCACATTTACAAAATATTTTGCAGAGATTTTGTATTGAACTCACATTGTGAGTGAATATTGCTTCTTCATTCATAGTTGCAATCAAGATTTGAAGTGTAAATTTGAGTTTTTGGATTGTTGATTGCCCTCCATCATTTGAGGAGCACACCTTGTACTTTGAGAATTCCTTGGTGTCATTTGTATTTGTTGTTGAATCACATTGTAAACGGGTGCATTTTCGGTTGAAGCCGACACCCTTTCATTTTTTGAGCCTAAATTGTTGAATATGGCTAAAATCAATGAGGCATTAGAGTTGTTGAGTAACTTCATTCATTCAAATGTTGATGATGTGATAAAAATGAGCAAGAATGCTCTTTGTAATATTCAAAGTTGTTTGCTAGATGCACAAGAAAAGATTGAGTTTTTGCAGTTGGAATCTCAGCTTCAACAAGACGAACTTCAGCAAAAGCGTCACCATTTTGAACCTATTTCTGTTCAGAAGATTGTGAAGGACTCTCATCAGAAGAAAGAAGATAAAGTTGCAATTGATTCCCATTCAGTTCCTTGCACAAGAGTAGATTTACATGTAGATACAGCAGCTCAGCCTGCACTTCTCAAGCCCATCATCAGACCTTGGGAAGAGCTTGTCCACAACAAGCACCGAACTGGTCTTGGATATGACAAGGATGTGTCATTTCATATTCTAGACTACACCAAGCCCATCATATTTCAGAGTGTCGGATTCCTATATGACAGTTCACCTACAGCTGTTCCAGATCCTGCTCCACAACAACAATCACAAATCGTGAAATGCCAACACTGTGATCGAGTTGGCCATATGAAAGATCAATGTTTTGATCTTCATCCATGCAAGCACTGTTATCGGCACACCCATTCCTCAGACAGATGCTTCAGAAACAAGCCTCAGCCTCCTGCAAGAACCAAGATTCATCTTGGATGGATCGCTTCGCAAATGCACGTACTAAGAAGATGTTTAAGTCACATGTCAACATGTTCACTGATATTGAGCAAACTTGCAAGCTTGAGTTTTCGCCATCATTCCCACCTGTCCCCAAAACAGGTCATGCTTCTGACGCATGATGTAGCTGAGTTCGAGCTACACCTCATTCCATGTTCAGAGTTGTAGCGCTAGCTCAGTGCTGCACTGGTTACAATTCATTCTAGATTCAGAGGAGGCCAGAGAGATCTGGATGCCCATGAGCATGCCTTCGCTATGGATAACCTAGTTTAAGCAGATAACCTAAAACCATCATCTTTGGTTAGTGGATAACCTAAAACCATCATTTTCGGTTGGTGGATAACCTAAAACCATCATCTTTGGTTGGTGGACAACCTAAAACCACCACAGGTAGTAGACCTCCCTTCTTTTAGGTCGAAGGTCTCCTTTTTTTATGAGGGACAATTCCTCTAGCAGAAGCCTTCAGCTTCTTGCCAGTTTTGGAAGAGTTCCGGGAACTGCAACATGTATTGCGTTCCAGTGTTTGTGGTCATCCTAAAACCACCTCTTTTTTTCCAACATTTCAGAGAGTTGATTCAGCCCAAGTGCTGCCATGTATACTTTGCAGATTTGTATTACAACTCTTTTCTTGGACTCACACATACCCCTTCGGATTAAGGGGGATGTTGGAACACCTAATCCTACATGGGTAGGTGTGGAATGCGAAAAGTCACAATGGAGTCCAAGTGACCTTGGAATGTGAAACCAAGAGTCACACCATTGTACTATAAATGTACATCTTTGTATAATGGAAAATAAGAAAGCCTCACGCTTATCCTTCATTGTGTTGAGTCTCTTGTGTGTGTGTGTTTATCTTCCTCATACACACCATGTGTGAGCTTTAACATGGTGTTTAACACAAACTTCAAAATGTAAGATGTAAAGTGAATTTTAGTTTTTATAATTTAAGTCACAAATTTAAAATAAAACTAATTTTATATCAATTAATTAAATAAAGTATAAATCAGAAATCATTAATATCACTTATTTATAAAGCTACAAAATTTTAAAAATTAAAATAAAAATAGAAGACCGCCCTTATTAAATTGAAAATTATTATAGTTTTTAAAAGTTTACTATTTTTTTTCAAACACATCAATTAATTTTAAATATTATTTTTTAATACATAACATAATTTCAAATTTTTAAATGTAATTTTGAGTTGATTTTTACGGTGTTTTGTGATGTGTTTATAAAGTATCATGTGAAAGTAATGTGAATGTGGAAAGAGATCAATATACTCAATCAAATTTAAATGTTAAATTGCATTTATTTTCAAAAGTTTCAATTAATTTTAATTATTACTTTTTATTAAATAACAAAATTTTAAATTTTAAATGTAATTTTAAATTATTTTTTACATTTGAGGTATAAAAAGTTAAAATTAATTTAAAATACACTAAATTATGCACATAACACAACACATTTTAATACATCACAATATCATATAATAATTTAAATAAATATATAAGTTATTATTTTATTACTATAAATTATTATAGTCTTTACATTAACATCACTTATTTGTAAATATTTCACTTGTTTCTATGGAAATAATATCATGCTAAACATAACGTAACATCGCTATATAAATATCTTGTAACATTAAATCTCAATAACTTTAAATTAATTTAAAGGAAATCATGCTAATCATAACACAACATGGTTGTACATATATTTTGTGACATTAAATCTCAATAACTTTAAATTAATTTAAAATACACCATATTACACTATGTGTGTATAATTATATATGCACAAACATCACATAACACAACCATAACACAAATAATAAATAGATAATAATTAAGATTTTAATTGTATAAATTTTAAAGTTAAAATTAATTTAAATTGGAGATATAAAAATTAAAATTAATTTAAATTAAATCAATTTAAAATACACTAAATTATGCACATAACAATACATCATAATATTGTACAGCCTAATTTAAATAAATATATAAATTGTTATTTTATTAGTATAATTTTTTTATTTTCCAATTAATAATTTTTATTATATAACTTTTTAAAGATGAGTTGTGGTTGGTACAAAAATTATTGTGGGTAAACCATATAAATAGTTAGAAAGACGTGAAATCAAACTTCAAAATGTAAGATGTAAAGTGAATTTTAATTTTTATAATTTAAAATAAAACTAATTTTATATCAATTAATTAAATAAAATATAAGTCAGAAATCATTAATGTCACTTATTTATAAAACTACAAAATTTAAAAAGTTAAAATAAAAATAGAAGACCACCCTTATTAAATTGAGAATTATTATAGTCTTTAAAAGTTTACCATTTTTTTTCAAACATATCAATTAATTTTAAATATTATTTTTTAATAAATAACACAACTTCAAATTTTTAAATGTAATTTTGAGTTGATTTTTATAGTGTTTTGTGGTGTGTTTATAAAGTATCATGTGAAATCCCGGATGCGGGTGGGTAACGAGGCGATCTGTACGATGGAGATTTGGTGGGCCGACGCGTGGCTTATCACCACCGCCACCCTACCTCGCCTGATGTTTGTTTTAAATTCCTCTGCTCAACACTTCAATGTTGCGTTAATGCAGCCCGTCTCCCCACGCCAACCTGCTCATTCTTCTGTCATGGCGCCCCTCCGAGAACTCATTTGTGCTCCTCCCCTGCGCACTTGCTGCTCCCTTGCTGTCGCTGAGCCTCGCTCTCGCACCAACACAAGGAAACGATGCGCATTGGGTTGCTGTGTAGATTTCATGTCGGGATTTCATGTTTCCCATAGCCCTTTCTATGCTTACAGTCGTTCGTTCTCAATTTTAACCAAGAATCCTCTGCGAGCTGAAGCTGGGTACCTTTCTGCTTCCCCCTGTCTCCACAATCTTGCTGATAGCTCCGCTATTCCGGCTCTTGATAATATGCCAAGATTGCGCAAGAGAATGCGTTGTAGGAGGGGAAGTTCCCGTGGGCAAATTAATCGCCAGCCCTCCTCCTCCATTTCTGATTCCTCGTCTTACTCTTCAGACTTCCGCCCTGTTTGCTATCCCGCCTCCAGGAGGGGTCGTGGACGGGGTCGAGGGTAGCCTCATTCTGCAACGCACTTTCGTCTATCCTCCAGGACTCAATCTCACATTGCTCGTCTTCAATACCCCTGCACTCTCGGCAATTTCACCTTCCTAGCCTCAGTCACCATTGAGGTTCGCGAAGTATCCTCTGGTCTAGTTACGGAAACTCCTGGAGTGGCTTTGGAGACAAGGGAGGAAGACACGCTTGGCACCTCTCAGAATGACAATAGGCAGAGTGTGGAACCTGGTGGCATTGCAACCCAGGATGTGAGCTTGCATGCAGGTCCTAGCGTCCCAATTGGTGGCGGCTCTACAAACAAGGAGAGCCCTCCTCTTGAAGAAGAAGATCCCTACAAATATGCTTGCCGCATCGTCGAGGAAGTGCCATCCCCCTCTCATGAAGCTTAATCAGGTTTGCGCTCCTTGGTTTTTGATTTCAGGTAGCACGGAGGTGTTCAATTCCTTCCTGTTTTACAGTCAACTTATGTTCTACAGCCCTCAGGCACAGATGTTTACTCTTATGTTAAACTGTCGGTTTCCCCTGCGTGGGCGGCATACTACTGCATATGTCTTTGATTTTGGGTGATTGCTACAGCAATTCAAAGTGTCAGTTTTTGGTTTTGAAAAGGGCAACGTCTGTATGTGCCTTGTCAATCTGCTAGGGTCTTTGAATTATCTCTGGTCAGTTCACAGTCTTGTTATAGGAGTGAGCTGTTTCTCTGAGTCAGCCATGGTCATGGATTCTGAAGTTCTCTTGGTCAGTATACAGCTAGTTTTGTTAGTCAATGTTCAGCATTGTAATGTGCGAATGTCGCATATATGGGCTAGATCTTTTGAGGCCACTGCCTCTCTGTAATTTTATTTTTGTATCAATATAGGAGTAGACCAATTCAGATTTTTAAAAAAAAAAAAAAAAAAGGAGTATCATGTGAAAGTAATGTGAATGTGGAAAGAGACCAATATGCTCAATCAAATTTAAATGTTAAATTGGATTTCTTTTCAAAAGCTTCAATTAATTTTAATTATTATTTTTTATTAAAATAACAAAATTAAAAATTTTAAATGTAATTTTAAATTAAATTATTTTTTACATTTGAGGTATAAAAAATTAAATTAATTTAAAATATGCCAATTTAAAATACATTAAATTATGCACAAATAAATATGCACATAACACAACACATTTTAATACATCACAATATCACATAATAATTTAAATAAATATATAGATTATTATTTTATTACTATAAATTATTATAGTCTTTACTTTAATATCACTTATTTGTAAATATTTCACAAATTACTTTTTATTAAAATAACAAAATTTTAAATTTTAAATGTAATTTTAAATTAAATTATTTTTTACATTTGAGGTATAAAAAGTTAAATTAATTTAAAATATGCCAATTTAAAATACACTTTTTTTTTCCTCGAGAAAAAAGCGTAATTTCATTACTGCAGGTGAGTACAAAATTACATAGTGAATCACATAAATGTGTGATCAAAGTACACAAACCCAAGATTTTGTAGGCAAACAGTTACAAAGAGAAAAGCAGATCCTATGCAAAATCCAAAATCTGGCTTTTACCCCTTTCCATTTGGAAGACATGCTGTTCATAAAATATACAGATCTACTGCTATCTACTATTAGCAGTCCAACAAGAATCCGTTCAGAAAAACTGCCGAAAAAAAGATTTCAAATGTTCATCATGGAGCCAATCATAGTCCAGACAAACAAAATACCTTATGGAGGCACCAACAAATAAACCACATCATAAAAATTGGAATGAACCACCGCCCAGGGGAGAATCCAGTGTCAATGTGTGTCAATTAACTGTAGTTCCAACCCGCTGCAGCAGCCCACCAAGCAAGAAATACCAAACAAAAAACAGTGATATCGCAACCACCATCATATTACTGTTAAGAAACGCTCACCAAGAGTAAGCAGCCCGTTCAATTTAAATGGCAGGCCTGTTAAATAGTTCCAGCCCACTGTAGCAACCCACCGAGCAAGAAAACCAAATAAAAACAGTGATAAATCGCAACCACCATCACATAACTGTTGAGAAACGCACACCATGAGTAAGTAACCTGTTGGCATTTAAATGGCAGGCCACATAGGGACACTGATGCCGCTCAGTCAAATAAGGATGGATGAAAATATTCAGTGGTATCGCCATCCTTATGTTCTTTGATCCTCCAGATACCCACGGCCTGCTGAATCCCCCTCTTTGAAGCTCGATCAACCTCATCATTATTTTCTCGAAATATATGCTGACAGGAGAAAGATTCAAATGAAAGGAGGATCTCCCGAATAGAGCAAAACAGATTTTGTAATTGGTGTACTCTGCATTGCTGAATACCTTTGATCCAATTTATCACATTCAATGAGTCCCCATAGAAATTAATCTTTCTGCAACCTTTCTCCACAGCGAACATCAGAAGAATCTTGAGGCTCAGCAATTTTGCATAATTATTTGTTCCTTCCCCAAGCCCAACAAAGATCTCAAACCAATGTGATTCAGAAAGAAACAACAGAGCCCCTCCACCACAAACATTTTGCTGCATAGCCCCATCAAAAAAACCCCAAGGATTCCTCCTATCAATTTCCAACAACAGGACCTCCCTCTGATTGGCAGCACGGATATGGATAGGAAAACCAGAGTGCAGTCCTATAGTCATGGCACCAATGATCTTTGGTTTACTGACCACCCCATTAAATAGTAAGTGGTTACAAGCCAACCAACATCCCCAGATGACAAGGAGAGGCAGTGCTTTTAGTTTCTACTCAGCATAAGACACCCACCACGAGTCCCATGCATGAGACACAAATAAGCCCTCCCATCTACACAGGAGACCCAATAACCTGGAACATTCCATCCAAACCCCTTTAATGAAAGGACAGCTGAGGAATAGATGGTTAACTGATTCCTCATCAGAATTACATAGACAACACCAGCTAGGGCCCTGAAAACATCTATGTTGCAGAACATCCCAGGTGGGGACTTTATTTTCAAGGACACACCACATAAAGAGGCGAGTCTTAGGAGGACAATTTAGTTTCCAGAGTTTCTTCCACCACCACCGCTCTTCACCCAAGACAGCCCCAGCACTCAAGACAGCCCCAGCACTAAGTTTTGTGTAGCCAGCCCAAGGAGAATAGATCCCCGAAGTATCAAAATCCCAAGCAATCTTATCCTCCCTCTCCTGAAGCGAAATATGAGCCTGTTTTAAAGCGCAGATGTAATCAGCCAATGCCCTCTCATCATGAGCATCCAGCCCCAAAGAAGAGGCCATAATCCAAGGCTGAATGCCCAGCCTTCTCCGAACCGGATCAGCAAGATGGGAGAGAAAGGTAATCCCCCTCTGCCTTAAGGCCTCAACCGTGCGCCTGGAAAGGAGGTGTTGTAGCTTGCTTCCCATCCAAGGATCCTCATCAACCCGAAGCTCCCTGCCACTACCCACATCCCAAGCCAGGCTTATTTCCAGAATGTGAAAAGATTTAACAAAAGCCTTCCAAATCACCGACCCAGCGGCAAAGTATTTTCTTGGATTCCTTATCCAATCTACTATAGAAAAAGGAGCAATATATTTCTGTGTGGTCACCTGTGTCCAAACACTGTCAACATTGATGAGCCTCCACCCACCCTTTGCTGCAAGAGCCTGAACAAAGAGAAAAATATTTTTCAGTCCCCAACCACCCAACCCTTTTGGGACAGCGATTTTCTCCCACCGAACCCAAGGGGTCACCAATGAGTCCTGTTTCCCACTCCAAAGAAATCTAAAGCAAATCCTCCTGGCTGCCTCCAAAATACCCTTTGGAATCCAAGAGAGGGATAACCAATAAACCAGGACAGCCTCCAAAACAGACTTAACTAAAGTCAAACACCCAGCTCTAGACAGCCATTTATGACTCCAAACTCTTAAGCGTCTTTCCAGCTTTTCCAGCAACCAGCTCCAATCATGTTTCCTATAATCATTAGGTTTTAAATGGAACCCCAAATAATTCAGCCCATCATCCAAACCAGCAGAATTATAGGGAAAGATCCTCACAAACTCATGCCTCTCCTCTTCCCTCAAAATATGAGAAGTGATGGAAGACTTCCCAGCATTCACTTCCATTCCAGTGGCCTTGCTAAACAGGTCCAAAATCTCACCAATAGTATTCACATCTCGCACCAATCCATAGCAAAAGATTAAAACATCATCAACAAAAAGTAGATGAGTGATAAATAAGTTAGGAGCAACCTGAATGCCCTTCAAGGAACCCTGTCTCTTGGCCTCCTGAAGAGCCCTGCTCAATCCCTCAACAACCAATAAAAACAACAGGAGAGAAAGGGGGCAGCCCTGGCGAAGACCCCTTTCAGCATGAAAAAAGGGAGATGCAGCCCCATTAAGAAAAACAGAGAAAGAGATAGTTGTAATACAACTCATAATCCATCTTATGAAACCAATGCCAAAGCCAAGGTGAGTCATATGCTTTGGAGAGATCTATTTTCAACACAGTCCTTTTGAGGTTCTTGGTCTTCATGCTGTGGATAGCCTCTTGAGTAGTTCTGATTGCTTCATGTATTTGTCGACCTTCTAGAAAGCCAAATTGTTCACCAGAGATATGAGTAGACAGAATGCATTTGAGTCTTCTCGCAACCACCTTGGCTACCACACTATAAATATAGTTGACAAAGAGATAGGAGGGTTATCCACTTTCGGAATTAAAGCTATGAAAGTAGAATTAAAACAAGCAGGAATCCTCCTGAAATTCTGGTATCCTCCACTACTTTCAGCAAATCTGCCCCCAACACATCATAAAGAGCCAAAAAAAATTCGATCGACCATCCATCTGGCCCAGGACTTTTGTCTTTTTGGAAGCTATGAAGAGCCTCCTTTAATTCCTTCTCAGAAACCTCAGCCATCAAAGATCTGTTATCTGCCTCCTCCACAAATCTCGGAAAAAGTTGAGCAACTCTTATCACTTCCGCAAGAGATGCATGAGCTGGAGCCTTAAATAGAGCCTTGAAATGTTCAACCCCCAGCTTAGCTTTAGCCTCAAAGGTAGAATGCTCAATGCCCTGACCATCTCTTAAACTCCAAATAGTATTAGCCGCCTTCCGACCACGAGCATATGCATGAAAAAAAATTGTATTATCATCCCGACATGCCAACCATGTGGCCCTACTTTTCAACCTCCAAGATTCCTTCTTATCCATAAGTAGGGAGTTCCTTCTTTTTTCAAGAGAAACAAGAGTATCTTTATCTACTTGAGATTGAAACCCCCCTCCAATCCCATCATAGATCACGCGTAGTTCCTCTTCCACCTGCTTCAAATCCATATCCTCCCTCTGTCTCTTAACAGCCTACCAAACCTTCACAGCTTCCTTGATACGTTTAAAATTTCCAGCAAATTGATAAGCCGCAGAAAGAGTACTATCTGCCCTAAAAGGGATCCACCTAGAGAGAACAAGAGCTTTAAATGAATCATCCCTGAGCTAGATTTTGTTAAACTTTAAAGGGCTAGGAGTCTACCTAGGCCCAATCTTAAACTCAAGAAAAATAGGAAAATGATCAGATGCACCCCCACATCCAATTCACTACCTAATTTGAAAAGGCTTGTCCACAATCTGCTCAGCCACCAAAAAACGATCAAGTCTCTTCGCTACTCTTCCATCAACCCATCTATTGTTCCTCCAAGTGGGTTTCATCTTTATGGGCTCAATATCGAGCAAAAGATTCTCCTCCAATTTTTGTGTGAAGTACCCAGTCAATAAATCAGTTTGTGCATGAGGACCCCAGACCTCAGACTGGCCCAATGAAAAGTTTAGATCCCCTCCCAAAATCACCGAGTCCCCCTTGAGTAAAGAGTTACCCAGGAGAGAGTCCCAGAAAGAGATCCTATCTTGATATGGGCCATAAATATTAAAAATATTAAAACCTTCACCTAGCTCCAACGCTAGAAAGTTTAAACCTAGGACCGACTCCATACCCCAGAAGTTCAGTGGTTTGATATTTTTTTCATTCCAACCCACTGCCAAACCACCCGACCTCCCTCTAACATCCAACGTCTCAAAAGTCCATCCCGGCATCCAACCTTCCAATCTAGCTTTGACCACAGCCCCTTCACCTAAAGTCTCTTGTAGTAGGATTATATCCGGACAGTCCAGAAATATAATCCTCCGGAAAGCATATTTATTATGGGGACCTACCAAGCCCCTGCAATTATAGGACATAATCTTCATTACACACCAGGCTTCAGGGATTGGCTTGCTCTAAGTGCCCTCTCAATTGAAATCTGCCTCCCATCATGTACATCCATCATAGCTCTATCCTGAGCTCTCACCAAAAAGGAGATCCTACCCCTGCCCCGAGCTGCTAGGGATTTCCCCCTCCCAAACCCACCTGCACCTTTTTTAGCACTAGATCTCATATTATAACCAATGACAGGAGGAGCAGAGTTTACCAAACGAGCCAACATCCCTTCACCTGGATCGAAAACAGTAGCCTTCTCTTGGGGAGCTGGCAGAGGAAAAAGAGTAGGAACAGCGAAAGGTAAGATTCCATAATCATCCTTCCAAATCGAGTTTGAAGTCGAAACCAAGTTAAGAGAAATATTGATGATGGGGGAAAATGGGAAAGATCCCATGAGAGAAGATTTCAACAATGTTAACACTTCCTTCAACATGCCATCATCCCTCAACTGGTAATCCGCTCCATAATGACGACTATGGATCTTCTCAATAAAGATATAACGAAATCACACACAATCGGTAGGAAGTCCTGAGAGAGCGATCAAATGCTAGCAATGATTAGACTCGCTTCCCAACGCCCAGAAATCAATCTAATGCTAGAACCAATAAGGGCAAAGAGTGGTTCAAACACATTTGAGAGGGGCTAATGGTAATTGGCTACGCATTGAAAGCAAGCTGCAGATAGCCCCCTCTGGATTGGTTCACCTGACCGCTGTAACACCTGCTGTGATTGCCAATATAAAAACCACATCAAGGTGGATACACAGTACAACACCATCCTAGACTGAAGGAATATTTCTCATAATTAAGTAACTCTGCCATTGCCATATTTGCCCCTTTCACAGAGTCCGAGAGATCCATACTTTCCATGGGAATCATGACTCAGAATTCCTAGCAACACGCTTTGATTTGCCCAATGAAAGAGACGTCTTCTAGAAGGCTCCAAGAGGCCAGTTGGGCCTCGAAGATGTTCCTTTGTCCATTAATGAAGAGGTAGGCCTAGCAATGATGCATCACCCATTGGATATGATCAGGATGCAGAAAGTTGAAAGCAAACCACCCCTTTGAGAGGGACACCACCTCAGGCACATATCCAATGGCAGCTTTCCAATTCGCTTCAGCCCATGCTACAACTGTTCTCAGAATGAAAAACCCTCCCCATAGCCCTTCCTACCAGTGTCCTACTAGCCATTTGTGAAACCTGCTCCCAGCCTATATCTTCACCCAAAACATAGTTATACTCTGCTCTTTTTACCTTGATCCATTTCTTTTTTCTACCTCCCTTCTTCGTCTCTCCAGCCTCCCTTACTTTGCTAGAGCCCTTCTCTTTTGTGCCTTCAAAAACAGGTATCCCACACTGTTCTTCAAAGCTTATATGGTTTGGGACAGCTCTCAAGCTCTCCCTTTCACTAAGACCTTCCACCCTTCTATTCGTGAGCACAGAAGGATCCTATTCCTTTTCATACTCTGATAAAATCACTCTCTGATAAAGAACCACTTCTAGATCCCTATCTTCCGCATTCAAACATTGAATAAGCCCCTTCCCCTGCAAATCGAGTCCCTTTACCAAGGGTGTCGCGCTCCCTCTGCCAGTCAAACCTCCTCCTGCCCTCCCGTCTTGTCCGCCTTCAAAACCAAATGATGATAGCCTTCCTTCAATGGATAATAGGAGCTCCTCCTCTCCTTGAGAACACAACCCTCTCTACACACAGTTCCTAGCCTGCACATCGCTTGCAAAAACGCGCTGTCCCTGTGCATTCTCCCGCCCATTGCCATTCAAACCCGACTGTCTCCCGCCCAGCGCCATCTCCTTTCAACCCCGCCAATTTAAAATACACTATATTATGCACAATTAAATATGCACATAACACCACACATTTTAATACATCACAATATCACATAGTAATTTAAATAAATATATAGACTATTATTTTATTACTATAAATTATTAGTCTTTACATTAATATCACTTATTTGTAAATATTTCACTTGTTTCTATGGAAAGAATATCATGCTAAACATAACATAACATCATTTTATAAATATTTTGTAACATTAAATCTCAATAACTTTAAATTAATTTAAAATACACCATATTACACAATGTGTGTCTAATTATATATACACAAACAACAGATAACATAACACAACATTAACACAAATAATAAATAAATAATAATTAAGATTCTCAATAACTTTACTTCATTTTAAAATATACCATATAATAGAATGTTTTAAATATAATTTTGAGTTACCATTTCTTGTGAAAGTAATCTGAATGTAAAAAGAGATAAATTTTAAATATAATTTTGAGTTAGTTTTTAAAATCTATATTCAAATATTCATAATCATATAATATTACATTGTTGTAGAAATATTTTGAAACATCGAATCTCAATAACTTTAATTCTTTTAAAATACACCATATTTTTTTTTCACAAAGGAAAAATTCATAACTTTTCATTATAAGATAAGTTACATGTTACATATGCTGGTAGTGGATCACTACTAAACAGGCTATGAAATATATCATTATACTAAACATAACATAACATCATTTTATAAATATTTTGTAACATTAAATCTCAATAACTTTAAATTAATTTAAAATACACCATATTACACAATGTGTGTCTAATTATATATACACAAACAACAGATAACATAACACAACATTAACACAAATAATAAATAAATAATAATTAAGATTCTCAATAACTTTACTTCATTTTAAAATATACCATATAATAGAATGTTTTAAATATAATTTTGAGTTAATAATTATTTCTAGAAAAGTAATCAATGTGTTAGATAAATTTTTTTAAATATAATTTGAGCGTTTTTAAAATCTAGGACTAAATATTCATAATCATATAATATTATATTTATTAGAAATATTTAAACATCGACTTTTTTAATAACTTTAAATTGTTATGAAATATACTATTATGCTAAACATAAATATAACATCATTTTTTATAAATATTTTCTAGAATATTAAATTCAATAACTTTAAATTAATTAAATATACCATATAATAACAAAATAATTATATATACAATAAACTTAAATACATAACATAAATACATAACATAAATACGTAATAAATAAATAATAATTAAAAGATTCTATTAATCATTTCATTTTAAAATATACCATATAATAGAATGTTTTAAATAAATATACTTGAGTTAATACTTTCTGCAGTAATCAACTGTAAAAAGAGATAAATTTCAAATATAATTTATTAGTTTCAAAATCATATTCAAATATTCATAATCATATAACATTACATTGTTGTAGAAATATTTTGAAACATTGAATCTCAATAACTTTAATTCTTTTAAAATACACCATATTTTTTTTCACAAAGGAAAAATTCGTAACTTTTCATTATAAGATAAGTTACATGTTACATATGCTAGTAGTGGATCACTACTAAACAGGCTATGAAATATATCATTATACTGCCACACTGGCATCCAGTAGACTAATACAGTCCCAAATAGCTGCTCAAAAAGTTGCCAATATTCATAAAGTAAGTTTAAAATACACCATATAATAGAATGTTTGTGTGTAATTATATATACACAAACAACACAAATAAATAAATAGAATTTAACATTTTAATTGTATAAATTTTAAATGTAATTTTATGAGTTTAATTTCACATTGATTTGTGCTTGATATATAACTTATCATGTGAAAGTAATGTGAATGTGAAATTATTTAGCATATAAAGTGTCATATGAAAGTAATGTGAATGTGAAAGTATTTATCATATAAAGTGTCATATGAAAGTAATGTGAATGTGAAAGTACTTAGCATATAAAGTGTCATATGAAAATAATGTGAACTTGAAAAAATAAGTATAATTTTGAGTTAATTTTTAGAGTCATCTTATTTGGTATTAAATATGTGAAAAAATTAATGTAAGTAATGTAAATTTGAAAAAGATATACATATGCTCAATTAATGTTTTTTAAATATAGCATTGAATAATTTTTTTTTAAAAACATAATTAATTAGATTAACATTAAATTAATTTAATTAATTAATTAAAATTCAAAAATCACTAAATCACTTGAATTATAAAATTATTCTTTGAAACCTACCTAAAAATAAACTAAAGAGTTCAAAATGTAAGATGTAAAGTGAATTTTTATTTTTATTATTTAAATCACAAATTTAAAATAAAACTAATTTTATATCAATTAATCAAATAAAGTATAAGTCAAAAATCATTAATTTCACTTATTTGTAAATCTGCAAAATTAAAATAAATAAAGTTAAAATTTCAAAACAAATATAGAAGACCACCCTTTTTAAAATGAAAATTATTAGCCTTTAAAAGTGTACAAGTTCATTTTTAATAAGTCACTTGTTTATATGGAAAGGATATCATGCTAAATATAACATAACATTGTTGTCCAAATATTTTGTATCATTAAATCTCAATAATAACTTTAAATTAAATTAAATTAAAACACAACAATAACACAAATAATAAATAAATAATAATTTTTATTAAATAACAAAATTTTAAATGTAATTTTATGAGTTGATTTTGAGTGATTTTTTCATGGTATATAAGGGATCTTATGAATGTGAAAGTACTTGGCATATAAAGTATCATGTGAAAGTAATGTGAATGTGAAATGAGATAAATTTTAAAATATAATTGAGCTAATTTTTTATATCTATATACAAATATTCATAACCATATAGCATAATATTGTTTTACAAATATTATGAAACATTAAATCTCAGTCACCCATAATAGAATGAACATTAGATATTAATTCATTTTGAAGTACACCATATATAATGCTTGTGTGTGTATAATGTGAAAAGAATGTGTATGTGAAAGTATTTGGCATGTAAAGTATAATGTGAAAGTAATGTGTATGTGAAAAGATAAATATGCTCAAACAAATTTAAATTTTAAAATGTAGTTTTGACTTTCTTTTTACAGTTTTTTTTTTGGTGTTAAATGCTATCATGTGAAATTTGACTTAATGTTTACAGTCATTTTTTATTTATTTAATGCTATCATGTGAAAAACTGATGTAAGTAATGCAAATGTAAAAAACATATAACTATGCTCAATCAAATTTTTTAAAATGTAAAATTGAATTTTTTTTAGATTAACTTTAAACTAATAAAATTCAAAAATCATTAATATATCATTAAAATCACTTGTATTATAAAATTATTCTTTAAATAAAATAAAGAGTTCAAGACTAATTTAAAATCACAATTTAAAATAAAACTAAACTAATTTTATATCAATTAATTAAATAAACTGTAAGTCAGAAATCATTAATATCACTTATTTGTAAAATTGCAAAATTAAAATAAATAAAGTTAAAATTTAAAAAAAAAATAGAGGACCACTCCTTTTAAATTGTTTCTATGGAAAGGATATCATGCTAAATATAACATAACATTGTTTTACAAATATTTTGCATCATTAAATCTCAATAACTCTAAATTAATTTAAAATACACAATAGTAACACAAATAATAAATAAATAATATTTTTTATTAAATAACAAAATTTTAAATGCAACTTCACAAGTTAACTTTCAGAGTAATTTTTTCTTGGTATATAAAGTATGGTGTGAATGTGAAATGGTATATAAGGTATGGTGTGAATGTGCAAGTACTTGGCATATAAAATATCATGTGAAAATAATGTGAATGTAAAAAGAGATAAATTTTAAAATATAATTGAGTTAATTTTTAAAACTATATACAAATATTCATAACCATATAACATAACATTGTTTTACAAATATTTTGAAACATTGAATGTCAATAACTGTAAATTATTTTACAGTACACTATATTACACAATGTTTGTGTATAATTATATATACACAAACAACACATAACACAACACAACACATCACAACACAACAAAAACATAACACAACACAACACAACACAACACATCACAACACAACAAAACATAACACAACACAAATAAATAAATAGAAATTAGGATTTTAATTGTATAAATTTTAAATATTAATTTTTATTAAATAACAAAATTTTAAATGTAATTTTATGAGTTAATTTGCAGAGTGATTTGTGCTTGGTATATAGGGTATCATATGAAAGTAATGTGAATGTGAAAGCATTTGCCATATAAAGTATCATGTGAAAGTAAATCTTAAAATGTAGTTTCGAATTAATTTTTACAGTCATTTATTTTTGTTGGTATAAAAGGTTATCATGTGCAAAATAATGTAAGTAATGTAAATGTGAATGTGAAAAAGATATAAATATGCTCAATCAAAAAATTTTAAAATGTAAAGTTGAATATTTTTTCTTATAATTTAACTTTAAATTAATTAATTAAATAAAATTCAAAAATCATTAATATATCATTAAATCACTTGTATTATAAAATTATTTTTTGCAAAATTACCTAAAAATAAAATAAAGTAAAGAGTTAAAATAAAAATAAAAAAACTTTAAAAAAAGACTCATCCAAGACAAAGAGACTCCTCCAAGATAGCTTTGGCCATGCTATCTTTGAAGGTTGTGAGAAGGGTCAATCCCTCCTCACCAAAAAAAAATCTGAATTGTATTAAGTATAGTTTTTGAGTGTGTACATCAAAAATAATAATACAATTTACAATTACAAATATTCTTCTAATAAATAATGATTCTTTGGAACCTTTGCAAAAGCCCTCCCCTCCCCTCCTCTCCTCTGTTCTTTCCATCTACCTTCTAGATCCCTGCAGACCATTAAAAAATTGTAGTTTTTAAGATAAATAATATGATCCAATCAAAATTAATACATTATAAATTTCACCAAACATGCATTATGAAATTGCAAAACAATTCAGTTTACCACTTTGCATCTGGATTTACCACCACTCTGCATCTGGGTTTGAGTGGAAAAGCTTCACATCTATTTTCTTTTACCACTCTGCATCTGGGTTTGAGTGAAAAAGCTTCACATCTATTTTCTCAATACTTGGAAAATACCTGTTTCATCTCATAAGAAGTTTTAAAATTTTAATAATAATCTTATTTTAAATCACAAATAACAAAACAATTAACTAAATATTTTTTAAAATAATAGTTATAATAAAAAAATTCACTGACCATCTCACATGAAATTGTAAAGAAATTCTATCTTCTCATTTACATCTTCATGTCAAAAGCAATTCCATCTTCTCCATCTTCTCATTTGTCCAAAGCCTCTAACTTATTTTATACCTGTTTGATAAAATAAAATAAAAAATTTAGTCACAAATAAACTATTATATATATATATATATATATATAATTAAAAAAAAATGTTCATTGTAAATTTCACTAGTTATAGCCTATGAAGTAAATAAAGATAAAATAAAATAAAAAACAAGTACCAGACTTTGAAGATACTATGGAGTGACCAGAATTCCTACAAAGAAAGATGGGAAAATCCAGGTTGCTAATTTAGGCAGGGTTTTAAGAGCAATAAAATGGCCATTTGATCGTAATCAGGATATATGGATTTGCATAGGTTAAATGAAAAATAAATAAATAACAAAATACATTAAAATAAATGGATTAGGTTAAAACATCAACAAACAAAAAAGCATGCGAGACTCTCGAGTGTATAAATGCCGACCAGGAAAGTGTTTTATTCCTCTCTCGGTAGTCTAAGAATTCACACCCATAAGACCTTTTCGGAAGGGGTCGAGTTCCTATCCTGTTTTCAAGGTCGAGTGGTTGCATAATTGAAATGTCATTTCCCTCTCCCTTAGTGATTGCGGGTTTAATACTAGCTCGTATTGAGAATCGATTCGCCTCAAGTATAATGCTGCTTGCTCCAAATTTACTAGGCGAATTGTATTGGGTAAGCTCCCCCGGTTCAGGTATCCCTTAGTGTTACTGCGGTTACCCGACGTCCTGGGGCGCTCTCTTCGCACAGAAACAACCCAACTACTAAGAGTGAGCTGAGGACTCCCTCCAGAAAGATCTTCCCCTTATATTACGGGACAGTCCTGAAAGGGAAATCTTTCAAAATGATATGTTGGAGAATGAATGAGCTGACCACTTTATGAGCCTGCTTCTAATCAAAATATATTTAAAACATGTAATACATTCGTGTGCCACGATCTCTGAGGAGAGGCTATTGGGCTCACACAAGTACCGCCACTTTGAATCATGAGGGAAGTAACTCAGTAAATTGATGAGGGAGAGATCGAGGCCCTACAGCCCAAGACAAACTACTGAATTGAATTGAGTCTGTTTTGCCCCAGTGAATTTGCACATGTGCAATTTACCTTGAAGAACAATAGAAATATATTTTTGGGTTGGCTTGAACAATGGAATATTCCCCCTACAGGTATCTTAAGATATATCAGTTTGGAGAGCATGAAATGGAATATTCCCCCTATAAGTATCTTAAGATATATCAGTTTCGAGAGCATGAGACTGAAGATATATTTCAGGTTCCTGGAAGAGTAGAATATTCCCCATACAGGTATCTTTAGGATGAGACAGAAATAATAGTAAGAGAATTATTGGATGTATCAGATAGTGTCTAGTAAAAGCCTGTCTATCCAGTAGTGTGACAGCTCCGTTTGGTGAACATTAGACTGAAGATCTGAAGGTTGCATGTTTGGTCCACACTTACCACATTGCATTTTTTTGCAATTCATTCTTCAAAAGGTTTGTTGAACTAATTAGATAAATGAAGGCTATCTAAGGAATTACTATGACCAACGAGAAGTTCACTCTACATGGAAAACTCCATGTAACACTCAAGAAGGCATCTGTCAAATACTTGTTACAGAAGGTGAAACTGAATGATTTTATTAGTAACTTGAGTTTGTCTCTCCACCAGTAATGAAACAGCTAGGTTTGGAGAGGGGCACACCACTCAAGATCTGAAGCTTGTATTTTCGGTCCACACTCACCACCTTGCATTTTTTATAACTCGTTCTTCAAATGAAGGAAATCCAAGGAATTACTGTGACAAACAAAAATTTGTAACTCATTCTTCAAAAGTTTGCTGGACTAAATAGATAAATGAAGGAAATTATAGGAATTACCGAGACAAAAGAAAAGTTCACTGTACATGGCAAACTGAACCAACTGAAGCTGGCATCTGTCAAATACTTGTAAAAGAAGGTTGGCTCTCACAGACTTTTGAAATGAAATATGATGCATTGAGCACTGACGTGAACACTGGTCAGGGAAAATCAGCAGCCTATTTCAAGGAATTACTGTGACAAAAGAAAAGTTCACTGAACATGGAAAACTGTACCAACTGAAGCTGGCATCTGTCAAATACTTGTAAAAGAAGGTTGGCTCTCACAGACTTTTGAAATGAAATATGAAGCATTGAGCACTGACGTGAACACTCTGGTCAGGGAAAATCAGCAGCCTATTGCTTTTCAAAGTAGAAATTGACTCACAAGAAGAAGCATGTATGCATCTATGATAAGGAAACGTTTGCCCTTATGCATTTTGTAGAGAAATTCAAGCCATATTTACCGCGACAGCACTTCAAAATGGGAACAGAGCATGAATCTTTGAAGTATTCATCATTATCCCAATGAAATTTTAGTGAACAAGCAGGAAAGTAAACTACAAGGCTTTTTCATTGAGATTCAATAAAAGAATGGCATTAATAATGCTTCAGCCAATTTCTTATCAATGCTATACGTGTCCCATGCCATATCTATGGTAGAACTGGGATGGAAAAAAGAATTATTAGGTGAATGTGCAAAAGATGAGAGGGAAGCTGATATGCTACAAAACTCCCAAAAAGACCCAGGAGGAGGATAATGGGTATGCATAATTTTCAGGCAATCTGATTCTTTTATAAGAATTGCACATATAGTACAGAAATCTATATTTTAACAAGGCAGTGATAGAAGAATGCCAATCCTCAACTGTTGTTGGTCAAAAGTTGGCATTCCATTGATAGAAGGATATGGAACTTCTCATGCAAGCTATTCAATGAAAATCATGTCAAATGACCAGATTTAGGCATTGCACAAGTAGCAACTTCTTAATCCACCAGCAAAGATTGGCCATCTTAAATCTTGCCCTAAACTTGAAAGGTTTCTCGATTGGAAAAAGGATGACAATTGAGGATAAGTAAATTGCAATGAATCTCAAATGGGAAAAAAAATTATCCAATTAAACTCAGAAGTGAATCCAAATGATTGTTCATAGGAGCTCGATTGTGAATTAGAACTACGCATTGGTATATCTACCGCTGTGAAGACACCTTGTTTCGACATGGAAACAAACTATATGCAAATGACCAATTATCAAATCAAAATACCGAGTGTTAGAGACTGATAACAAAGTGACCAACCAATTATCAAATCAAAACATTGAGTAGCGCAGACTGATCACTAAGTGACCAATTTTAAGTCAGAGGGAAGATACACAACCGACTCCGCTGATTATAGAAAACAACCAATACTGTATACCCCAGATATAAGTTGTAGTCCCCACAGCAAGCTATCCATAGAGCAATCTTGACACCCTTTCTTTGTGAAAAATCTAGACACAGCACAAGAATTGTAAGCCATAAAGGAGACCTTACACCTGTTCTTCCCAAAAAGTCTAGACACTTGATTATGATTAATCATGTGTCATAAACTAAAAGCCTGCTAATAAAGTCATTAAGCCTTTCTTCCAGAAAATTAGAGACACACGTCAATAACACTGTTTGTTGTACGCTGCAAGACATGCTAAATTGGGTCTGTTCTGGTTAATAGCGATGTGTCATCCGTCCCTTTCTCATTATTGGGTGCACAATAGGTGATATGTCAATGAAAATCTTCTCACCATTGGCATTCAACGAACGAGAATGCCGATGTTCATCTGAATATTTACTGGCCAGATGCTCTTGCACCCTTTCCTCCCCCCATCTAGAATACCCCTCTTGCTCATAGCTTCGTGGGAAGATCCTTTTAATTGACATTCCACTTTTTACATTTATTTCTCTTACTTGAAGGGAAAACCCAAGCAGAAGGGATAGAAAGTAGAAAACCAACAACAACAATTTGGTTTGACTATTCATAATACTGACTCAGTGTACCTCATAAATCAATTGAATTTCTATCTTAATGATTTGATTTTTGACACCTTCAAGGTCCCTTACTAGCTCATTCCTGAAGCAGTTTTAAGGACACATTTTAAATCAAAAAAGTTAAAAGACTAAAGGAATCTAACTAGTGAATGTACCATAGGACCTATATACATTAAGCTCCTACGTTATAATTGTAGGAATGACTAGAATTCCTACAAGGAACCCTGGGAAAAGCCAAGTAGTTGGGATGTAAGAACCAGAATTCCTACAAAGAACCATGGGAAAAGCAACTAGTGAATGTACCATAAGGCGTATATACATTAAGCTCCTATGTTATAATGGTACAGAATGACCAGAATTCCTACAAGGAACCCTGGGAAAAGCTAAGTAGTTGGGATGTAAGAACCAGAATTCCTACGAGGAACCATGGGAAAAGCAACTAGTGAATGTACCATAAGGCCTATATACATTAAGCTCCTATGTTATAATTGTACAGAATGACCAGAATTCCTACAAGGAACCCTAGGAAAAGCCAAATGGTTGGGATGCAAGAACCAAAATTCCTACAAGGAACCATGGGAAAGGCCAAGTAGTTGGAATGTAAGTATCACCGTCCTAAGAAATGGTGACCATACATAATTGGCACGAATGGCTCAGTAAAGTTATCTTCCAGGAACTCCTCTCTACCCTTCCCGGAACTCCTCGATTGGCCATTTACTGATTACACAAAATCCTTATCTAGATCAAGGTTGACTGATTCAATCCAGGTAAGCAACTGGGTATCTCTCTCTGGGTATTCTAAGAAATCATTATTTAAATTAAAAATAAATCAATATCAAAATATATTTAAAACACAAAAATGTAGTACACTCATTGGAATAAATTGATAATGTTACAAAAAACATGTTAAAACCCATTGATAACGGATTGATTATAAAAAGAATCAACTATCAAAAACATGTGCCAGACTCTCTGATTGGTCATGCGCTCACTTTAAATCAAAATATATTTAAACCATGCATTACATTCATGTGCCAGACTCTCCGAGGGGAAATCATTGGGCTTCCTGGCCTCCTCGAATCATGAGGGAAGTGACTAGTAACTTGATGGGAGAGTGACAGAGGCCCTACAGCGCAAGACATACTGAATTGAATCTGTTTTGGATTAATGGCAATGTATATCCATTATAAATTTCACTGAACTGATACACAGTTGGGAACCAAACCCATTTTACAATTCAGTACGTTTTACATATGGTAGGTACAACAATTGACCTGCCTTTATTTGATCAAACTATCTATCAAAGTCCAGAAGAGCTGATTTATGCATGGTGAATTTGCTACCTTGAAAAGAAACACAATATTCAAAGATATATTCATTGTTGATTATACAGGATGAATATGGCAAATTTACATCCGAGGAAATGTGCAATTTACTTTGCAGAACCATAGAAATATATTTTTTTGGTTCCCTGGAATAGTAGAATATTCCCACTATAGCTATCTTAAGTTAAGGATGAGAGAGAAAGAATAATAAAGAATTATTGGACATGTATCAGATAGTGTCTAGCAAAAGCCCCTTTTGTCTATCCAGTAGTTTGACAACTCGTTGGGAGCATCACACTGAAGATCTGAAGGTTGCATGTTCAGTCCACATTCACCATACTGCATCTTTTTCTAATTCATTCTTCAAAAGGTTTGTTGAAATGAATAGATAAATTAAGGCAATCCAAGGAAATACTATGACAAACGAAAAGTTCACTCTACATGGAAAAATGTAACACTCAAGCAGGCATGCATCTGTCAAATACTTGTAACTGAAGGCGAAACTAAATGACTAAGTTCGTCTATCCAGTAGTGTGACACCTAGGTTTGGAGAGCATAAGACTGAAGATCTGAAGGTTGCTTGTTCAGTTGACAATCACCACATTTCATTTTTTGTAATTCATTCTTCAATAGGATTGTTGAACTAGATAGATAAATGAAGGCAATCCAAGGAATTAGTGTGACAAAATAAAAGTTCACTCAACATGGAAAAACTGTTTCACTCAAGAAGGCATCTCTCAAATACTTGTAAGAGAAGGTGAGACTAAATAACTTCATTTGTAACTTAGCCTTGTCTATCCAGTAATGTGACACCTAGGTTTTTTAGAGCATCAGACTGAAGATCTGAAGGTTGCATGTTTGGTCCACACTCAACACATCGTATTTTTTTTAATTCATTCTTCAAAAGGTTTGTTGAACTAAATAGATAAATGAAGGCAATCCAAAGAATTACTGTGACAAAAGAAAAGTTCACTCTACATGGAAAAATTGTACCGCTCAAGCAGGCATCTTCAAAATACTTGTAATAGATAGTGAAACTAAATCACTTCATTAGTAACTTAACATTGTCTACAAGTGATTCTCAGTATATTTTCAGGTATCCCAACATTTTGTGGCAAAGGACACAAGATACTTGGAGTTAAAATGCAAAACTGTTAGTTCTGTTTTGATTCACATCAAATTGTGATCAAGGAACCTGAAAGTCTCACAATTTCCTCAATCATCCAGGGCTGGCTCTGTTTCAATATTTTATTTCTTGAATTTCACTTCTTATTCCTTGACTTCCCAACTCCCAAGAATGTGGCTTAGTTGAGAAAACTTAATAAAATATACAGATTAAATAGAGTTTGTGAAGGGTTTTGGAATCATCATGGCACACACCTCACTCATCTTACCAATAAGTATCAATTTAAATGGATGAAGGCTGCGGAGTAGCTACCTTCTTATCGAACCTTAAACTTAGATAGGCAAAGGTACGATCTGTGAAACCATATTTTTTTAAATAGGTCTTGATTAGATGTGTTCGCTTACATAATGTGTTTTTGTCAAATCCAAATGCATTCCTACAGGTCGTGCTTCAGTGGTGCTGTGTTTCCATCTAATGGAGGTGTGACCTGGGCAGCACTGTCTCCCCAGGACTAGTAAGTTTATCCATACTCCTTACACCTTGTTCACGCTAGTTATCTGACCCCAAACCTGTGTAAGCTCAGCTTATTAGTTTATAAGCTCAACATGGCTTGGATTGTCAGTCACTCAGCTAAATAGGAAACATCCAATGACCAAATTCTGTGTTTACAAAAGTGCAGAGACTATAAGAATAATAATAGAAATGTAAAAAAATTTAACTTACCTACTGAATTTCTAAAAACAGTGTCTAAAAAAGAAAATTCTGGAATCCAAAATATTTCTCCCGGTTTAAACATCACAAGGTTTCATGCTAGCAGCACCAATTTTTTCTAATGATAATGCTAAATCAGGGCCAATGTATTGAAGTTTGATAAACAATACTCAACAATAAAACCCTATTGAGATCAAAAATACCAAAAAAATAAAACAAAAAAGACACTGAAGAACCAAACACATCAAATTTTATGAAAGATTAAAAGAAAAGAAGTATAATAGAATGGAAATAGAATTTTACATATTTAACTTCTACAAAAAGTTTTTAAGAGGAAAATTCTGGAAACCCCAAAATCTTCTTTAAAGACTTGGGCAGTAGAGGGTTTTATGCCAATGCTAAATCAGCACACCAATATATTGAAGTTCTTGATAGACAATAGTCAAAATTAAAACCCTATTGAGATAAGCAATACCAAAAAAATAAAACACAAAGACATTGAAGAACCAACACATCAAAGATAATGAAAGATTAGAGGAAAATAACTATAATAAAATTGCAATAAAATATTACTTACATATTGAACTTCTATTCTAAGAAGAAAATTCTGGAAACCCCAAAATCTCTTTAGGTTTGAGCATTAGAGGGTTTTATGCTAATGTTAAATCAGCTTCTAAGAAGAAAATTCTGGAAACCCCAAAATCTTATTTATGGTTGAGCATTAGAGGGTTTTATGCTAAGGTTAAATCAGCACCAATATATTGAAGTTTAATAAACAATACTAAAAAATAAAAAACGTATTGAAATAAACAGTACCAAAAAAATAAAAATCTAAGACATTAAGGAACCACTAACCACAGATTAGAGTTTTTATTGAGATAAACAGTACAAAAAAATAAAAATCAAAGACATTAAGGAACCAAAGATTAGAGGAAAAGAACTCCAATAGAATTGCATTAAAATTTTACTAGAGTAATGAACTTCTACAAACAGTTTCTAAGAAGAAAACTCTGGAAACCCTGAAACATTAAAAGATTTTATGCTAAAATTAAATCAGTATCAATACATTAAACTTTGATAAACCATATTAAAAAATAAAAAATAAAACCCTCTTGAAATAAACAATACAAAAATAAATAAAACCCAGAAACATTAAAGAACCAAACACATTAAAGATCATGAAATCCTTCCCAACCCTTACCTGCAAATGCAATTGGGAATCTAACCCCAGTACATTGAAACAGTAAAACTAAAACCACAGTAGATATGTATCTAAGCCTTAATCTTATGAAGTAAACCTCCTTATCCACATTAATGCTCAGAAATGAGGTATTAGAGAAACCAAAAGTTAAAACTAAAACTCACCTGTAATCTCAAAATACACAGCGCATTTGTGTTTTCCAGGACTCTTTATTGGTCATATCACTCTCTGTCTGCACTCAAGAGCAAACGGGGCAAGTTAACCCAAAGAAATATGTATGATAAATGTCCTGTAAAAAGCACTAATCTATCCAGGAGATATTGAAATACATTGTCATCCTTTAGATAATAGATTACTACCATCAAAATTTTAAATAACAATTAAATAAAACAGTACTTACCTTCTCATTCTTCACAATCAAATCAATCATCCACTGCAACTTCATCCTCCCTCTTAACCCTCTTGACCCCAGCAGACAAGTATCAACCCTCTCAAACCAGAACCAAAATAACAACAAACAAACTCAAATCTAGACCAACCAGGAAAAGAAAATACACAGAAACAAAGTAAATAAATAAAAAAGAAAGAAAATATAGACAGAAATTAAGCATGGCCATGCTCCAAAGAAAAAAAAACACAAAGTATCAAAATCCAACAAACCCCAAAATCTGTACCGCTCTTGTGTAAACCCAAGAAATCAAAAAATCTGTCCTGCTCTACTGTCTATTTTTTTCTACCCTTCTCCAATCTCCTTCTCTGCCAAAAATAAGCCCACCATCTCTCTGATCTTCCGCTCTCCATCCTTGCTCTGTCGACCAAGCTAGCAAATGCACATACTCTCCAATCTTCCGCTCTCCACCTTGCTCTGGCCAAGGCCTTGTAAATGTGATCATATATATCGGATTTCAAGGAACTCACAAGTTTTTCCTTATTTCAAATCCGCCGCTAGCATGCGCACAGAGCTCAATGTGGCCGATTTCAAATCCGTACTTAAATATGATCTCCACTGAGAGGAAGAAAGGCGGATTAAAATATCCCAAATCCTCCACTGACGCGATCGATCATCTGCTCCCACTTCTCTCTCCACTCTTCAATGCAAATATAATAATGACCGTTAAAATATATATTAAAATATGATTGGAAAATATTTTAAATATATATTTAAAATATGACCGTTAAAATATATATTTAAAATATGATTGGAAAATATGTGCATTGAATTGTGGGCAATGTCCTAATCACCTGCAACCAACTCCTTTTTATTATTATTTGTACTTAAGTAAAAGAAAGTATTACATATTTTGAGAAAGGTTTATAACACAATTTTATTATTATAATAAACTTTAATGTAAAATTAATCATTAAAAAAATATGTATTGATTTTATTAAACATATATATTAATTTTAAAAATGTTTATAACACAATTTTATTATCATAAAATCAGAATTAATGTAAAATTAATTGTTAAAAAATGTATATTGATTTTATTAAAAATATATATTAATTTTAAAAAATAATAATAATATTTTTTATAATTTTTATTTTTACGAGTTATTTTATATACATTATATCCTAATAAAATATATAGATGAAAACAAATATATTATGATAATAAAATATATAAATGAAAACAAATTATGGATAAATAAATTGTATTTTAAGATAAAAAGTTTATTTTTATGAGATAAAATGAAAAAATGAGGAAGGAAATTTGTATAAAAAACTGTTAGTAGTGATAAATAATGTTTTAGAGAAGTCATGGTGAGATCTTTGTGATGAGATTTTATTAATGGAAGATTTACTCAACTAGCAATTGCACGAAAAGGTGCAAAGAAACTTCGATAGGAAGGAGTGATGGAAAGAAAGAAAGAAAGTATTTTTAACATCCACAAGGCTAAAAATAGCCTATGGGATAGATTGCTTCGCCATTTGTGAAGTTTTACAATAACTTCTGTCACCTTCTCGACAAACTCTTCGCTGAATAGATTATACCAAGAACTAGCTGCCAAGTCAATGTGAAAGAAAACTATAAAACTTTTCAACATGTTAAGTTTCATCATCGATGTCACCTTATATCATCATGTGCGCATCATCAATGTCACCTTATATGGTCATGTGCTTATGATATACTTCCACTATAAAAATCACATTTGATATACTTTTTAAAAATACCTTTTTAAAAGAAACACTCCAAAAATTTTACATGTGACCATTATCATACTCAACACACCATCAAATCAAAAAGGGATTTGAATAAATATGTATTTACCCATGTATTCTCTCCTTTCTAGCAACATTATGGCCAAGAAAATTTCCAAAATATGCAACACAAACACCAGCATTTAATTGAAAGGTACATGCATAGGTTTTGACCTCTATACATTGTGCGTAGGTAACCAACATGTCTTTTGGATTAAGAATAAAAAACAAACCAGAATGATTTATATAAGTTTTATTAGTATAATGAAATGGCGTGCCTCCAATTCTGATAGCCCCGGATAATGGCGTGCCTCCAATTCTGATAGCCCCGGATAATGTCATACCTCCAATTCTGATAGTAATATGCCCATTTTACCTGCCTATGGTCAAATGGTAAACCGAAGGCTCTCACTATAAGAAAATCTCTTAGGCGCTTAACATGATATTGAGCAACAAATAAATATTTCTTTCTCACGAAAAATCAGCTCACTTAGTCACTATCAAACACTGAACAGACACATCCATGAACTTTGTTTTCAACCAATTAGGTTATACCAAGAAAGGTATCTTTTTAAATGTATATCATATTAGAGTTATTTGGAAAGCAATAAATTCTCAAGAGAATATTACTAGTTAAACAACTTCGGCATTTTAGGAAGATTACTAGTTCAACAGCTTCAGAAAATTTATGGAAAATTACAAAACATTCTTGGCCAGTTGCATTATCAGGATCCTAAAATTGTAGGGTGTGGAGAAGCACAAGCCTTGATATGGTAAGATAGCAAAACATAATCAACAGACTTCAGTTGAACGGTGCTGAAGAACACTATTTCCTTTCAACATAGGCTGAAATTATAAATTATAAATTAAGATGAAACACTTCAAAACACAAATCTTCTGATACCTATTATTATTTAATGGTAAGAGAACAAAAATGAAGCTCTTTTCAAGATAAATTGAAAAAAATGTTCATTGATACAAGCAGTGAGAAGTTAAATCAGGATGATAAAAATTATTTTTGAAACACAAAAGCAGAATGGGCCTACAGATCTGTTGATAGACTCCACCAATATGATATTACAATACCAAGCCAGTGACTCTAACCATTCGCAAATAGATGATATAAAATGCCAACATAAGTGCATCCAACAAAATATGACTATGAATATGCTACCCACAACAACTAAATGTTGTCGAGCATGTGATCTAATAAACACAATCACGCACATAGGCCTCCTTTACCAAACAATATAGGAAAGCCTGGTAATATAATCCTAATACACTATTAGATTATCACTTTTCACTATTGCTCCTCCTTGTCCTCGCGCTTAGAAGTCTCTTTGATCTCTTCCCCAACATCCTCCTAACAAACGAAACACGTAGAGAGGTGCAAAGGAATGTTGATAGGAGGAGTGGGGAATTGTGGAAGGAAACTTTGGCCTTGTGTGACATATCAAGCTACAACATCACAAGGTTGACCATGGTTAAACTTGATGACCATGTTTGACCATGGTTAAGCTTGCTTAACCATGTTTGAACATGGTTGACTATGGTTAAATATGGTCAAATTATGGTTGATCGTGAACATGGTAGTCCATTTTTCTTCATTGAAACATAATATAATGATCAGGCGCACTTAGGTAATCTAACTAGTTTGATCGTGCTTGGTTTAGATGAATACTAGTGAGATGAATGTATACTTGCAGAGTTAAGTGTATGTGGAAATATCACTGACCTAACTATTTCTTGAGACTAGCTATTTGGCTCCATACACTCTTCATTAGGGCTCTTGCAACAACTTAGTTTGATATACATATATGACAATCGGCTTACATGGATCTATAAAATAAAACTTTACCATTTAAATGAGAGGAACTTCATTTAGTATGGAGTTCTGCTCAATGGCCAAACCTCAAACAAGTTGAGGACCAGGATAAACGAGATTTAACTTCCCAAGTTTTTGAAATCTAGTTGTAAATATGTAGTAAATCAATTGTACATATTACTAAAAACAAGAAAGAGTAATTGCATTTGCATAAATCAACTCTCAACTCTTGCTCATTTATAAGAATTATTGTTTTTGTTCTTTTTACTTTCAACTTTTGTATTAAATTATTATTTTAAATTTAACAAAAAAATAGATTTGTATGACGTATTTATCAGTTTTACCATGAAAGAACAATTAATTAAAAACAAAAACTTTCCTTTTCAAGAAGCTGAACATTATAGGTCATGGATCAATTCAGTCTAGCACAGATCTATCAAAACCCTTGATCTTGTATGCCTCATATGTATCACAAATCTGTCATTATATTTTATGCCTCAAATACATCCAATGTTGCCCTCTCCTCTAGAATCTAAATGGCCATAGGCCCAATTATGAAAATGAATAGCACTATGAATAACAACATCATGCTCTATTAA
Organism: Pinus albicaulis; assembly: GCA_034641835.2. NCBI lineage: Eukaryota > Viridiplantae > Streptophyta > Pinopsida > Pinales > Pinaceae > Pinus > Pinus albicaulis. Next base: position 1,541,801,576 of record CM076584.1, read on the forward strand.
ACTTATTATCATCATATGGAGTTAAAGCCAGTCTTCTTCCTGACATAATGGACCTGAGCCCAAGCCCATCATCTTGGGCTTGCAGTGAAGGCCTTTTTACTCACCACCTTGTAAACCTCATGGAAGACAATGATAAATTCATTCTCAACATTGGTGGCATCAAGAGAAGAAGTCTCAAGAAAAAACAAGCCCTCCTTCTCTACATATTGTTTAGCATCCTATGTTGGGACTTCCCTCAAGTTCCATAAATCATATTTGTTGCCAACAAGCATGATCATAATGTTGTTGTCTGCATGCATTCTTAGCTCTTGAATCCACCAAGGTACGTGCTCAAATGAGTACCATTTGGAGATATTGTACACTATCGGTGATTGCCCAATACCTACTTGTGTTTGGTTCCCAGCAAAACTAGTCAATATAGACATATCAAACTTAATAGATAATTATATCTTAGTAAATTTTAGATTTATGTTGATTTTAGTTCACGTGAATTCTATCTTGAAATTTTTAAAAAAATTATAAAACTTGAACCTTATTATAAAGCAAACATCTCTACAATTTTCATTGTTCAATGTTTCATATTCAAAAATAAGAAATAGTAGACAATGTCTTGTTTTTTGGTCATGCTTATTTGGAAATGCTTGTTGGGTATGACTCAACCAGAATACAATTACGTACATACATTTTTTAAGCATAAATTATCAATGCTTGTTGCAAAGAGATTTAAAAATGAGAAATAGTGGAGCATGGCTTTCTTTGTGTCCATGTTTATCTGCAAACAAACTTTTTGGTTGGGAAAATTTTCAACCAGAATACAATTACCTATATACTACTATAAAACTTAACTTGTCAAAGGTTTGCTGTAAAGAGATATGATAAACCACATAATTTTTTGCTATTGCATTTCCTCAATAGAAGATATGCACAATTGTTGCTCTTCAGGAATCAACTTTCAATTCACACATCTAATATGGAGAATTTAGAGTGTTCAAAGATCAACAAACACTCCATGTCAAAATTCAAATTAATATGCTTCAAATCATGAAAACTCCTTTCTGCTTGGGGTCTTGTTCAAGGCCATATATATTCATGTCTAGAACTTGAATACACAGAGGATCTTCAGGCAACTCTTATCCCTATTGATATAGGTTGGAACTAATATATGTTGTAACTAGTAATATATGAAATTAACAGCTTTTTAGGGGTTATTTTTAAGGTGGTTCCCATAATATTGACAATCATTTTTATTTGAATTAAATCAATTTCCCTACCCAATTTACATCTTAAATTTTCCAAGGATGCACACAAAATTCAATGGCCACACACAATAGCTCAAGAAACTTGAATAAGCAACCAAAAAGAATTTACAATAGTTTAAAGTAACATTCAAAGTGATGCAAAGATGAAATATGAGAACGATATCATGTTCCATTCATAATTTACAAATTACTATAAACTAAATATATTCAGCAAAAGGGTTCTTCACTAGTGTTAACACTGGAAAATCGTACAAGCAAATGCGACATTATTTAATGTCTGGCACAAGGATTTACAGGGCTGAGAGACATTAGAGAATCTGGAAAGTATTTAAAAATCTCTAAGGTCTGAGGAAAAATCAAATTTGAGCAAGTCATAAATGCTTTTGCACGCATAATCCTTCGAGAAGATCACCTTTGCGCGCCTTTTGACCCAAAATGCGTGCAATCTTGGGAGTGGCGGAAGTCACTTTCCGGAACCACAAAAAGCGCACTCCAGGATAGTGATTTCACACTTGAAGCTGCCTAAGGACAACCACCAAATCCTCCTTAGACATCAAGGGAGCACACAATGGAATATTTGTGGCACACAATGGAATCATCCCCTTCTCTTGTGTCACCATCCACAATGTACCAAGAGAGAGAAGGAAGATTTGAATTCTCCTATAAAAGGCCACCAAGAGATGAACAACTTGAGATTACATTGTTATGCTGGCCAAAATTGCCCCAAGCAATACCAGCAGTGTGTGATTCAGAGCTGAGATAGAGGGGACTCAATTGTTGGCCACCCAACAAGTTCAGTCCACCATATTAGAGAGGGGGAGACTTTGCACCGAGGCAAGCTTGGAAGTAAAGACATCCTTGCATCGGGACTTAGAACCCAAGTTCTAAGGGCCCTTTGGCAAGAGGGTTAAAGTTTCATCCTCATTTCCTACCAGCACTCAATAAGAGGGGCCGAAAGTGCTACCGTTTGGAATATTGCAGTTGTTTGACTCTATTCAGAGCTTGTGTTTTATTTGTTTTAGTTTTAGTTTAGTTTTAGTTTGAATATGCATGCTATTTCTCTATCTAGTATGTTTATGTTCTAGCATGTTCCACTAACTTGCTTGACTCCACTTCTTTTTCTACCTATGACCAATAACTGAAGAGGGTAAACCACACCCCTTAAGTTGGTGTGATTTCGTACATGCATGCACCAAACACACTAACACAACTAGATTAAACCAACAACCCTAATATTCCATCATCAAATAGAGTTAAATCAGTTTTTCTTTGCCATAAATTTGTTTAATTGTCCTCAAAATAAGGAAAATATATATATCAATCAAATATATGTAAACATAAGAAACAGATTTGAGCAAACCAAAATATTTAAGATTTAGTAATTTACAATTTACTATGTATAAACATATCTTCATGGCAGAAAATGGAATCAAATTGATGCCTTTTATAGTTTTGTTAACTCATCCAAAAAACAAATTTATTTTCTCCCTTTATCTCGCTTTTGCAAAGGCGTTAGTTTCTCTCACATCAACTAATGACATCAAGTAATATATACCATATATTTTACCAGGGCTAATCACATAGTCCAAGTGATACATTGTTTACTAAAATTCAAAAATTTCCAGATATGGATACCAAAAACGACGCCATAAGGTTTACGCAAAACATTTCAAGCCTTAGTTGGAGAAAGGCTTATATTAAGAATTATGAACTCATTAACAATGGTTTCAATCATGAAAAACTAATATTTGGATTTTCTCAATCTTTCAAAAAACAAGTTCATGTGGCTTCATTCCTGATCTGAAACTAAACCTCGCAGCCAAATATTGCTTCATCTCGGGAATAGATTCTAAGGCCTTTAGGAATTCAAGATTCAGGATTTTTTGGTCTTATTTTTTCTATGGAGGCAAGGTCATTTTCTCCTGAAAATTCAACACATGATATATTAGTATCCAAGGGACCAGACTTGGCGTATAAAGAAAAACACTACGTTCTACACATGTTTTTATTACCAATTCAGGTGCACCAAGCTTTTTTTAAACCCCGAACCATACCAGTAAAACTATAGCATTTCATAGTAAGCCTTTAAGTCCTCTGTAGAAGATATCAAAGTAAGAGATTGTTGCAGCAAGAGGAGGAGAGATGAACATGGTAGGGAAGAAGAGGGTTTCAAGAAAGAAAGAACCGATAAGGGGATACCAATATAACAAGTTTGTATACTACCTTTCTTGGCCTGCAATATCCCAGATCTGAGCTTTGATCATCTTGTTTTCAATGAATATTGGTATGGTCTGAAACTCTATGCCTATTGTAGCTCGACAATTCAAGGAAAATTCATCATTGGAGAATCTTGACAGCCGCTATGATTTTCTCACAACAGAGTTTGCAATAATCACCATCTTGAAAATGTAGTTAATATTCTCTTCTTGATACCCATATCTCATTACCATGACCAACTATAGATAGGTATCGAATCCAGCTCTTCAACACTAAAACTATGCTAGAGCTCTTGTTTCACATAAGTCCTTCCATGGATCGATCCATCTAACCTTCCTTCACTTCATTCAACAGTACACTTGCCACTACAACTAAATTTTTTTAAGAGCAAGTATTGATTATACCCACTTCCTTTTCACATAGAAAATCAATCGTTTGTTGAGGACCCAGATCCCTGAACACCGAGATTGGGCTGGTCTGAAACTCTACGCCTACTATATCTTGAGATTCCAATCCAAAATCATACTTGGATAATCTAGACAGTAGCTGTTATTTTCCCACAGTAGTCGCCAATAATCACCATCTTGAAAACGTAATCAGTCTTCTCTTATTGATGCCCATATCTCATTACCATGATAAGTTACATACAACAATCGAATCCAAGCTCTTTAACACTAAAACTATGCTAGAGCTCTTGTTTCATAGAGGTCCTTCCATGGATCGATCCATTTAACCTTCCTTCAGTTCATTTAGAAGTACACTTGCCACTGCAACTAACTTTTTTAAAATAACCAGTATTTCTTAGACCCGCTTCCTTTTCACACGGTGAATCAATAGTTTGTTGAGTACCCATATCCCCAAACACCGAGATTTCTAAACCTATCAGTCACGATTTTGAAAAAGAGTAATGGGGAATTGGGAATCCGGGGCTTATGATGAAAAAAATCAGAACCTAATGTTTGGCGCATGTGTCAGAACTCTGCAATAGTGAAGATAGAATTAATCGATGGGGAGAAGAGGAAATTAGGTATTTCAATGTTGTACGGTGATTACACATCCACGCTCCATTAGGTAAAAATTGTAAACATGGAAAATTTGTAAACTCTGGCATGCATCAATTAGATTCACCATACTAAAGTTATCGACCTTCCATAGAGGCAAAATTTCAAAAGAAGGGTGGAACCCTGTTGCACAAATGACAACTTCAGCATTACCTATGGCTTCACTCAGTTTAGCAACACCCTCTCTCACATTTGCATTGAAAATTTATATTTTTGCGTCAGTGGGGAAATTTTTCTTGGCACTCTCCACATCGCAGACACCAACCCAAACATTTAATCCTTTGGATAAGATTTTGGGTTACAATATGTTTGCCATTATTTCATGTGGCACGTGCAAGGAATACCGTAGCGCAATTCAATGCTGGAGGTATGGTGGACAATGTTGGATTGACCAGCCTAAAGGAGAAGGGCAAAACATAATAATCTTAGAAGGCATGAAGATAGGGTAGAGGATGTCGTGTGAGCACTAGAAACAGGCAGGTAGGGAAAGTGTGCCAAAAGAAATTTGGACAAATGGAAAATTTCCATTGGTTGGAAGGACAAATATATGGCAATTTTTAAATGGTTGGAAGGGAAAAATTCAAGCTTTATTATTGGCTAGGGTGAACAGTGTTTTCCCACCCTAAGACAACAAAGAAAACGCCTATCGGCATAATTATTATTTTTTTTGATGAAGAAGAAAAAACAAAGTTTGTTTACAATAGACAACCTTGTTTGTGGGAAGGCATTGATAGTGATCATTACGCAATATATAAAGAGGATATCCCTCTAGCATCTTGCAAAGAGGACAAATTTCAAAAGGAATTAATTAAAATATCCAGCAGAATTCAAGTCAAGACAAGCTATAATGTACAAGTTCCTCACAATTCATAATATTTTATAGATTATCGTAATAAAATATATAAATGAAAACAAATATATTATTATAATAAAATATATATAAAAAAAAACAAATTATGGATATAAATAAATTGTATTTTAAGATAAGTAAATTCGAGGCCTAATACAATATATGCCCCACTTCCACACAATTTCATACAAGACGCCCCATCGAAGAAACTAACTGGGAATTTGTGCCAGATATTAGTGAACTAGATGTGCCTAAATGGTCCCTTCATGTCCTCAAGCCCTAATTCTTTGAAAACATGCACATATCTTTATGCAAGTGTGCATTATGCCCTGTGATTTGTTTTAAAAAATGTAAACATTTCTAGATCTCCAAATTCCACAAAATATGAATAAAGGTAGAGCACGAAATTGGTGGTTTACAGACATCCAATCCCGCAAGGATTTTTTTCAAAAATGTAAACAATTGTGGATCTCCAAATTCCACAAAATATGAATAAAGTTGGAGCACGAAATTGGTGGTTTACAAACATCCAATCCCATAAGCAAGCCTCAATGGATGATGTGCCTAAAAGATCCCTTGATGTCCTGAGGCCCCGATTCTTTGAAAACATGCATGTATCTTTATGCAAGTGCACATTATTCCCTGTGATGTGTTTAAAAAAATGTAAACACTTCTCGATCTCCAAATTCCACAAAATAGAATAAAGGTGGAGCATGAAATTGGTGGTTTACAGACATCTAATCTCGCAAGCAAGCCTCAATGGATGTATATTTCCAATCAGCACTATAATTTATGATATTTAGTGATTAAAAAAGGTTTAGAGAAGTCATAAAAATATCTTTGTGATGAGATTCTATTAATGAAAGATTTACATAATAACCATTCCTCCAAAAGAGAATCTCTATATATAAAAATGTTTACTATGTCAGCTCAAATTGGGTTATAATAAAGAAAAATCATTGCGCTCTATATATGTGTATAAAGGGAAGTTGAAAATTAGATGTATATGATGATACATCATTTCAACATAAAATTTTGAGTAGTTGGTTTATTCAACTTCTTAATAAAACAAATATGGAACGTTATAAATGATATATTAAAAGACAACCAAAAAATCAATATAATGTGAGTGGAGACATTTTCAAAATAAAAGGAGATAAAAATGTGTAAATACACATTCTGTAATTCTTAATCATGTAAATCTCGTAAAGTATATCTTACGAATATAAAGGAAAATATTCTAATATTTTTTGTCCATGTTAAAAAAAATGACCAAATATAAATATTTGCATTTGTGTATCTACATTAAGAGTAGCTTTCAATTTGTGCAATAGGTGCTTCCATAATGTTGAAGGTTAAAAAAGTGGCAATGATATGTGCATGAATGTATGCACACACACATAAAATGCACTCATGTTCTTAGAAATGTGCATGTGTTTGTGATCCTTTAGCCTCGACATTCCCCAAACCACTATGTAGGTTTTCCAACTCAACAACAAGCCATTATCTCTATCCAAAGAACAAAGATACCCTTTAAAGGTCCTTTGTGGTTTTTCGACATGTCATTGATTTTCCTAAATGCCTACAAGCTTGCTTTGATACATGAGGTCCATGTTTCCTCTCTAGATTATGTCCAAGGACACAAGACCCATACCTAGTGTTATCACAAAATTGGACCTAATAGGCTACTTGATCAGTCAACTTATGGTATTATAGTGATGTTGAGGACAAACCAAGGAGAGTGAGAGAAGGCCCAAGGACCATTGCAGATCAGAGATAGGCCAAGGAACTACATACACAATTCAAGCGCTTGACAAAGTAGGGAAAGCAAACCGCATACAAGAGGCTATGCTGATTGTGTGCGAATGTGATTGATGTGACAGTTAAAAACAAAAAACAATGTGCATTGTGAATATTTTTTGTCAGACACCTCTCATGGGAAAGTGAAGAGCCCTTCCATCTTTGTGATTTGAGGAAAGTGTGAAGAGTCCTAGCTGGAGCCTGCTAGGAATTGAGCAGCCAAACAAGAATTGAATCACTGTGTGAATAATCCCATGCTTGCTGGGAGAGTTGCCACCGAGAAATAACACAGGCACAATTGAGACAAAGAGTTATCGTGGTCAAAGGCTGTCATAACACAAGAAGAGCAAAACCCTTTTCATATCTTGGGAGAATCATCTTGTTAGAGTTGTGGGTCACCTTGATTGAAACAGATATTTCCATCTTGTTCTGTTAGGAATTGATCTGTCGGGAGCAAGTCAACACACTTTGAAAGAGAGATCTGCTGTGAAGGAAGAACCACCAACTTAAGAAAGTCACCATTGTGTAGAACTTGTACCATGTGAAATTAAAAAAGTGTTATGCTGACTGGAGCTACTAGCTTGGAAAGATCTTAATTTGGACAAAAGAGATTGGATCTGCCAATGAGTAAATGTCTGAATCCAGAATGAAGAAGTTTAAAGAGTACTTGGTCTAAGGATTGTGTGTAGTCCTTTGTGTAAAAGTGATGCCTCAAAGAGCTAGCTGGTCTGTGTTAAAGAAGTGTTGTTGTGGGTGTGAATTGATACTGGTGGAAGGAGTGAATTTTGCCATGGGAACATTACAGTTAGCATGTATGAGAAAAAAGAGGAAGTGTATGCAATTTCACAAAAAAAAAAAAAAAATTGTTCAAGTCTTTGAAGCTTATGATTTCGAGAACATATTTTTCGTCAGAAGAATAATCTTTTTTATGAAATTTGGTGTATGAGATTGGCAGCAAGTATTTCTGTGTGGTGATAGGAGTTTGAGTTTGTTGACATTATTATTGCATTGGTTTGTGAATTTAAGGTGATAGATCATGCCAAAGTAATTTCACATAGAATGGTAAATAGCAGAGAGTTTGGTGTTAATGCACTTTGGCATCGGGGTACGGGCACTTGTGTTATCACATCTTTCCCTTCTAATTAGGTTCCTAATGGTTGATGGCGTACCTGATATGGAGAAGACATAAGGGAAATTTAAGACATGCTCAGATGGAAAGCAATACAAAGGAACTACAGACATGGGAGCAACAAAGTTTTGGAGCTTGTACACATTGAAGTTTTTGGTCTGGACTCTGATAAGAACATCGTCATTATAAAGTGCACGGTATTTTATGCTTCTTAATGTTGATTTTCCATAAAAGTCACGGGTCTTCTTTCTTAAGAAGAGATATATGAATTAAATGCTTTTATGAAGTTCAAGGCAAAGGTAGAGGAAGAATGTGGTTGATGGTAAGTCTCTTCTAGTTCTATCATGGAGATCAGTTTGTTACGTTTGCCAATTTTTGTAAAAGGAGTCCAAAGACAAAGAGGTGATGGTGAAAGGTGGACTAATATAGTTGTACAAATAATGAAGAAAATGTTGCAAGATAAGTCTCTTCTAGATGAGCATTGGGTTAAAGTGACAAATTTAGCAATATATTTGTTGAATAGGAGTCACAATGAAGTAATGATATATCTCACACCTAAAGAGGCTTGCACAGGTTTGAAACAAAAGGTAAATTGTTTGTAAAGATTTGATTCAATTTATTATTATTATTATTAATTTTTTGTTTTTTGTTTTTTTTTGCAATAACACCTCTAGGTGGACCCTGATGGGTAGCCCAGTTGGTTGAATCACCCCTGCCAAGTCTTTGGTCCTTTGTCATGAGGTGTGGGTTCAATTCTCATTTGGTTCCATCAGGGTTAGACTCTGTTAGTTGAGTCGGCTGGGCATGATTCAATTTTTTATGATGTCCTTGTTACAACAAAATTTAGCACCCTAGTGCAAAGCCTGACTTAGCACCCTAGGTTAAGGGCAACAATGGGATCAACCACCACTGCCACCTTAGTAGCTACTCCCCTGTTGTTTTTGGATGGATGTTATCCTTGCAAGGGAGGCTTCCCCAGTAGATCTCAGAGATCAATCCAAGACTTCTCAGTCTAAATGCCCTCCAAGGATTCTGCTAAATAAACACCCTAGAATAACATTCAATAATGTAGGGCTTTGGGTGATATGCGACAACGATTTCAAAAAACCTATGGCTAAGTTTAGAGGGCCAATTTGATCATGGAGGTGCTCTAGTTGATTCGAAACACATGGCACCTGTAATTTAAGATTGTTGTTATAAATTATGGTTTAGAATGAAGACAATTTATAGCGTGCAAAATTTATGATAGCAATAGCAAAAAACCTTGTAATTAATGACAAACAATAAATAAACAAAGGATATTTAAAGAGTAAACCATGGAAAATATTGCAGCAATTTTTCAATGGCTGAAAATGCAATAAACAACTAATAAATCCTATGCATCAACCCTAAAAAGTTGCTGAAAAATGCATAAAAATGATATTTTTCCTTTTTCAATTCAAAATATGCAAAGTCTAAACCTTGCGGGGAAGCGTCCCCCCCCCCTCGTTCCCGTTTCCAAAACGCACTCCTTGCAGGAGCGTTTTGGGAGCGTTCGGAAACGCGCTCCCGAAAACGCTTCTTGAGGGGAGCGTTTTCGGGGGCGCGTTTCCGAACCTGTTAAAACGCTCCCTGCCTTTTCGAGAGCGTTTCCGGAAACGCTCGGGAGCGAACGCTCCCTAAGCGCTTCTGGCGTTTAAAAAACACTTCGGGAGCGTTTTTTAAATGTCGGAAGCGCTCAGGGAGCGTTCGCTCCCGAACGCTCCCCGGAACAAAAAAACGCTTCCTGCTGGGCGGAAATTTTTTTCAATGAAAAAACGATTTGTTTAGAGCCAGAAATGGGTTTTAGGGCTAATGTGGAGGTAAGAGAAGCATTAACATTTCATGGTAATGTTAAATTCTTAAAGTAAAAGGTCCTTTTACTTAAATTTTTAACATTACCATGAAATGATTCAGGATGTTTAAGAGTGGTTTCGACCTCATTGGATTTCATATGGAGAAACTAGAATTTTAGGTTTCACTCAAAATTCAGCAAACTTAATGGTTTTCAGGGTTTCATGGTTTGGGAATTTGCAATGTTTCCATTTGATTCTATCATGTGTAAGGGTATGATATTGGCATTTGATCAAGAGCATGAAGTCCTTTAATAACCTTGATGTACCCTTCAATCAAAGGAAAACAACTGGTTAGGCATGCTAATCTTTTTCTACCGCATTTTAAGGTTGAGGAGATGAACCCTTCACTCAAACCAAAATCATTAGTTAGGCATGTTAAACTTTTTCAATTTCTATCATGTTATAAGGTTGAGCAATCCAAGTCTGAAGACTTTGAGCTAGATGATGTTTATGTATCTCTTGTTGATGATCCCATTTCTAGTAGCGATGAATCGATGATGAGTTTCATGAGAGACCATGTTGCTCAGTGATTTGTAGTTTTGATGTCTATTTTTGCTACTACTACTACTACTAAAGTTGTAGAGGAGTTTTAGGAGTCCTCAGACTTTGAGCCATATTATTTATGTAGCTCATGTTGATGATCCCTTGTCTAGTAGTGGTGATGATTTTGATCATGATGAGGAGTGATCATGTTGTTGATCACTAATATGTAGTCTTGTATTAGGCCAATGGCCTCATAGCTTGTAGCATTGTTTTTGGACTTTATGGGCCATTTTGAGCCTCATTGCTTATGTATTTTTCGATGATATGTATTGCACTCGGTGCCATTTTGATATATTCACCTTTGCATGGTATATAAATGAGCAAAATTTGCATATTTTGTCTCTATTGGCTTGGAATCATGGTTGCAAATCTTAAAAATAGTTTTTTTTATTAAAAAATAATTATTTAATGTATTTTTTTTAAAACCGGTTCATTGAGATCTGACCGCTCCTGGTTAGACCGGTTCCGGTTAGAAACCCAGTTCATTAGGTCCACCGGTCCGGTCACCGGTTCCAGTTTTAATAACTATGCTCACACAAATCCAGAAGTACAAGACGGGTACATGAAGGCATTGGACAAGTTGGTACCTGACAGGGAGGAGTGTGCTAGATTGCGCCTTGAATTAGGCAAATACTTCAGTTGCATTGCTAACTTTGGTTCTTTCCATGCAATGGAAGACGGGGACAGATTTGATGCTATCACATGGTGGGAAGCATATGGCGGCATGGGACTTTTTCCAAAGTTGGCTAAAAAAGTTCTCTCACAGGTTGTGAACACTTCTTCTGCAGAGAGGTGTTGGAGCACCTACAGCTTCATACACAATGTGAGAAGAAACAGGCTGAATGAAAACCGAGCTGAAAGCTTGGTTTATGTGCATTATAACTTGAGGTCGTTGAGCCATTACTGTGATCGGGCAAATGAGGATCAATCATACAGAGTCTGGGACAACAACCCAAAGGATGATAATTTGGAGGATGGCACGTTACATCTGGAAGAATTGGAAGCAGAACTTTATAGGGATGATGATGAAGCATCAGCAGCACCGCCACACACAGGGCCAGTCCTACCATCTACTGGTAGCAGTGCGGGTGCCAGTGCCAGTGCCACTCCTATATCACACTGTTGTTCCTTTGCAGATCCAGCCTCCACCTTCTAGTCGTGGTCGTGGTACTCCTGAGAGTACTAGAAGACCAACATTTCCTTGTGGCTCACAAAAATTAGACATTTCTCGTGGGCGTGGCAAGGGGCCAGCTAGATAAAATAAATTTGTTGTTTACTAGTCTTTTCTATTTGTTGTTGACAGTTGAACATTTGAAACTTGACTCTTTCTGATTTCATATATTTAATGACAATTTAAGTTTGAAGTTTGAATTTGAAAGGTGAAACTTTGAAGTTGGAATTTATAAGTTTACTGTTTACAAGTCATTATGAATTATGAATATGATGCTTCGTGAAAGTTATACGGTGATCAATGAATCAATGATGATAAATGTTATATAATATCAATGATGATAAATGTTATATATTGAATTTTGAAATCAATGAATCAATGATGATAAATGTTATATATCATGATGATAAATGTATATTGTAATTGAATTTTGAAATCAATGAATCAATGATGATAAATGTTAGATATTGAAATTTGAAATCAATGATGATAAATGCTATATATCAATGATGATAAATGTATATTGAATTTTGAAATCAATGAATCAATGATGATAAATGTTAGATATTGAAATTTGAAATCAATGATGATAAATGTTATATATCAAATTATCAATGATGATAAATGTTATATATTGAATTTTGAAAGCTTGAAACCTTTAGATTGATGATTTGCGAGACTCAAGAGTCAATATGTTGTATGCTTCCAACTCGTGGGCGTGGTTGATGAAGATTATAACTTCTAGATGATTGATGTTATATGATTCAATCTATGTTTTTATGTTTTTTATGTCTAATTCATCATTCTACATGTTTTTGTTGACATATATGCATCAAAATATAAAAAATATATAAATATATAAATATATATATATATATAAACGCTCTCGAAAATGCTCCGGACCGGAAGCTTTTAAAAATGGCGCTCCGCGCTTCGCTCCCGCTCCCGCTCCCGCTTCCAAGTAACCTTGGTCTAAACCTAAGACTGATGTTTAAGGTATTTTATGCTATTTAATGCAAAGCTTTCTGTAGCCTAACCCTATTTTACCATAAAAAAGAGAAAAAAAGATTCAATTTTGAAAGATTGACACACAAAGACTAGTTATCAATCTTGGGTATACAGAGTCAAAAAGGGCGAGGTCAAAGGTGGAGGACTTTGATTGGAACAAGTAAGAGAGAGAAAAGGCTCTCAATCTAATCCTATCGAATTTCAATTGGATTGGAGTCTGGAGATTTGAATGCTATTCTAAATTTCCTTCATGGATACTTGGTGACAAATATTGCAAAGGAGATTTTAGAGCCACAAATTTTTCAACATATCACGAAAACTTCATAGAAACCCTAATTCTACAACATTTGCAAATTGGAAGAAGATACAATAAAATGACACTATTCACCATAGCATCTCTTAATCAATCCATGGGAAAATCCCTCCAAGCAAGAATATCTTCCCCAAGACAATTTGCTATGTTTGTGCTCCATTGTTTCCAAGAGACAAAAGAACTAGTGCACACACCTTCTAGTGAGAAATAATGAGTGTGTGTAACATGAATTTCGTAGGACCTAAATTGACTTCCCTCTACTTATATGAGGGCAACAAAGTTGATTAAGGACAAAATTAGGCTAAAATCTGTAAAAATAATTCTTAAGTGTTTACAAATTAAGTAGGCCACAAACCAACCTAAAAAATAATGATTCCAATGATAAAATGTAATATGCTAGGGCAATTTTGTTGGAATTTTTTGGATAATTAGGGTTTTCAAAAATTTCCCTTTTCATGTAGTAGTGAATCAAATAACTCATTCAACAACACAGTATAACATAAGCCATAGAAACATTACTATTCTTTACAAGAACAATACCACTGATTTGTCAACCCAAAGTCACTGTTTTGGAACCAGTCTAGTGCGATAATTTACAGTATGGAAAATTCAACCAACCAAATACAATTGCAACAAAATATATCCAACGTGTAATTGAACTCTTATCTATTAGTGACATGTTGCCTTTACAAATCTGCAGATTGTTAATGGTATACAACCTGGACTCCTTTGTAAGACTAGACCAGAGAATCTGCTAGAGTAACCCCAGGTCGGATCCGCTAAAGGAGGAAACCCAACAAATTGGTTAGAATCTGTCTCAGACCCCTGAATGACCCCAAGGAGGACTCGGATTTGCCAAATATGCTCTTGGATCTGCTATAGTATTAATCTAGGTCTTTGTAGAGGTTCAAGAAATCACCTCAGACCCTTCCGTACTTATCTTCAAGATGATTCAGTCTACTAGATGTCACGATCAATCTTTCGCGTGATCTTAGGATGAACAAAAATAATTTTATGTGGACATCCAACCTCAGGAAACTCGACCTATTCTACCTTAGAGGACCTGCGACTTCCCTAGAAGGTTCAATCTATTAGCTTTAGGGGTTGCGAATGCCTCAAGAATGACGTCCCCTACTCATAAATTTCAGCCTGCTATAGAATCAACCTTATGTTTGCCTAAAACAAATTTTCTAGCCTCAAAAGTGAATGTGGAATTCCCTATTTAAGCCTTCTTCTCACTAGCAAACCCGTTATAGTTTCAGACATAAGTTTTCCCTGCTTTCCAGAACAAAAATAGAAAAATAAAAGAGAAAATGGTTTATCAACTAGGGTTGAATCTTTCACCATTGAAATTGATAGGAGAGAAGAGGTCTAAAAACCCTCAGAGCCTCGAGCTCAAGAAAAAACAGAGATAAATGATCCAATTCAATGATGATCCAAATGAATCTAACCCTCTTGTATTTATAGATTTCCTTGAGGGTATTTTTCTCCTTAATTGATTGAGTGAGGTTCACACCAAACCCCAACTTTGGGTTTTTTGCCCCAGTTGCTCCAAAACTTGCCCTCCATTGCCCAAAAATTGGGTGTTTTGGGGTTTTCCCCTTTATCAAGGACTATAGCGTATGGGGATCGATATGCTACTTTGCCTCTTGGGCCATTAATCTCTCAGGAACATTACATAAAACACAAAAAGCCTTGTTTTAGCCCACATGTGAGAGCAAAAGGTCGCCCAAGGGTGATGCCACTCTCCAATTTTGAAGATCTCCATCAAAAGTTGCAAGGATGGGTGAAGGAGTGCTCTTCACTCAAAGTCATCTCCTCATTAACAAGTGTGAATCATCAAACAAAACTCTCCTCATTATCATGTGGTCATCAATCAAGCCCACATCATCTCTAGGCCTCATAAGGGTGATGTCACAAGGCTAGAGCATGACATCATCATCCAACAAGGGGTACCCATCCCTTTTAGAGGGATTTCAAGTCATCATCATTATCAGAGTGGTCTAAGAATAGGGCAATGTCAATCAAGGTGGTGCGGTACCATCCCTTTTAGAGGGATATCAAGTCATCATCATTATCAAAGTGGTCTAAGAATAGGGCAATGTTCATCAAGGTGGTGCATTGCAAGCCTAGGGGTGTCTTGTGGTCTTTGAGTTACATCTTCTTTCTAGGCAATATCTTGGTTTAGTGAGCATTCTTTTAGACTATGGAGGGAGAGGAGCATGCTAACATTAATGTTGGATACATTAATTTAAAACATACCTTCAAAATCAAGTGTTATCATCATCATAGGTAAAGTAACCATAAAAGTATCGAAGTGGGCCACATCTAATGCGAAAGGAAGCAAAGTACTTCTCACACACATTACCTTTAAATGTCTTTCTAACTTAGGGTTTGTAAAGAACTTACCATGCTTAGACATGGGAGGGTTATCCAAAGGCCCTAGTAGATGCTTCCAACCCTAAGTGGAGGAACAATTCCTAGGTCGACACATCAATTAGGAGGTGCAAATGGATAGAGGTAATGGTGGGGATTTACTGCATGGAGGATGCAACCATTTGTGTACTAGTTATGAAATACCATATTTCATGAGCGTTATAATGTGAATAGGGAGCAGTCTTGGGACTTGAACTACCCTTTTGCTTGGCCTATTTTTACCACCCCTCTTGTGCATCTTTTTCTTTAATGAATTTTCCTTTCCTTGCATAGGTTGGGTCACAAGCTTTCATTTATGCATCTTTTACCCCTTGAAAATGAAGCGATTTATTGCTCATTGGGGGTTGTGATATCAAGGTTCCTTTCATTTTGATTTTCTCATGCGTTAACTAGGGATCGACTGAGTACTAATGACGGGGATACAACTCAAGCTAGGTTTTTTTCCACATACTTTATTATAACTCAACCAATTTTTTTGCATTTTATAATCATAGCTCTTCATAATGACATGTAATCATGATTTTATGTAATGAAAAGACAAATAAAATGTATTTATTATGTTACTTGCATCACGGGGTTTCATGAGCAAGAAGATTTTATTATAGGTCAAGACTTCTTCTTGATGTCTCTAGGAATTTGTCATCTTGTCATAAAGATAATTAAGTCATGTAAATGAAGTCATGTTACACTTGTAAAAGACACATTGTATATGTTAAGTTATGCTCCAAGACTTTGTCACTAGGCCTCTTCAAGTCGGCTCAAATATGATGAAGATACCTCTACAAGAAGTTAGGTTACCTTCTCCAGCTCAAGTCGGCCTACATGCTAGAAGAGAGCCACTATAAATAAGGTGACTATGGCCTCATTATAACAACAAGCATCTCAGACAAGTCTGAAGCAGAAGTGCGAGAATAGGTCTGCAATTGGTGTGAAGAAGGAGGTCAGTCAACAAAGGAAGAAAGGTATATATATATCTCTGTTTAGGGTATATCATACCTCGCTCAATTCAGGAAGGCCGAGGCCTATTACATAAAGAGATAAGTTTGCAATAAGTGCGAAGAAAGAGTCTGCTATTGGTGCGAGGAGAAAAGGCTAAACAACGAAGAAAGAAGGCTAGAAAATGTGTGAAGGAGGCAGGTCTGCAAGGGTATAAGGTCACCACTGTTCGGTCTTGGGTATGCACTATACCTCGTATATCTCAGATAGGTCGAGGGTTACAAGGGTGCAAAAAGAAGGCCGAAAGGGAGATCATAGGCATCTGAGGAAGACACTGAAGGAAGCCGAGAGGAAGCATATTGTTTGGGGCTACTACATCAGGGATCGAGCTTCCCTAGTACAGGTGCAATGCAGTGCAGAAAAAGGAAGATTGACATAAGGAGCCAAGAAGAGCAGTAAGGGGATAGTGACAAGGGTCTTGGAGGAATACTTGTGTCAAGGGTCTTTGTCAGGTCTTGGTACTCGTCAATTGAAGGTCTATAAGAAGAATTTTGATCGGGTTTTCCTCTTAAACAGTGAGAGGTTTTGCCCCTGGCTTGCAAGCCTAAATATTGTCTCTCTTGTGCATCTAATAATTGACTTGATGAAGAACATATTAATCTAACGGAGACAAGATCTAAAGAGAAAGAAGCATAGAGTAAATCACAAGTAATTATCAAGAAGAGAAATTGTAATAAAGGCACTAATTTCTCAACAAAAAATAGGGGACCAATATTGGTGAAAGATAGCAATCAACTCAAAGATAAGACCTAAAACAAGGAAAAGATGGAAGGTGATAAGTATGGATTGCCATGGACATGCAACATTAATCAATGCATCCTATTGTGACCCTCCTGGACAATGGAAAGAAAAGCCTCAAGGAAGGGTCACATTGGACTAGGGGCAAGGGATGACCACCAAGGTGAAGCATGGGAACAAGAATACAACCAAAAGGGCTTTGTCATTCGATTCAACTTGTGATCCATGCTAGAATGCCATTAAACATTAAGTGAAATCACATTATCACAAAAATGGTTAATTTACTTTACAATGGATTACCTTGGGACACACAACATTAATTCAATGCATCCTATTGTCCCCCTCCTTTACAATGGAAAGAAAGGCCTCAAGGAAGGTCGCATTGGACTAGGGGTAGGGGATAACCACCAAGGTGAAGCATGGCAACAAGAATACAACCAAAAGTGTTTTATCATTCGATTCAACTTGTGATCCATGCTAGAATTCCCTTAAACATTAAATGAAAACACTTGATCACAAAAATGGTTAATGCACCTTATAATTGATGAACCACCTTCATCCAATAAGTAAGCTAGATGTCATAAAGTATTGATTGGAGCATGGATGGAGGGCCCTTGAGGCTAGCTATTTGTTGATCATCATAGGGCTTCTAGCTGGCAAGTTGATAAGAACAGGGGATTTTTTTTCTTCTAGTAAGGGTTACCCACATAGGTGGGTAACAATGACAACACAAAAGTTATTATTTGTTGGGTATGTTAATGAAAAGAAAGCATATAGGTTTGCGAGTCCTTTTTGAAATGAGATGGTTGTGAGTAGGGACATTAAAATCGACAAAAATTCTAATATGAATTGGAATAAGTGGTTTGAGGTTGACAAATTAACATAGCTACAAATTAAGTTTAGAAGTCTGAGCAGTCATCATGTGATGTTGTCTAGGCAACCCATGTGGTTGTAGAGCTTCCATAATCCAAAGGCTTGGAGAAGATAACATAACTCTCTCAATCTAGTGATGTAGGAGAAGGTGTAAAGATGTAAATGGAGAAGAGCTATGTAGTCCTTTCATGGAAGTGTTGAAATTTGGTTACCGGAGGATAGGTGGTTCCCTAAGGCTTTGATCTTTGGCCTAGGGAAAAGTGTCCAAAAGAATTTAATTTTTCTCCTAAAGTGATTTTATAAAGTTATAAAGTCAAAATCTAATTTAAAAGTGACTTTAAGCGATAAAGTTGCTAAAGTCTAATTTTAAAGTGACTTTAATAAAGTTGATGTGAAATTAGAAAGGAAAAGTGACTTTGGAAATAAATGATTAAGTAGGTTTTTATTCAAGTGGGGGGTGAATTAAAAAATAGAAAGTGAGATTTAAATGAGCATTTAATCTCAACCCTAGATCTAAAGCTATCTCAGCCATTAGATTTAGGGATTCCCCAAAAGTCACTTTGGGTTAGGTTAAAGGAGGAAAAGGAGGGAAAAGGTCATTCATTCTTTCATGAGCAGATTGAGAGAGGAGGAGAAAGCTGAAGAGAAATTTCTGAGCAGAGGGAGAGCAGCAAAAGGCACACAACAAATCCGTACAGTAGGAGGATACACTTCCCAAGGCTGAAAATCCGTACAACAACATTTATTGGCATGGTTACTGAGGCAGAAAATCCATACAGCAGTTTGCATGCATTTCGAGGAAAGGACAACACTGTTTTCGAGGAGTAGAATCAACAGCAAAAGGGCATGATTTTCGAGGCAAAATTTCTGGGCATGGAAATCGAGGAAGGGGCTGTTGTCCTGTCTGTACAGAATTCGTACAGTCCGTACAAGAGTTTTGGCACGTTTTTGTAATTTTCTGTTTGCTGTTTGGCACGGTTTTCAAGGTGGAAGGTGGCACGAAAATCGAGATAAGTGGTTTTTAGTGTTTGTTGTAATTTTTACTGTGTATTGCTGTTCACTGTAAAGGCATTTATCAGAAATAAGGAGCTTTCGAACTGGTTTTCCCCAAGAGTTGTAGGGGGTTTTTCCAGGGTCACATTGACCAAAAATCAGTGTGTCTAAAATCTGTGTGGCTAATTTATTTTTCTGGTTTTTATTTCTGCATTTCAGCATTGTGAAATTTCCAGAATTTGTGTTTTCAGAAAATAATTATTTTTCCAGCTTGTTAATGTATGGCTATGGGAATGGGCATTTAACTATATGGGAGAAATAAGAAGAAATTGAAAACCGGGGTTGGGTTATAAAATTTCTACATGGTATCGGAGCTATTTTGTTGAAAAGTGCAGTTTGGGACAACAAGAAGAAAAATCACAGAAAGCTGATTTTTCACACAGAAAACAATATCTTTACTACAACAATGTTATTTTCAGTTTATTAGGACATCAAGCATGTCTTTGGGCTTGAGGGTGGAGGATAGGTTGGATGGGCATAGTAACTACAGTGTATGGAAGGAGAGAATGCAGAGCATATTTGAAGAGGCAGAAGTCTGGGATATCATGGTGCATATCGCACAGAACCCTGTTAATGTGCCTATTGATGTTGTTCAGTTGACAGCCTTTAATAAAAAGAATAACAAGGGTAAGAGAATGATTCTAGATGGAATCAAATACCATTGCATTCCTCATGTGAGAGGAAAGAGATATGCTCATGAGATGTGGACAACATTGACCAATCTCTACTAGAGTACCAATGAGAACAGGAAAATGGTCCTAAGGGAGAAGCTGAAAACCATTAAGATGGGTAAGATTGATAGTGCAGCTAGATATCTCACAAAGATTACTAATGTGAGAGATGCATTGGCAGCAGTTGGAGAGGTCATTCCACCCACTAAGTTGGTGCGGATTGCAGTGAACGGCCTTCCCAGTTCATGGCTGAACTTTGCTGATGGGGCTTGTGCACGTGAGACCCTTCCCTCTTGGGAGAGGTTTTGGGATGATTGCATACAGAGAGAAATCAGAAAGAGCCAGCTTGGGGCAGCCAAACCAGTTGAGCAGGATGAGGATGTAGCACTATTGGCAGGAGGCAAGAAAGGCAAGGGAAAGAAGCAAGCTTCCACAAGCAGTGGTGGGGACAAAGGCAAAGGTAAACAGGGGAACACGCAAAAGGACTATTCCAAGGTGAAGTGTTGGAATTGTTAGAAGATGGGACACTATGCAGTGGTGTGTCCGGAGAAGAAGAAGAAGAAGGGGAAGAACTAGAGCATGGCAGCATCAACAGAGATAAGAGGACTTTATGGATAGCTTTGACCGGGAGTTTGGGTTCATTGCTTGTGAGTCCACTAGTGCAGGATCACCTGCCACAGAGGTTGAGAGGGAGTGTGCATTTCCCTCCACTAGCGGAGCATCTTCAGGTATCTGGTATGTTGACAGTGGGGATTCACGTCATATGACAGGAGTCCGTGAGTACTTCTCAGAGCTTTCAGAGAGTGGCACTGATATAGAGGTAGTACTCGGAGATGACAGTGTTGTTAGAGCAATCAGTGTGGGGACATTGACATTTGATAGGGAACCCAAACCTCCCTTGAAGGTGTCAGATGTTCTCTATGTGTTAGGGATGAGGAAGAACCTCATATCCATCTCAGCATTGGAGGACAGAGGATATGAGATATTGTTCAGGAGAGGATAGGCGCTAATATATCCCAGGGGCGCTCCAGCTGATTCAGCTAGAGTGATTGGTGTACGCCATGCAAAGGTGTACAAGTTTGCATTTCAACCCCTTTTAGCATTGAGTAGTAGTACCGGCAGCAGAGCTAGCAGTTTAGAGCTGTGTGAGATTTGGCACCGCAGGATGGGGCACATGTATCATGGAGCCTTGAGGACATTGCGGGAGATCACTATAGGTGTGCCAAATTTCAGTACTGATCACTTTGATACATGCAGAGGATGTGCGATGGGCAAGTTTGCCAAATCCCCTTTTCCCAGCAGTGACAGTAGATCGATTGGGATACTTGATTTGATTCATTCTGATGTGAGTGGTCAGATGTATCATGTTTCCTTGAGTGGATATGAGTATTATGTTTTATTCGTTGATGATCACTCCAGGAGGACCTGGATTTATTTCTTGAAGACCAAGAGTGAGGTCTTCAAGCGGTTTCAGGAGTTCAAAGCTCTTGTGGAGACTCAGACAGGTCGAAAGATCAAGTCCCTGAGGTCGGACAATGGAGGAGAGTACACCCTTGGTGAGTTTGTTGATTATTGTGCGGAGGCAGGCAATAGGAGGGAGTTCACAGTTCCTTACAACCCCCAGCAGAACGGGGTTGTAGAGAGGAAGAACAGATCCATCGGAGGGGTTACTAAAGCCATGCTACATGATCAGGGGTTACCATTGTTTTTGTGGGCAGAGGCCTGCAACACTGTTGTATATTTGTAGAATAGGAGTCCGCATCGTGCCTTGGGGCATGTGACTCCGGAGAAGGATTTTTCAGGGAAGAAGCCTGATGTTGGTCATCTTCGTATCTTTGAGTGTTTTTCATACTCCTATGTACCCAAGGAGAAGAGGACCAAGCTAGAGCCCATTGCAGAGAAGGGTGTCTTTGTGGGCTACAGTGAGACCTCGAAAGCCTTTCGGATTTATATTCCCGCACAGAGGAGAGTTGTTGTCAGGCGGGATGTGAAGTTCAAGGAGGACATGGCTTTCAGGAGGTCATGGGAGTTAGAGCATCTGGATCAGCTGGACCCTCAGGAGCAGCTGAGTCAGTCGTAGGGATTAGGAGGATCCGGAGGTACATCGATTACGGTGTCAGGTCCATTAGTGAGCAGTGGCTCACAGAGTCAGAGGGGTGGTGCTTCGGGCAACATGCAGAGAAGTTCACTAGGGAGTCCACTGATGGACAGTTCACATGGTACTTCAGTGTCTACAGGTTCAAGTTCAGGGAGGAGGATAGCAGACAGATAGTCAAGAGTTCAGGCTCCTGATGATGAGGAGGAGGAGTTTCATTCTCCAGTGGGAGAAGTGTGCTCAGGGAAGAGGAAGCCCAAGTGGCTTTAGGACACCTTGAGAGAGGCCACATCTGTTGCTAGGCCTAAGAGGCCGGTCAGAAAGAGCAGACCACCTGATAGGTTTTGTAGCTATATGGCAATGGTTGCCAACATCATTGACTCTGAGCCTTCTAGCTAGGAGGAGGCAGCTAGCCAGCAGCTCTGGAGAGAGGACATGCAGGAGGAGTATTCTTCTATCATGAAGAATGATGTTTGGGAGGTGGTGCCGAGGCCTGAGGGCAAATCCGTGGTTACTTCCAGATGGCTTTACAAGGTAAAGCATGCTGCAAATGGCAGCATTGAGAAATTCAAAGCAAGGTTTGTGGGTAGAGTGTTCTCCCAGGTAGAGGGAGTTGATTATGAGGAGACCTTTGCTCCCGTGGCTCGATATACTTTGATTCGCTCCATCATATTGATAGTAGCAGAGATGGGTTGGAAGATCCACCAGATGGATGTGAAGATCACATTTCTCAATGGCTTCATACAGGAGGAGGTGTAGATTGAGCAGCCACAGGGCTTTGAGGTGCATGGGAAGGAGAGTCCCATGTGTGCAAACTGAAGAAGGCCCTTTATGGCCTGAAGCAAGCTCCTAGAGCTTGGTATTCCAGGATAGATACATACTTGCAGGAGATGGATTTCACAAAGAGTAATGCAGATCCGAACCTATACTTCATTGTGATAGGTGAGGAGCCTCTCATTCTGGTGTTGTATGTGGATGACTTGGTCATTATGGGTGCAGAGAGACTCATAGAGCACTGCAAGAGAGATCTTGCGTCGGAGTTCGAGATGGAGGACATTGGCATGATGCATTACTTTTTGGGTTTGGAGGTGTGGCAGGAGGAGGGGCATTTCTTCTTGGGGCAGGGGAAGTATATTGTGGACATCCTTGGCAGGTTCCACATGGAGGATTGTAGACCCATGTCGACATCGATGATCACCAACTGGAAGAAGCTTCACGCTTCAGATTCCGAGTTGGTGGACCCCACATTGTATAGACAGCTGATTGGGTCCTTGATGTATTTGGTCAACACTAGACGAGATATATGTTTTGCAGTCAACACGATGAGCCAGTTCATGTGTGAGCCTAGGAGGGTGCATTGGGTTGCTGCAAAACACATTTTGTGGTACTTGCAGGGGACAGTGGATTATGGTCTGGATTATAGGCAGGGGGATGGAGTGAGATTGGCAGGTTACACTGATTTTGATTGGGCAGGTTGTGCTTTTGATAGGAAGAGCACTTTAGGGTGTTGTTTTGGGTTGGGTTCGGTAGTGGTGTCGTGGTTCAGCCGAAAGCAACGGTCAGTAGCATTGACTTCAACGAAAGCAGAGTACATGGCAACCAATCTAGCTAGTTGTGAGGCCCTATGGCTTCGCAAGATGTTGTTTGGCTTATTTGGTCAGTCATTGAGACCTTCAGTGATAATCAAAGTTGCATTAAACTCACGAAGAATCCAGTATTTCATGACAGGTCAAAGCATATCAGGATCAAATATCATTTCATTAGAGATTATGTTTAGAAGGGAGTTGTGAAGCTTGAGTATATTCCCACTGATGAGCAGGTTGCAGATATTCTTACCAAAGCCTTACCACGGGGCAAACATGTCTACTTCAGAGATAAGATGGGTGTGGTAAGGAACACCTTCCTCGGTAAGAGGGAGTGTTGAAATTTGGTTACTAGAGGACAGGTGGTTCCCTAAGGCTTTGATCTTTGGCCTAGGGAAAAGTGTCCAAAAGAATTTAATTTTTTTCCGAAAGTGACTTTATAAAGTTATAAAGTCAAATCTAATTTAAAAGTGACTTTAAGTGATAAAGTTACGAAAGTCTAATTTTAAAGTGACTTTAATTATAATAAAGTCAATGTGAAATTAGTAAGGAAAAATGACTTTGGAAATAAATGACTAAGTGGGTCTTTATTAAAGTGGGGTGAATTAAAAAATAGAAAGTGAGATTTAAATGAGCATTTAATCTCAGCCCTAGATCTAAAGCTATCTCAGCCATTAGATTTAAGGATTCCTTAAAAGTCACTTAGGGTTAGGTTAAAGGAGGAAAAGGAGGGAAAATGTCATTCATTCTTTCATGAGCAGATTGAGAGAGGAGGAGAAAGCTAAAGAGAAATTTCCGAGCAGAGGGAAAGCAGCAAAAGACACAAAAAATCTGTACAACAGGAGGGCACACTTCCCAAGGTTGAAAATCCGTACAGCAGCATTTATTGGCATGGTTATCGAGGCAGAAAATCCATACAGCAGTTTACATGCATTTTAGGGAAAGGACAACACTGTTTTCGAGGAGCAAAATCAACAGCAAATGGGCATGGTTTTCGAGGTAGAATTTCTGGGCATAGAAATCAAGGAAGGGGTTGTTGTCATGTCTGTACATAATTCGTACAATCAGTACATGCAGTTTTGGCACGTTTTTCGAGGCAGCACAGACATCATTTAATGCTGTAATTTTTTTGTAATTTTCTATTTGCTGTTTGGCACGGTTTTCAAGGTGGAAGGTGGCACGAAAATCGAGATGAGTAGTTTTTAGTGTTTGTTGTAATTTTTATTGTTTATTGCTGTTCACTGTAAAAGCATGTATTAGAAATAAGAAGGAGCTTTCGAATTGGTTTTCCCCAAGAGTTGTAGGGGGTTTTTCCAGGGTCACATTGACCAAAAATCAGCATGTCTAAAATCTGTGTGGCTGATTAATTTTTCTGGTTTTTATTTCTGCATTTCAGCATTGCGAAATTTTCAGAATTTTTGTTTTCAGAAAATAATTATTTTTCCAGCTTGTTAATGTATGGCTATGAGAATGGGCATTTAACTATATGAGAGAAATAAGAAGAAATTGAAAACCGGGGTTGGGTTATAAAATTTCTACATGAAGTAAGGTAGAAAGGCTTGAAGACATGAGTAAAGATGGAATGGTAAGTAGAGCATTGGAACTAAAGGCGCTGCATGTATTAGGATTAGTCCTAGCAAGATAAGTACAATGTGATTGATGGATGGATGTAAAGAGACCACATGGTTAGGCACAAGTGGTTGATGATTACCCACAAGTAGTGGAGTTCGTTGGTGTGGATGAGTCTCTTTACAAATTATTGTAGGCTTTAGAGACCTTGTTTGTGATTTTTGTAATGCTTTGGTATTATGGTGTGGAAGAGGAAAACTTCTTGAAGTTAAAATAAGCTTATACATTCATGGTATATGGGCTGAAATATTAAGATAACAACCATTCTCATCTGGTTGAAGAGTTGGTGCTTGATCAAGTGGTTTGTGAAATGTTTTATATTGTATCAGCCATTTTGGTTATATGACATTTTTGTTCATTTGGTGACAACTTCAAAATCTTCTCCTTGGACTGAATTAATAGTTTGTATTGTTGACATCTTTGACATATTTGGTCGAGACAAGTTTGTATTTTGCCCCAAATAATTGTTTCCCATATGACCATTAAGGGAGGGTGTTGGAGTTAGCATCTAATAATGTTCCTATAATGAAGTTGTAACATACTTTAGGTTGGTAATGAAGTGGCTTATGTCACATGTGATAAATAAAGCTATGTTTGATAAGGTTAGAGCTTAATTAATAAAATGGTTTATATGGGACACTGTCTCCTTTATATATATCGACATCCACACCATTGTATAAATGAGGCAAGGATACCATTATCTCTTCTAATATATATTGGTGTGCATTTGTTTGTGTAAAACTCACAACTTGGAGAGAATGTGGTAGTCAATTTCATTCTTGCTTAAGCTTGCTAGTGCGAGTAATTTCACATGTATAAATATTCAAATATGTAGTTACACTTGTTATCATCACAAGTGAATTACTTCCAAACACTCTTGAAATTTGATCATTTGTAATTGCGAGTGTGAGTAATTTCACATGTATAAATATTCAAATATGTAGTTACACTTGTTTATCATCACAAGTGAATTACTTCCAAACACTCTTGAAATTTGATCATTTGTAATTTCGGGCCTTAATATTTGGGGGGCAGGGGGCATGGGTGGGGTGTGGTGGGGTTTTAAATAGCAAAATTAATGGGACAAATTAGTGCGAGACATTGCTACTCATAAGGTTACTCAACCTTAGTGGGAGTTTTTTTGAGTTTTATTGTTTTTTTTTTACAGAAACGGTTAGTATGATATATTGATTTCCTGGCATGAATGCCTCAATTCAGATTACAAGATGCAAGGGCAATGCCCAAGTTTTCTCTTCGGCCAGGAACAAGATGGCCCTTTCACTTATAAGCCAACGATTTTTACAAGCCATAATACGGCCGATCTCCGCAGTCTTCCCAAATTTGTAGATACAAACCAACTGCTTCAATATTAGATAGTAAAACATAATAACCAGAAAATTAAGGGATGGGATCCCAGCCTTCGTCTCCTTCTCTTAGGAGGACTCCGAGGGAGAGGAGAAAAACTTTGTTGGCTTCAGCATCAACATCTTTGTTATTGTCTCTCTTTACATGGAATAAATTCAAGCTCTGAAAGGAATTCGACAGTATTCTGATTCTGGACATCAGTCTTGATAATCTTAAATCTGAAGGAGAAGAACTTTCCACAATGGATTTAATTATGGACTGGGAGTCACCAAAAACATTTGCATCTTTGATACAAATGAATTTGAGTTGCTTGAGACCTTGGAGAAGAGCCAGCGCTTCGGCTTGAATACTGGTGTTGTGACCCACACCCCAGGCGTATCTGTGCTCCGTTCTACCTTCAACATTTTTAACAACTCCACCTGCTCCTGAAGTTCCTGGATTTCCTTTTGCTGCCCCGTCAAAGAAGAGGGCGGATCTTGCCTGCTTTGTGCAGAACTCAGAGACTGAATTCTGCTGTATTGACCCAAATTTGCCAATCTTTTAGTGGAGTGGGAGGTCTTACTATGTCTTTGAAATGAAGGTCGAGGATAGCACTCCATTCAGAATCTTGCTTACTTAGATCTGCCCCATCCAGCTGGTCTCCCAAGCTATCTTTTAACTGAATTTTAATTTTAACCAAAACTATCTTGAAATCGTTCCTTTTGTCTCTGAAAATCCTCTGGTTTCTTTCAAGCCATATTTGCTAGCAGATTATTTTGGGGAGAGCGAGCCAGGCAGCCTGGATATGGTTGTTCTTAGGAGTGACTCCAGGATACTTGAGCATCCATTTTGAGAACAGGTCTGAGATGTGAATGGGGAAGTCGAAATCGGTACTCCAAGGGCCTAAGAGTGCATACCATATCTCTGCAGCAAAGCTGCAATTTAGCATAAGATGGGTGCCACTTTCTTCATTGTCTCCACACAGCAAGCATCTAGAAGGCCCAAGATAACCTCTTTTCTGGAGTCTATCATCGGTCAAAATTCTCTTATGACAAAGGAGCCAGCAGAAAGTGTCGATTTTAGGGATGGAAGTCTGTGACCATATCCCCTTCTAGGGCTTCGGATCAGGAGGGACGTGAGTGTGCAATAACAGCTGCTTGTAGCCCTGCGAGACAGTATAGCTCCCTGGGGTCGATCCCCAGCCACGCGAATAAGGTTTCCTGTTGTTAATATGGGCCTTGCCTTTCAAGTGGGCTAAGAAAGTTGCGCACTCATGAGATAGGTTCTGAGGTACCTCTAACTTTACCCAACTTTGCCAGACACCATCCTCCCATTGAGAAATGTCCCACAGCATTGCGTAGCCAGCTCTGGTCATCCAATCACGCAGCACAAACAGAGAATGATCTTCATCCATGGGTTCACTGTCCATGATGCGATCCTCCCAAATTCTGATGCACTTACCATTTCCTGGAATCCAGTGCGCATGGAGGTTGATTAAAGGAATTGCTTTTGCGCAGAGTTTGTGGATCATCGAGCCAGAGTTTGCCATGGGATTGTCAAGGCAGCGTTTTCTCTCTCCTCGAAAGTATTTTTTCCATAGTGCTAACTGTGCCCATCCCAGATTTGGGGCAATTATCCTCCATAACAGTTTTGCACCCAACGCCACATTTTGTGTACTTATACTCTTGAAATTCAAGTCGCCTTCCATTCTGGGCAAGGATATTTTATCCCAGCTAATTAAAGGGATTTTCTTCTCATTCGATTTTCCACCTTTCCAGAAGAATTTTCTGATGTGATCCTCCATTTTCCTCATAATGCCAATTGGAGCCAGCATGACTGCAAATTGATAGATAGGTAGACTGTTTAATACAGGTTTTATAAGTATTGTCTTTCCTGCCAAATTGAGCCAATTGTATCCCCAGGATTGGATCTTGGATTTAAATTTTTCCAGCAGAGGTAGCCAGTCTCTGCTAAGGGCACATTTTTGGAAGATGGGGAGCCCCAAATACTTGAAGGATGTCCATGTAGAGGAGGCAGCGAAGCCAAAACAGCTGGAGATGGCTTGAAGAATGCAGGCTGGAGTGTTCCAGCAGTAAATATGACATTTTCCATTTTTGAGGTTGCTTCCTGAGACTTCACAATAACCATCCACCACACCTTTAAAGTTTTTAGCCGAGAGCACAGTGGCTGCACCCAACAAGAGGGAATCATCAGCGAATAACGCATGATTTATATTTTTGACACCTCTTGCAATATTCAAACCCATTATCTCTTGATCCTGCTGCTTCTTATTCAAGAGGAAGCTGAGAACAGAAGCTTGGAGGAAAAAGAGCAGGGGAGAAAGGGGACACCCTTGCCTCAGTCCACGAGAAGCTTTGAAGAAATCAACAGCCCTCCCATTCACCAATGGAGCTATCCAAGGCTCACTGATACAAGCCTGAATCCAATTAATTAATTTGGAGCCAAAGCCAAATTTGTGCAAAACATCCATCAGGAATCTATGTCTCATCCTATCGAAGGCATTTTCTAGATCTAATTTGACAACCATTCCTTTCTCTTTTCGGAGCAGGCTTGAATGGATCGCCTCTTGGACCAGAATACAATTGTCTACAATCTGTCTTCCCTGAATAAAACCTCCCTGATTCTCCGGAATGATGGCTGGAAGGATGGTTTTCAATCTGTTTGCAATCACTTTTGTTATCAAATTGTATCCTATATTGCAAAGGGAGATAGGACAAAATCTGTTGAAGGTGTTGGCGCCTTTCTCCTTGGGGATGAGGGAAAGGAACGCCGAATAATTGTCTACAATCTGTCTTCCCTGAATAAAACCTCCCTGATTCTCCGGAATGATGGTTGGAAGGATGGTTTTCAATCTGTTTGCAATCACTTTTGTTATTAGCCTGTATCCTATATTGCAAAGGGAGATAGGACAAAATCTGTTGAAGATGTTGGCGCCTTTCTCCTTGGGGATGAGGGAAAGGAACGCCGAATTGGTGCTTCCCCCAATTTTCTGACAGTCTTGTGATTTCCGTACCATTCTGCATAAACATTTTTCCACAATCTGCCAACAGGACTGAAGGAATCTGGCAGTAAAGCCATCAGGGCCTGGGGCCTTATCTGGCTCCATTGCAAAGAGGGCATTTTTTATTTCAGTATTAGAGACTTTTGCTTCCAAGTACTGATTCTTTCTGGGGGAAATCAGAGAGGGCACCTCATCCACTAGATTTGGATTATACCCCAGACCCTCCTCTTCACTATATAGATTTTTGAAGTGAAGGAAAGTAGCTCTTTTTGTGATTTTGATATCTCTATGCTTGATGGTCTCTTCCTTGATTTCTGAGATGGTGTTGAAGCATTTTCGGGTTTGGGCTTGTTTGTGGAAGAAGGAGGAGTTCCTATCTCCCGCCTCAAGCCAAAGACTACGAGATTTAATTCTCCAATACTCTTCCTCTGCCAAGCTTGCCTTGTGAAGCTTTTGTTGAAGGTTAGCCTCCCTATCTAGGACTTCTTTTGTGATCTCTACATTTTCCAACTTCAGATGGTGAATCTCGAGACTTTCTTGGATCTTTTTCCTTTCCACTGCTGGATTCGGAAGGGATTTTACCCAATTTTTGAGTGCAGCTTTCACTCTCCTGAGTTTTTCTTCCCATACGAAGAAGACAAAGCCCTTGACTTGTTGATTCCAGCTTTCCTTTACCATATGCATGAAAGTTTGTTCCTTGACCCAATGAGGGCTAAATTTAAAAGGGATAGGGCCTTGATCCAAATGGGCTAGAAGCTCAAGTTTTATAGGTTTATGGTCAGAAACGCTGCATGGGAGAATATGCATTCGAGACTCTAGTCCAAGAAGTAGAAAAGAGCTTTGAACAAGAAATCTATCTAACCTTGCAGCGATATGACCCAGACCGACTCTTTTATTGGTCCAAGTGTACTTACCCAAGGAAGGCTTGATGTCGATCATATCCCAGTCTTGCAACATATCCTCCACCCATTCCCATGCCGGATCCCTTACTATGCTTCCTCCTCGCTTTTCAGTCAACGATAAGATGAGATTAAATTCCCCTGCAATGATGGTATTTTCCAAATTTTCAGAGTCTGCCAGACTTCTGATGGAGTCCCAGCATCTCTTTTTCTCCCCTGCGCTAACAGGAGCATACGCGTTAAAGAGGCAGAGGATCTCTTTTGTGTCAACGTGTTGCAGTTTTGAGAACAGCGAATGGGTATTAAATACCTCCTTCATCCTTGTATATTTGTTACCCTTCCACATAGTGCCCAGGCCTCCTGAGGCACCTCGAGCAGAGATTGCTTGACCTTCAATTTTTTTCCACATTTTCTTGCTAATATGGAGGATGTCTTTGTCCTCCATTTTGGTCTCCTGAATGAGGAGTATACCGGGAGATTCAGTTCTTATAAGGCTTCTTATGGCTTCTTCTTTTATTCTGCTCCCCATACCCCTACAGTTCCAGGAGACGATCTTCATCACTTGCTTCTTGGATGGTGAGCTCCCTTAGAGCTCTGAAACTGATTTCTGGTCATCTTCGGGGTTTTTGCCAAGAGTTTCTCTAGGGTTGGTTGGCTTCCCTGGAGTTTGTCTTTATAGGTTTCCTGCTCTCTTTTTTCACGAGCAAATTTTCGGCGTCTCATTGATCTTCTAGCCGAGGTTTGCGAATCCCCTAGTTCTCCTCTTCTTCTGAGTCCTCCGAGCCTTGCACTTCCTCCGTCTCTTCTATGTGCTTCTCTTTCGATCTGTCTGCATTGCTTTCTTCTTGCTTTGATCTCGAGGGGGACTCTTTATGGGGCGAGTCTTCCTTCTGCTTCTCGGGTTCAAGAATGTCTTCAGTTGCTGAGCTTAGCTGCGCAAACTTGTTTCCTTGTTCTTCCATGGAGGGGGTTTGAATAACATGGGCTGTCTGAGGGCCTTTTCCATTTGATTTTCCAGATCTAGGGACTTTATGGGCAGTTGTGGTCCTTTTGACCTGATTCCATCCTTCCTCCTTGCCTTTCTCTACTTCACTATTCTTTGGGCAGCCTATAGCAAAATGGCCATAGACATGGCATTTCCGGCATTTGAACGGGAGCTGCTCATAGTCCAGCTTTTGAACATGAGTCCAACTGTCGACCCTGATTTTTATTGCCTTCGGCAGACCAACCTCCAGATCTACTTCTACACAAATTCTAGCGCAGTCATATTAGTCTTTGTTGTTTGCTCAATCGATAAATTTTCCCAATGTGTTCCCGATATGCTTAAGCGACTCCCAATTCCAACAATGCACTGGCAGATTGGGCAGCCTTACCCACACAGGAACGGCTGTAGGGACGTCAACTACTGGATTGAAATCAGGCATCCACTTGTTGAGATACAGCCCCTAAGGGCCCATGAAATAGGGACCGTTATGGAAAATCAGATCCTTATCCTCCTTATCAGAGAATTCAAATAGAAAGAATCCCCTCCCTAGAAAATACGAAGTAACTCTATTTTTGATCAGCGGCGCCTAGTTCCTTGCAACCGAGTTCTCCGTGGATTTGGGGGAGGGCCAGAGGCTTGTGAACTGGCCCACCAGAGCACGTTCAGCTAATGAGAGGGCGACCTGGATCGGACCCT
The DNA here is from genome assembly GCA_034641835.2 of Pinus albicaulis. Classification (NCBI taxonomy): domain Eukaryota; kingdom Viridiplantae; phylum Streptophyta; class Pinopsida; order Pinales; family Pinaceae; genus Pinus; species Pinus albicaulis. The sequence continues at coordinate 1,541,833,821 of CM076584.1, forward strand.
CGAGAGGGAGAGAAATCTCAGGGATATCTTCCAAATGTTTGACGAACTTAGCTGCCTCGGATGCTCTCTTCTTCGGCAGGGAATCCAGAAGCTTCAGAAAGGCTTCTGCATCAGACGGAGGAGGCGGAGGGGGAGGAACCTGGGCTGCGCCCAGAACCTCCATAGCTGCAACGGAGCCCTAGCTCAAGCAAAGGTAGGAACGCGCGCGCAGCCAGCTCTCAGCAAAAACCAAATTTTTGTTTGAGTTTTATTGTTATTGTGATAATTTTTATGTAATAAATTGAAAATATTTTTGATTTGTATTGAACAATGTTCTTTTCCATGAAATACATATATTAGGGAAACATGTCAGGCATTCCCCCTTGTTCTGAGGATGATACCTAGGGTAAATTGGATTTTGTAGAAGCTTGAAGCTTTGTCAACATAGGTCCCAAGGCCATTACAACAACATACTCATTAAGAGATCAACATGTCACTTGCAAGAATGGGATACATTGGGCCTTCAACATTGGGCATCTATTCATCTGTCGAAGGTTCATCCTGCTTTCCTGCAACATCATCATTGTCCTTCCTTGGGATAGGGAGATCTGTGGCTTTTCCAAGGGCAAAATCTTCATTGAAAGTGACATCATGGCTTATTTCCACTTCTCTTTGACTAGACACATAGATTCTATATGCCTTTGAATTTTCACTGTAGCCCACAAATGTACCTTTCTTCCTAGATGCTTCTAACTTGTTTCTTTTCTCTTTAGGCACTAGAAAATACACGGGACAACCAAATATTCTAAAATGAGAAACATCAGGTTTCTTACTAGTGAAAACTTCTTCGGGTGTCTTGAAATCCAATGCTTGGTGCGAGCTCCTATTTGGAACATATACGACAATGTTGGCAGTTTCTCCCCATAAGAACTTCTGTAGGCCTTGGTCCTGGAGCATGGCATGAATAGCTTATATGATTGTTCTATTCTTCCTTTCCACAACTCCATTTTTCTCAGGAGTATATGGAGTGGTGGTCTACCCCTTAATGCCAGCCTCTCTACAAAAGTCATTGAATTCATTTGATTCATATTCGGTTCCATTATCGGCTCTCATTATTTTGATCTTCTTCCCTGTTTGATTTTCCACCAAGGTTTTGAAAGAACAAAACCATTTGAACACTTAGTCCTTCTTCAAGAAATAGATCCACGTTTTGCGAGAGAAGTCATCCACAAAAATTTGCATAGTATAAATATCCTCCCAATGATGTTACAATCAACATACTAGATAGATCAAAATGGACCAATTGAAGAATGTCGGTAGTTTGACTTTCACTTGAAGGGAATGGTTCCCTTGTAAGTTTCTGAGCTGCACAACCCTGACAAACACCTTCATGATTCATGTTGAACTCTGGCATACCTGTGACCATCCTCCTTACCCCAGGTAAGGCTTTGTAATGAAGGTGAGCAAATCTCCGGTGCCATAATTCAGATTGAAGAGAAGTATTGCAATTCAAAGCTCCCAAAGGACTTCCTCCAACTTGATAGAGACCTTCAACCCTAAATCCAAGAGTAAATGCATCTTTAGGGTTTCTTTGCCAAATACGTACCTTTCCATCAATGAATGCTACCTTGAAGCATTTATCTTCCATCCCAGAAATCGACACTAGGTTCTTTTTCAAATCTAGTGCATACAATACATCTTGTAGATGAATGGTTTGACCTTGATTTAAGTGAAGAGTGACAATTCCTATTCCTTTCATGGGGTAGGTATCATTGTCTCCAAGTATGATCTCCAAATTAGTCTTCTTTTCAATCAAATTTGAGAGGACCTCTTTGTACCCAGTGAAGTGCCTTGAGGCACCACTATCAATCAACCAATGGTCCAAAGTATCCAGAGGAGAGGCAATTGTGAGGGCAGAAATAAGATAAAATTCCTTTTGTTTTTCTACAACATTAGTTTCCTCATACCCGGAATTTCTTGTCCTTTTGGGAGGTTGACCATTTCCATATCGAGCAACGGGAACATTTCTCTTTCCTTTATTGTTGAACCTGTTGTTCCTTTGATTGCCATTGTCTTTGAAATTGTTTTGGTTGTTGTTGTTGTTGTTATCATCCCATGGAGTATCCTTTTTGTGAGGACACTCTCTAGCATAGTGGCCAAACTATTGCAATTGTAGCACCTTCTTTTTCTTCCTTATTTGAATCCCTGTTTGAATCCTTGACCTTGTCTCTTTGGACCAACATTGTTCTTCCTCTTTGCATGAGCAGAGAAAGCAGTATGTTCATTTCCATTTGAAGGTTTCTCTCTCTCCTTCATTCCTTTTTGTTTTATTAGGGCGGACATCTTCCGGGGTAATTGCTTGGTCTGATAATCAAATTTACCATCCCAAAATCTCGGTTAATTTTACATCTCACTTTTTCTTTGTAAATCAGTGTCTTTGTAAAACACATGTGACCAAAGATGTCCATTTATCTCAAATCATGAGTTTTACAAGTTGTCATCTTATTCTCACATTTTAAAAGTATATCTAACTACTTGATTTTGCCACAATTCTTGTCAAATTTCAAAATTTTTAAAGTCTGACCTGCATCAAAAGAATGTTTTGACTTACTGAATTTCAATGATTTTAAGTCTGACCACTGTGGGCTTCTTTGAAATAACATATGTGAACTTCGTTGCATAATATATGATTTGGGTTTTCTCCCATGCTGACATTGTGGCTTTCCAATCTAAATTTTCTGCTTGTGGTCTAACAACAATTTTTTTTTTGTCTAGCCAATTCACAGAGCTGTTCCTGGTTATTTCTCTGCGACTGCCCTATACTTTCTGGGGCATCAAGTCACACTGCACTTTTCCGCTGTTGTTTTATTGACAGACATTGCAATCTCAGACATAATTTCTGCAATTGACCATGTCATCTGGCCACTGGACATTGCTACATTTTGCTGATATTCTGCACACTCATTCGTGAGCATTTGTGTTGAGCATATATTACTTTGTATCTTCACAATAGGCATTTACATCTCTGCCATGGTCTGCCATTATAGTCTATAATTGTGCCCACATGAGGGCATATGCAAACAACATAGTGTCTGATCTGACTTCGGAATTAATTTCTTTGAAACCGAGTGACATCTGGTTGACTGCTGTCCATGATTTTGTTTGGACATTTTACCCAAACTGCAACTTATCTGGCTTCAAGTGTGCCCTGGTAGAGCACCTCAATCTGAAGTTAGTGGCACACTTCTGCTACAGTGACTTCTCTCTGGCATCTGTAGTGTCTATGAAAAATGTTTGAACTCCTTTGCTACTGCTATGTTGGTGTCTGCACTGGGTTGTGTTTTGACAGTTGCGGCTCGACATTTGCAGATATTTTTATCTTATCTAGATCACTCTCTGGTGATTCTGTCCATGAGGTTTGCATAAAATTGTCTGTAACAGCCTATTTAAATGTTTCATAATTTTGATGCCATAATCCTGTAAACTCTCTGGTATATGACATCCACAAACATATATTTTAACAGTTGACTCCATTTAAATTCTGGCAGCATAGAAGTCTTTGCAAATCCCTGGTAATTTCATCTAGGACATCAAACATCTACCATTTCCTCAATTAGGGGTGTTCTACTATCTTCTTGTTTAGATATTCAAGCTTAGTGGTGTCTTTTTGTGTAATAGTCTTCTCTGACCTTTGGTTCAACTGTCATATGCTCTATTGATTGACTCTGCATTAAAAAAAAAACTTTCTAATATTTCTAAAGTATACATTTTTGGTATCTTAAATAATCCGTCGTCTGATGGTTAAAAGGCTTCAACAAATCTTATGGGAATTCAGTTTCTAGAAGGGACTCCCATCGCACCTCAAACATGTTTTCTAGGATTTGGATGCTTCTCAAAATATGAACAATCTCCAACCTTCTTATTGGTATTGTCACCACTCACATCCTCTCTCTTATGTAAGCTATCATTCCTAGTCCTAGTTGCTGCTATATGATACCATGCAGAAAAAGATGATGTACACATTTATGAATGACAATGGTGGAGAGATAAGATACTTTTTATCAATGTCTAGGAGTGACTAAAATAGTTCAATGGGACTGTTACCGCAAAATCTTGAACCAGATCACTGAATAATGACACATAGAATTCCAGGAAACTGAGCCATTTTATTAATCAGAAGTACATAGAGAGGAGTACAAGTAAATCGGAGTAAGTGCACCTATCCTTGCCCTAGGCAAGTGGAGACCCTCTCAACAGATAATGGCTGCAACAAGGACAGCGTTCTAGCTGCTCTGAAGACTGAAGATGGGCTGCGCTGGTACTAGGGGCTGAAGACTGAAAAATAACTGATATCCAACTGCAAACCCTCTCCAATGAAAAACGCTGTCTCGCTTATAGATCACACAAATGTATGGAGCACCAAGCATCTAACCTCCTGCATGCATGGATTTCCCACTGAAGGCTAGAAACGCTGTTGAGCCTATCCCCTACAAGCCTGCTCATCAGATCAGCGTCCTACCAAGTGGATCTGCTCCTGAATGCTCAGATCTGCTAGATCTGAAGCCTCCAAACCAGATCTGCGTCCTTCCCTTCCTGATCTGCGTCCTCCTAAGTCAGATCTGCTGCTACCTTTCAGATCTATGCTAGATCTGACAATATCTCTTCAGATCTGCAACCTCCAAGGCTGGATCTGATGTTATCTCTCCAGATCTAGGCTAGATCTGCCAATATCTCCTCAGATCTGCAGTCTCCCAAGCTTGATCTAGGGCTAGACCTTCAGATCTACACCATACAGAATCAGATCTGCAAGTATCTGCTCAGATCTACTCTCTCCAAGGCTGGATCTCTCACTGTACCTCCAGATCTGTTTCCTCCTCTTCAGAATTGGACAGCGTCCTCCCTCACAAACTGATCAGCGTCCTTCCTCCTCTTGGACAGCGTTTCTCTGCTCAGATCTGGACTGCGTCCTCCCTGGACAGCGTCCTCACTCTCCTAGCCTGATCAGCGTCCTTCTCCTCAAGGAACAGCGTCCTCTCTCCTCTGGAACTGCGCAGCCACAAGAGGGCTTCTTCCTCCTCAGATTTGTACCAGAAATTGCTGCTGCTTTGCTACTGGAACCGAAAGATGTACTCAGAACAAACCTTACTAGGGCGGGCACTCGAAGTCCCCCGAAGCTAAGGGTGAAACCAGAAATAACCTTACCAGGGCAGGCACTCGAAGTCCCCCGAGGCTAAGGGTGAGATCTCCGACCGGAGACACTCGGTTGCACTAAACAGTGCTGCAGACCGACTAAACAACCGGCGTGCTGAAGCAGACAGAAGTCTAGCTCACAATATCAATATCAAATCAAGCATACCCAAATGAGGTGAGAACCCCCTCCTTTTATAATGCCAAACTCCCTCCAAAACTTAACTGCGTCCTTACTCTCCTTTGACCTGCGCAGTTAACCTTGGGTCAGCCTGATGCCTCCCCATCATACTCATGTGGACCCCCAAGGCCCCCTCTCTAAGTTGTAACGTCAATCAACTAGGAAAAGAACACTTTATTTATAAAGTGAGGTGACTAAAGTGAGGTGACCCCTCTTATTTCTCACTTTATTTATTATTTCTAGCTAAAGCGGCAAAATAAAGCAAAATTGAAATATTCCAATTAGCAAAGCTAATTGGGAATATTACAGTCTCCCCCGGCAAAACGTTGCTTGTCCTCAAGCAACTGAAGTGATGGATGCTGTAAAGTCTGCTCGCTCTCCCAAGTGGCATCCTCATCCGGCAAAAATCGCTTGTTCTCAAGCAATGCTTGAACAAGCCTACTCTCTAGCTGAGGCTCTCCACTAGTACTGCAAAACGTGCCTGGGTCCCACTGAAACCTCTCTGTCTCCTGCATCACCCTGCTACGAAGGGATATCTCAATGCCAGGATCCCAAACTGGCCTCTCATGGTACCAGCCAATTAATAGTCCTCCCGGATCCCATCGCCACTGTGGCCAATAATCGCACAAGTCCCGTGACTCGAACTGCTCACTGCCTCTGGCTATGACTAAAGACCATGACCGCTGCTGCTCTGCATCTATGACTGTGTAAGCTGGCCCATCAACTGCGAACCAACTCGTCACCTCTCTCCAATCAAGGCATGGAGTCGAAAATATAATGAGGAATATCTCCCTCCTGTGGATCCTCCATCTCCAAGCAATCACCTAGACAAAATGAGCCACCTCCCAACAAGACAACTCTTGAAAGTCTCCTTCCACCTCAAGCTCTGGTAATGAAGGTGGGCTGAAAATATGGACTTGGCA